>JAFBJS010001680.1:271873-408068 GCA_016785265.1 Paraplagusia blochii | reverse complement strand
AACATGGTCTTTCTCCTCCGGTTAACAGCACCAGCCACATGAGCGTCTCTGTTTACGTCTGTCGTCAGGTGAATAAATGGAATGTACACTTTGATCAATGAGAGTCTTAGCCACTGCTGGACCTCAACAATACAACAGCTAAACCAGGAATTCCAGGATCATTCCATGTCCGGGATCAGTCACAGTAATGGATACACATTAGTTCACTTTCTTGTTTGTCTAAGTTCCACGTGTCTGCACTGCCTTTTCTGCCTTTTGTTAAGAGAACAGAACAACCTGCTTTACAAACACTGATGTAATCAAACCCTGATGAACCGTGAGTCAGAACCACAGTGAGCCAATCACGGTGCCTTGTTACACAACAGCAGCTGAATTACAGTTCATTCATCTAAATTGGGAAAACTTTTCAACAGCTCTTCTTCACCAGCAGCTTTAGGTGTATCTACCATCTTCTTCTCCTTCCAACTTGTCTCTTTTTTCAGGGGTCAAAATCTTCCATCTCCCCGTCCGCTGTATCCTCAAGTCTAACTCCAGCTACCTCCATGTCCTCCCTCACTGCATCCATCAATTTCCTATTTGTCTCCTACCTGGTAGCGCCATCTCTAGGATCGTTCGTCTACCAATTTATCCACTGTCCCTCCTCTGAACATGTCCAAACCACCTCAATCTGTCTTCTCTGGTTTTTTCTCCAAACCTTCCTGTCTGTGTTGTCCCTCTAATCACCTCATTCCTGATCCTGTCCATCCTTGTCTCTCCTAAAGAGAATCTCAGCATCTCTAACTCCTCCACCTCCAGCTCTGTCTCCTGTCTTCTACCTATTCCTAGTGTCTCTAATCCATCCATCATGTCTGGTTTCACAACTGTCCTGTAAACCTTTCCCTTCATCTTAGCTGACTCTCTTCTATCACAGATCATGTCATGACATGTTATCTACCATATTATCCTTAAACACCTATGTGGAAAAATCCACCAAATCTTCATCCTCTTATCTGCTTCCTGGTCGCTGAGGTCTCCACCAATAACACCCAAATCACACTGCACCCTTACTGTGAGCCATCCTGTGGGTGGTGGCCCTCACCTGGGGCTCACCACCCACCATCATTTCACCAAAAGGGCTGCGTCAGCTTTCAGTGTTCAATACAAAAGAAAAAAAGATACAAGAAATCAGTTTCCCATAGACTCTGTGTAATACAACACTACGACTTATTGAACTAAAACATCAAGGTGGGGGCCGCAAAATATCATTCCCTGGGCCACAAATGGCCCACGGGCCGCGAGTTTGGAACCCCTGGTCTAGAAACACATCTACTGAGACAGGGGAGTGATCATTTTATCACTACAATATTGTACTAAGTTATTCATGACTGTCAGTTTCTGTATATTTAAGTGAATCAGTTAACAAGAAGGGTTTTTTATAGGATCGGGCAGAATGGATGGACTTTTTAATGTTATTTCACCAATGCACTTATTAATGCACTTGTTATTTCACCTGTATGAATACTGTGTGTCAAGAAGCAATTACTGCTTCTCACTGAACAGTCAAACCCATTATACAATAGTTCCCATCAAAGGTGGAGGAGGATGGAGATATCAGGCTTAGTTTCCTCGGACAGTTTTCGACTTTTACTTGGAGTTCAGTACGGTCTGTAGTTGGAAGTTCGTGTTTTTGACATTGAGATTTCATTCTCTTTATATCAGCGGGTCTCTTTCTATTAATCTTTATTCTCTCTCATGAAGCCTCCCCTTGGGGACAAAAAAAAACGTTATCATGTCCTGCACGACCCACAAAACCGAGGAATAAAATACTATTGAGAAGCTGATAATATGTATATGTCTCTTTGCACAAACCACAGTATAAGTTGCTGCCACATAGTGACAGGAATTATTATTTAAGAATTACAGCAGTGTTATTCTGTTGTAGGCATGGACAAACTAAGGCCCGAGGGCTAAAAGTGACCTTTTCAGCGTTTTTATCCGGTCCAATGAAATTGTGAAAAATTACTTAAATTAGCAATATACGTCTTTATAGAGTGTCAGCTAAAGTAAAGGTAATGGTTTTTAGCTTGGTTGTGAGACCAGCCTAGATGTATGGATTAAAGACACTACCAAAAGGCAGAGAACAGGAGGCAGAGCTGGAAAAAGATGCTGAGATGGACTTCAGGAGTGACAAGATCCCATAACTTCTTGAAGGATACTTCTAAGGGATTAACAAAGTTCTTTATATCTAGTTCTATCCATTTAAGAATTGTCAGGATCAGGAATGAGATCCTAAGAGGGACAACACGGAGAGGAAGGTTTGGAGAAAAAGCTAGAGAAGAGATGGTTTGGACATGTTCAGAGAAGGGACAGTGGATACATTGGTAGAAGAATGATCCTAGAGATGAAGCTACCAGGTAGGACACAAAGAGGAGATTGATGGGAGGACATGGAGGTAGTTGGAGTCAGAGTAGAAGATACAGTGGACAGGTGGAGACGCACAACGTTGAATTGCTGTGGAAACCCTCGAAAAAAGGGGACGAGTTGAAAAGAAGAGAAAAAAAAGGAGACATTTTAGCCTTTTAGCTCCTCTTCATTCCATTGGAACCACCAAAACAACTCTCCGTGTCCTCCATTGGGCCCCGCCCCACTGTTTGAGAAGATTTAGACATGAATACCAGCTCCCCTGGATCCCTGCATTAGAAATTCCATTAATTCAGTTGTGTGACATTAACATAGTTAAACAGCCTGTGTTAGTTGTGTGGAAACAGGGCGTTGAACGGTGACAGGTTTCCTCAGCGGACGGTAAAACAAAACGTAGGCTGGTGTGAATTAACAACAATGCTGTTATTTACACTTCCCCGCTCCTCTCCATCCTCGGAACACTGCACCTATTACCATCATTATACTAAATTTAAAAGACTCGTTCTTTCCTTCCGTCACGAGTTTTGACGTGTTTCATCTGGAATATGTAATTACCGTCACGGTGGGCAATTTCCGCCTGTCAGAAACGAACTGACCTCACGGAGAACATTGTGCAGATGACACTGAACGTGCTAAGACAGCAGTACGACAACCTGACGCATGAGACACAAAAGCTTCTCCTGAATCAACGCTTTACATTTACATAAAGTTTTTTTTTGTAATTATGCACATGTTTGGTGAAAACTAGTGGCCTGGAACCTGTAAGAACTTCTAGGCCTTCATGGGCCACATACAGCATAATTGGATGCCATGTGGGCCACACTAGTACAATCACATCCTCATAAATCAGGAATAACAATAACAAGTCCATGTTTTACCTCTTTGTTTTAATGCAGTACAAGTACAGTAATATAAATTGTTATAAATATCTAGAACAGAATGTGTTTGTGTATTTTATATTGTCAAAATACATCAAGCGGGCCAATATTTGTCTGTGGGCCACATGTTTGACACTGATAGATGGATAATTGTAAATCCAAATGTTGGGTTGCAGTCTGATACGGTGGTTTGGTGGGTTGAAAGTCAATATCGCAGCACAATTCCTGGGATATGAGGTGAAGTCTGTTACACACATGAGAACCACATGTTCTTATTTTTTACCACTTTTTGGGGAAAATATTTGAAAATGTCTGCTATTAAAATGACAGGGTAACCTCACCGTGTACCTCACGTTAGTGTAACTAATACAGAAGAGGGAGGACGACTTTGACTGAGGCTCAGAAGAGAGTGAAGAAAGAGTAATGATGGGATACAGACTGACTGTAATGACTGTTCATGTTTCAGAGGAGTGGAGTTCATTTATCAAAGAGACAAAAGTCCAGGGTCACAGTCAGGCTGAACAGTTAGGTATCACTGAAGGACTGTCACACCAGAGGTGGACAAAGATGGATGGATGGATGGATAGATAGATGGGTGGATGGATGGATTGGTGGATGAATGGATAGATAGATGGATGTATAGATAGATGGGTGGATGGATGGATGGATGGACAGATAGATGGATGGATAAATAGATGGGTGGATGGATGGATGGATTGATGGATACATAGATGGATGGATGGATGGATTGGTGGAGGAATGGATAGATAGATGGATGGATAGGTAGATGGGAGGATGGATGGATAGATGGATGGATGGATAGATGGATGGATAGGTAGATGGGAGGATGGATAGATAGATGGATGGATGGATAGATGGATGGATAGGTAGATGGGTGGATGGATGGATGGAGGAATGGATAGATAGATGGGTGGATGGATAGCTGGATGAATAAATGGACGGATGGATGATAGATAGATGGAAGGAAAGATGGATGTATGGAAAGATGTATAGATGGATAGAAGGATAGATAGATTCTCACCTAATTTCCAACAGAAATCCTTGTATTTAAAAATGACCCATAAAAGGCGACCCAGTAAAATATCCAGACTTCTTCTTCTTCTTCTCCTTTGGGCTTATCCCGTTTTTCAGGAGTTGCCGCAGCGATTCAACAATTACCATCAGTAAAAACCCAGACTACAACAACATAAAGCTAGAAAAATGATTACGTAATTTCCCTTTCTTTCACTGCACTTTTCAAACTGTACATTAAAAATAACAGTGGCACGAAGCTCAAGCTGTTCATCCAGAACCTCTCTGCCAACTCGTCTCCAACTCTTACACTGTTCTCACCACAGACGGGTCAGGTCCGCTGCCATGTCTTAAATATTTTTATCAAAACACCCAGGATTTGAACATCCTCCTTCAAGGTCTGCTCTCATACCTGGAGATAAAGACAAAACAACAAATAAAAAAAAACTAAACTCCTTCCCACGATCTGTGCTTTTCCAAACCGATCCAAACCTGATGAGGCACACGATTAATCTCAGATTAGCTGCATCAGTTCTGTCTGTGTGTCGGGGCCAGTGATTCTCTGCATGGCTGAGGGAAACATTCCCTAATGGGTTTTCCTGGAGGGCAGAGAGTTATGAAGTATTTTCAATCAGGCAGACGTATTGAATATCCCCCTCTCTGCGTAGGCAGTCTTTCTTCTCCAGCACCCGGGGCTGCGGTTGCGGACACTGATTTGAATGTGAGCTGTTTGGCAATTTAGCAGGAATGGAAGTCTGGTAATTACAACAGTGACATGATAACAAAGACTCATAACTTAAGATGGGAAAGTTCCAGCTCCTTTTTTGCAGCCCTGTGGTTCATTTGGTGGAGTAATTGTGATCAAAGAGTCCATCGTTTTATGAGAATACTTCATTAATAGAGTAAATATACACTTACATGCATAGAGGCCTACGGGCCAAAGTGGGTCCTTAAACCAGTCTGGGTTGGACTTAGATGAAGTCTATATCAGTGTGGTTGTATATATAAATTTATATGAATATATATACATATATACAGTATGTAAATATACAGTACACTGTATATGTATATGCATGCATATATGCATAGAGTATATATACTAATAACACATATATTATATATAATAACATATATATGTGTGCACATACATATATAATGGATATACCTTATATATAAATGGATAACCTTATATATATACATATACAGTTTATATGTATATATATAAATATATATGTATATATTTTTGTTTGTTTGTTTTGTATATGGATAACCAATATACTGTGTGGACATGTTATATGTGCCTGTATTTGTGCATGTATAATGTATGTGTGCAGTATATGTGGCCATATGCGTATATGTACATGTACACATATTTGTGTGAATACATGTATGCATATGTGTGAACATATATTTATGTGGTATGTACAGTATGTGGGTATACATATATATGAACTAAGACAAATACGATGCAATACTAACATAACTCAGTGGTAATATTGACGTAGTGAAATATACTAAAAATAATAATTGGGATTGCAATTAATCAACAATTCCACACACAGCAATGATAACCACCTACTAATCTACTTATACTAAAACATTTACCAATATATGTACTACTAACTTACTTATTTACTAACATTAGCTGCTCAGTGTTGAACCCTCAAACTTTACTCATGTCTGTTTCTATGGGGTTTTTTTTGTATTTTGTTTGTCCTGAAAGTGGCGGCCTAGTGGTTAAGGAAGAAGACTTGGCTCCGCAAGGCCTAATGTTGAAATCCATCAGCTGCCATGTTGCCACTGAGGTGCTCTGAGCATTGCACCGTCCCAACCTCCTGCATAACTTCTCAACACCCACAGGAAGGCTCACAATATGGTGCAGTGTGATTTGGGTGGCAGTCGTGGAGACTCCTGTCCCTGCAACCTGAACTACAACAACATTTGACAAAGTGAAAACCTGTTTTTTGAGCATTTCTACTTTTCTCCTGCTCAAGTATGCAACACCATTCTTTAATTTAAATGGCAAAGGAAGATATTCCCAGTAAAGAAAAAAAAATCATTAGTACCCAGACTCAAAAGGTGTCTGTTCTGCTGAGATAAAATCGTGTAAAAGGGAAATTAATTAACTTCCAGCGACCCAGGCGCAAAAATCTAATGAGAAAAGCAAAAACGAAGATGAGGCTCAGTGGACCAGAGGTTTGGACTTTTACAGTCACCGTCACCTTCATCATCATCATCATCATCATCACCTCCGTCATCATCAGGCCAATCGATACATGTCACTGTGCGGCTTTTCCTTGTACAGGAGTCTGTCATGGATGACAGAGCACCTCCCAATTGACCTCATCCTTTGCTTTTGATCCACAGACGAGGGAGGAAGAAGTCAATGGACCTCGGCAGCTTTCTCCTGAACACAGAAGCCGAAGATTTTATCCCTTAATCCAATCACAGACTTCCTTTGTCCACTTTCATCCGTTGTGAAAAAACCCTGAACAACTCATCACAAAACCTGTTCACATAATTCAGTCAAGTCAGCCATTTAACTCTGTGGTTCAGTTCAGTTGGACGACTTCTTAACTTTACTGCATTCAATGAAAACATTTTCATTTTGTTTTAGAATGAGAGTAAACAGGATTTAACTGTAGACAGTGGGGAGATTACATTTCATTAAAATTACATTAGCTATATGTGCATTTTGTCTGTTTTGGAGACAGCGAAGCAAAGTGAAACTTCACTAACGCTTATTTCTAACAAGCGCAAGAAATGATGCAATTCAGTCCCAATTCATATTCCCATTCACAGTGTGAACAGGCTGAGCGTTCAGGTTTGTTTTCTATAACACACTAAAAAACTGAAGCTTAGTTAAAGCCTCGTGCAGCCTATTAAACATCCACCCGAACCGAACAGACGACCAGGAAAAAAAAAAACAAAAACGGCTCAGTTTCCATCTCTCATTCGTGAATTTCAGATTTAGCATGTTTCCTTTTTAACCAAGTGACAGTAACACCAGCGCAGTAATTTTCCAGTGGGATAATAAATCACCTCCACCCTGGAGACAGACAAACACAGCACCTGTGATGGATGGCCCAGCTGTTAAAATGTGAAAATGCACAGTTTGGATGAAGACAATGCAGCAACAAGAGTCTTAGCCAAAAGGCATATTGCCCGTATTAAAGTGCCCATTATGATGAAAAATAATCTTCAGTGAAAAAAAAGTGATTTAAACCCATGTTGCTCAGGGTGACAGCGATGACGGTACGAGTGGAAAAATGAACGGCGGGAACAGTGTGTGGCATGAACACAAAAGCAGCAAATGGGAGAGAATGATCTCCTTAAGTGAAGGGTGAGAGAGGGGAGAAAAATGGGGAACAACAAAAAACGGTGGCAGCGGCAGCTGAAAAACCCTTGGCGTGGAAAAGATGGCGCTAACAAAGCGTATAATTAGGGCAAAGAGGAAAGACGGCGGGTCAAGGTGCAAGTAAAAACATGGACACAAAAAAACTTGTTATGTGCCATAATAGAGTCGGATGTCTGCGAGACACTGAGCTTCAACTGAGCCGCTGGAGCTGAGGGAGTCGACGGAGCAGGGTGGGAGGCGATGGGGAGGGTGTCGCGGCAGGAAATGTTCCGTCTCTTTGGAGGTAAATTGTCTGTGACTGCTTTGCGTGTCCATCATTTCTCTCTAAAGTCTAATTACAGCTGGTTCCACCTGACTACACGGCTCTGTCCTCCACGCTGCAGAAATGACTTAGAGTCCGGCACAGAGTGAGACCTGAGGGAGTCAGGGCCGGGGGACATGTCCTCCCAAATGTTCCAATTTGATATTCATTCTCTCCTTTTCGAACGCAGCACTTTTGAAGCAATTATTAACTTTGTTTGTGTTTGAAATGATCCATGTATGTGAACTATTATTATACTTCTATAATTATCTGCCATGACACTGCCCCCTACTTGTATTTTCTCTTTTTCTTTTTTTCTCAAAAACAAGACCTGCAGTACGATATTTTGAGGTTGAGGGCTAACAAAGAATTTGCATTTGCAATAGATTTTTTAATAGGAATCAGGGATATTCCTAAAACAGGGAAGGTAAAGTTTGGAAATGGTAAAATAAAACTAAAAAAAAGTCATCACCAATAGCAATGTAGCCAAAGAAAGAAACGCTAGAAGTAAATCTTAATATCAAACATCGCAAAAAAATGGGAACAAACCAAACATTTGACAAAGACAAGATCCAGAAAATGATGACGTTGCTCAGTTGAGAAATGAAATGTCTTTCAACTCCAAGAAAAAGTCCAGTTGCTGACAACTGAACCCTTTTTGAGGATCCAGAACCTACACTGTGTTTGCAGCATCATCAACAGGTGGGGCAGAAGCAATCCTAACTTTATAAAAAATATATAAAGTTTTTTTTAATGTTTTATTACATTGATGTAGATAAATATAAAACAATAATGTATTCAGTCTTTTCAAGTTCACAGTCTCTGTCCGCTCTTATTAAACCAGGCGCTATTTATAGTCCAGATGGCGGAGCCCAAATTAAAGTCTAGGCCAGCGTGACATTTGCTCTGAATTAAGGTAAGTACTGATCCCTGTTCTTCTGCAGAAAGTCAACTTCAGAACCTTCAAAGCTGATTCAGGCCTTAAGCCAAAGAGCCCAACTCAGATATGGTTCCATATCCCGGAGTTCTAGTGTTCTCCTTCTTCTGTGTCGATAACAGTGATCAGATCACATCATGATCAAGCAAACAAGACTAAGATGTTCTCAAGAAGAACAACCATCTCTCAAATGTCACCAAAGTCTTTTATTCATTTAAGATCCAATCTGATGCATCTCCCCAAGATGCATCAGAATGAAAAGATCCCGTCTCCGCTGTCTCATGAAAGGAACCTCGGTCCTCTTTTCTCTCCTGTGTTTGAGATAACGATGGAAGGAGAAACGGACTAATTGAACGGCGAGTCCGACTTCATCAGCGTCACATTATTTCCTTCAGCTACTTCCCTCTGTTTTTCTTACCTCTGAAGATTTGATCTGACATTTTTGTGATTTAAAATTCTTTATGCAAAAAGAAGTGGATCATTAGAAGATGTCCAGGAGGAACTACATTTTATCTTTTATTTCCTGTTCTGTTGCTAAACACAGATGGATTTAGATGGTTTGGACATGTTCAGAGGAGGGACAGTGGATACATTTGTAGAAGAATGTTCCTAAAGATGGAGCTACCAGGTAGGAGACAAAGAGGAGATGCAGTGAGGGAGGACATGGAGGAAGTTGGAGTCAAGGATACAACACCTGAAAAAGGGACAAGCCGAAAGGAGACGAAGGACACTGTTGCTAAAGACAGAGAGACTGGGTTTTACTCACTTATGTTGGCAACAGGTGTGACAGACAGGGACATTTATATAATGAGACACTGTGTGGCACTCATTGTCATAACAATGGTCTAATGCCTATGGACATTAGGCCTAATTATGCAACAGGGGATGATAGTCAGAATTAGCCTGTCTTTTGTGGGCTCATTAGTGAAATGAGGGGAGGCGGGTGAGTTTGGACATCAATGGAAGGCCCTGCCAACACCAGTGAATGACAAGCACACAAAGTCCACGTCCAAATGAGCAGCTAGCCTTTGCTTGACATTACAGTGGCTTTGTCAGTTCCCCTCTTTGATTTTAATGTTAATACAATTAGAAATCCCGAGAGTTAGTGGCGTTTTAAAGAACTGCGCCATTTGATTTGAAAAGAAAAAGTACGAAGAAAAAAAGTCCAACGACAGGACGTCAAACTGCCAACGTCGAGCCTTTTAAGGCAGACGTTTGTGAGAAGAAGCTTCAGCCCCGATTTTCAACAGCATCCTTCAGCAGAGACACCAAATCACTGCATGCTGAGAGTTACACCTTTGTGTCGAGAGACACTCCTGTGACAGGACACCTTTTAGCTGTCAACCAGAGTCGGACAAAGTGAGTCAAGCTCGGGACTCGGTGTGCCGTGGATCTGTAATTCCAGTTGCTTGAGGGGGGACAAGAGAAAGGACTCTGTCTTCCTGAAAGACAGAGTCGGTCTTCTGTGTATTAAGTCACTCTAAATCAGACTCCAGGCCATTCCCAGACATTACAGTAAATCCATTAAGGAGTCTTGGCTCCTCCTCTGGGGCGACACATCATCCACTGACAGGTCACTGCTGGAGCTGGAGAGCATGAGGAGACTACAGTGAAAGCACTGACCCGTGAAGACATCGTGGACAGTCTTCATGACATAAGTCTTACTCCAACAATCACTTTAATTCCAAGTACAAAAGACCTTTTGAACCTCTACCTTCTGCACGGTGGAAAAAAAAAAGTAATTCACTGATAGATAAGGAAGATACTGAACAAAATATACAACATTTATCCTCAACTTCTATGATACATCGCTAAGGCTGCAACATTAGTTGATGAAATAACAATTAATTGTAATAAACTGATTCAATATATCGATCCTAAATCCTTTATTCTCGATTATGGATCGAAATTAATTATGATTAATCATGATTTATTGTGTAGATCAGAGGAAAAAAATAATTCAAAGGGATACAAATAATGACATAACACCTTAATAATGACAATAAATTATGATTAATGAATGAAGTATTGATCCTAAAGTCCTAATTCAATAATTATGATTTATCATGATTCATTGATTAAGTATTTATCACAGAATTATCCAATTAATTGGGGTCAAAATAATTACATAACATTAAAATGACAACAAATTATGATTAATTAGTGACGTGTTGATCTTAAAGTCCTGATTCAATTACTGTGATTTATCATAATTAATTTATTAAGTATTTATCACAAAATAATCAAATCAATTGGGGTCAAAATAATCACATAACATTATAATGACAACGAATTATGGCAGGGTTAGAGAAAGAAAGGTTTTGGATTTTTTTCAGAGGATAATTATTACATGGACAGTGGGATTATGGATTATATGCTGTAGTGCGTGTCATCCTTCTGATTATTCTGCAATAATGTTTGACTTTCTGTCTTTTTATTGATGTCCTGTCTTCATCCACCACAGATTTAACCCTCTCTCTTTTTTTCATTATCAAAACACGACAGTAAGAAGAAATAACTTGGATTTCTCTGTACAAACGCTGATGCCACTTCATACTTGTCTATAAAAAAAAAATCTCCGCATTTGCAAGTGTAAACTGTGATTGAATGATTGTTATCAGCGAAGAGCCTGGTTGACAGTTTATGGCCTTGGCTCTATCTTTTACTGTCGAAGAAACGCTTAGAAAGAAATCCAAAAATTGACTCTAACCTTCTTCATTATTGGTAAATACACATAAAGGCAGACCCCCACTGACCCTGGCTGCCAAAGCCCCCTCCACTAACATCACAAATGCTGACGTTTGCACCTTTCCTCCCATATAATTTGAATTTTCCTTTTTTTTTATCTCTGCCCTGCAGAATCATCGATGCGAGAGATCCTTCATGTGAAAGTGGGAACAGCAACCAACCCCAACAGTCGGAAAGGGAACAACGCAGTGGAGTAAGCAGTTTGTTGACCCAGGGCATCTGCTAATGAAACACTGTCATGTGGGCATTTATTACCGTGAAGCTCAAATTAACCGTGGAGCAGTTTGTGAGTTCGATTTCAGCTCCGGTTGCTGTGGGATTTATTTAACGCACTACAACTGCACCTGTACATGTGAGACTTCCATTGGTAATAATGAGCGGCACCTGAGACCAGCAGGAGGTTTGTGGATACACAAATTATAGTCCTGTTTCTGGATACTGGCCCGGGTCAAGTATTGGTACCAGAGTTAGAAAACCTTTATGTTTGCTAACCGTGCGATTTTCATTTTAAATATATGGATTTCTGACAATGGGTCTTGGAAATTTCTAGTGTTTAGTTCAGACATGGGCAAAATAAGGCCCGGGGGCCAGATGTGGCCCACCGAGCTCTTAAATACGGCCCGCCGACCTTGTCCGAATCAAAAAATGTATTTGCATTATCATTGTACTTGTGCCTTTTTCCTGCAATTACTGCATTTCCCGGGGAAATAACGTCATAAAAGCTATTAGAAGTTTAGCATTGTAGGTTTTATAAATGGGTTTCATGCAATTTACCTTAGTTCAACAAACACTTAATTTTTCTGGTCTTGACTCCGCCCCAAAGCCCCATTATTTCCCGCGAGTTTGCCCACCTCTTGTTTAGTTATGCCTATAATGCATCCAACAATTATCATGTGGGCAGCAGTCTCCACAACTGCCACCCAAATTACATTGCACAACATGGTACCTTCCAGGAGGTGGTGAGTCCACCGGAAGACAACCGTCCCAACCAGGATTTGAACTTACCCAGTAGAAGAACCCTACAGTTTCACACCAATGGATGGAAGGCCCTGCCCATAATCCAAATTAAGAAATAAGTTACAAATCCCTGTTATATCCTAAATTCCCAGAGGATACTCCTGAGGGATTAATAAAGTTTTATGTATTTGTTCTATCAATTAATTTATCTATATTCGTTATCTTGTGCAACCCCTGGTGGCAGCTTGTGCGCCCTCAGAATGCACCAAACTTTGGAAATCTCTCGGCTAACAGTAGATGGGTCATTGATCTGAGTCATATAATTTATAAAATAGGCTGGTGCCGCTCAAACTACTGGGCATAACATGACAATTACACTAATAAATATATTCAAAATTATTTTTATTTTTACATTCTGATCTAAACAGAACCACTGTCTTTAGATGGTTGCGAAACATGCCCTGCCTCTAACCCGTCCAAATGATGTAACCCAGTGGACCACCCAAACCCTGGGAAGAACGGCGGTTTGTGTTGGAACGTCACCAGAACGTAGAAAGACAAGGACTAACAAACAAAAAAAATTATGCACATAATCGCTGTTGCAAAATCTTAATTAAGATAGTGTCACTCAGACAAGGACCGGATGTTCACCATGTTTACACATACAGAGGCTCAGGCTAAACCAGCAGAATGAATAACAGCCTCATGGATCATGTCCACGCTCACTTGACTCTTGATTTATATTCCGGGAGCATTACGTAAAAATTTCACGAACAGCGTTCCGGGTCACGCATACATTTATGGATCATGTGTGACGTGGATAATACGACCTTCAAATGTGAGGGACGCACACAAACAGATAATGGTGCAACATCAGCAGCAACTGGTCGCCAACTGGACGCCATAGTGAAGCCACGTGGACCAAGAGCGACCTTCAGCGATATATGAGACGGAATTCCATCTTCTTATTAAGTAATGATGTTTCCTGTGATGTTTTTCTTCTGAGCCAATCTTTCAGGCGGATGACTGTGTATTTTTTCCCTTCTTATCAATGAGACAGTCTCCTCAGAACGTTTGGACATGTGACAGCTGCTGCGTCTCAGCACTACTCCCTACTCCGATGAACCCACATATGGCGGCCTCTTCTTTTCTTCTTCACATCCAAGACCTGTCTGATATTTCATTTTACTCTCATCCATCTTTATCTCTTGACATCCCTCTTCTCTTGATCTGTCCCTTGCTTTTCTACACCCCCGGTCTGTCTTGTCCCCCCCCATCTTTCTCTTAATTGCTCCCTTCCCTTGAAGAATGCAGAAATCCCACACCGTGTCAGGATCTCACCGATCCTCCTCTGGAGGCGACCGTGACAGGTTTAATACTGTCTGTCATACCTCGCTTACCACGTTGCTGATGAGAAAAGGAAAAAAGTGCAACTGATTTTAAGACACGCTCAAATTATAAATTAAGAAACGCAGACGGGCTATGGCTGCAGCAGTGGACGATCAACGTCAATGATCAATTCCTGTTTCCTCGCAACCTTCTGAGGTTTTGATTGCTGGAGATCTGCACCAGAATAATGTGGTTTATGGCATTCAGTGTGGTGAAGAGGGTGTTGACCTCTTCACTGAGGATTCCAAGCAGACCTTACATAGATGCATGGCCCAACATTAGAGGTCCAACTCCTCAGGTCAGGACTCAGATGTCCACCTACGTCTGAGTCCAAGACGCTTAAATATTGGACAGGGAAGACAGATGGTTTGAGATTTTTGTCAACCTGGACACAATCTTGAGACACAATCTTTCACCCACTTAAAAGACCACAAACCAACGAGACGTGTGACCAAAACCACTGCGACAATGACGGTAACGACCCATCAATCTCCACCCAAAGACTGGAATCACACTTCACAGGTAACCCCAGGTCCACCCAACAGGAGGGACTTGAAACACCCCTTTCTCCTCACTCACAGGATATAACTTCTGTTACTCCCCACGAACAGTTAGAACTGAAGAAGCCTCTTGGATTAGAAGTGAAACTGAATGTCCAGTTGTCTGACTTAACTTTTTAACCTTGACCATGACCTGGATGAGAGAGAACCTTCATCGGCACCAAAATATTATCGGCCACTAACTTTGCATCTTCACAAGGACACATTCATGTTCACTGTGTATCCTGACCTATTGGCTTTTACATTATTTTGGCCTCGTGGAGCCATTCACGTCCTGTCACTGGAGGTGTGTTTCTCCACCAGACCCTGCACACACACAGAGGTGTCTAACAGAATCAGACTGACAATCACCGTGTGTGTTTGTTTGGTGATTGACAGAAGCAGGAAAGGAATCAGTTGTCGATCTTTCTAATTACTGCCAGGTGAACCTGGGTGAAGAGGCTCGCAGCAGAGGAGGATGTTGACATGAAATTTTACACCGGAGCAAGACAGGAAATTAAGAAACACAATCGTTAGCTGGTTAAGCTTAATTACTGAAATGACTGCAGTGCCATTTTAGAAATGTTAATTTGAAGGAATTGTCATTACTTTGCAAAAGGTATGTATGTAAATATCGGTTCACCAAGGTCATTGGCCTGATATTACCATAATTATGTGATATCAGTAAGACTGTACCAATGATCTGATAGCATGATGCCTGGGTTTTGCAAAATTTGCATGAAAATGTACGTAATCTCCGTATCAGTTCTTTGTATCACAAGAATTCCATAATTTACCGGTAACATAAATGTATATCTATTGCTACATTTATCTGTCTATCTTATATTGGAATCTGAAATTAAGGGTTTGAATGATGTTACAGGCTTAGTTTCCAGTCACTGCACTTTTCGGGGCAATCATTTGTTAGAAGAAGCTCAATATAGAGAAGAAACATGGAAGAAACCTCAGCAGAAGAGAAGATAGACCTGAAGTTAAGATGGAATAAAACCCACTCTAACCCATGACTGTGTTGACACTTGTCAGCAAACACTGGACATAGCAGTGCGGGCAATGTCCCTCCAGTTAAATCAAATATTTTTCGTCTAAAAAAATCTAGCACAATGCTGCCTGCCACTAAGCCAAATTATTAATGATATATTGTTTTATTTAGATTCCTTCCCTATTTTAAAGTTAAAGATGAATTGGTGTTGACATGTTTTTGTCCTATTTTTTAGTGTTTTTTGCTAATGTGCTAATGCTAGTGTTGTTTGTCCCCCTGGAGATATAGAAAAACCTTCATGTCAATAGAGAAATATTCAGTTTACTTAAAAAAAAAAAATCAGTTTTGTTGGTCAAACCCAGTGGCAATTTCACACACTGATAAACACACAAACACAAGTCATGCTCCAGGCTCCTCCAATAACAAGTAGTGGTTGAATAAATACTTGATTTAAAGTGGGTTGAGCCTGATTACTTCAGGAAGTGTTCTCTCTTTTATGTTCCAGGAGATAATTCTTGGCTAATGCATTAAGCCAACGTTAACCATGAATAACAACAGCCTCCCAGGGGCAGAACAATTCTCCGGAGGGCAGTTTTGTATCTCTTGCCAAAAGTGAAGCG
Organism: Paraplagusia blochii; assembly: GCA_016785265.1. NCBI lineage: Eukaryota > Metazoa > Chordata > Actinopteri > Pleuronectiformes > Cynoglossidae > Paraplagusia > Paraplagusia blochii. The sequence continues at coordinate 391,909 of JAFBJS010001680.1, read as the reverse complement.
ACTAAATCAATGGAGTCCCATTAATTGTACTACAGCACGGTACATCCTTGGTTCTAACAGGTCACAGAGGAAACGGCCAGGAGCCACACTGCAACACAGCAATCAGACTAAGGCTTGGCCAAACTGATGGGCCGCAGGCAACAGAGGCAGAATATTCCAGGGGAAAGAACAAAAGAATGGATTTTTGTCCAGGTTATACTTTTTTGAAGGAGCTCTTAAATCTGTGTCTGTTTTAGTCAAACTACTACTGGAGGAAACACAGGCGGGATGATGTATTTGCTGCCAAGAGAGGAGCAGTGCAAGTCAAATATTGTCCAGCATAAAGTGGAGGCCACAGCTCTGAGACCAATATCCCTCTGCAGATGGAGATTAGAATTGCAATTAGTTTCTGCCAGGCCGGGGTGAAATCTACACCTCTGAGGAGCCATACTGAAATAGCTTTAGACAATTTTTTTTTTTCAAGTCTGAAATTAAAAAGTAAAACACAAGCCATGGAATTCTTTAAATCCCACAACATTGGAGGAGACAGAGCTCTGAAGCTGAGGATTTCTTTTGGACTGGGTATGTTGTAGCTGTTCTAGAATATTCCACAAGGCAATTTCAATCAAGTTCAATCAAATCAAGTTTTTACATTAGACAAAGTGTCAAACTCAAATTCACAGTGGTTAAAAAATATAATATCCATTCATCCTTATCTTCTATGTGTCAAACTCAAGGCCGGCGGGCCAAATGTGGCCCGTCAAGTCATTTAATGTGGCCGACAAGATATTTCACCTGAAAAAAATACTACTTTATACTTTCTGTGAATGCAGTAAATTAGGACAAATAAAGTACATTTTTTCACTGTGTCCCACTGCGGCCTGTACCAAACGACCTACAGACTGGTACTGGTCAACAAACTGATGGTTTGGCACCCAAATCCTGTAAATTATCGCATGCAACTGGTCCCTCAAGGCAAACTGATGAGGCCCCTGAACCACTGAAGCTGATGTGGCCCCAGGTGGAAATAGGTTTGACACTACTGTTCTCTGTGGTCCCAGGGGCAGGGGTCTTCAGGACTATCACCCAAACACTACTGTTCCACACTGTGAGTCGTCTGTCCAATGAAAGTTACATAAGTTGGGACGGTGCTAAACTCATAGCACCTCAGTGGCAACCGGCCGCTGCTGGATTCGAACCTGAAGCCTTGCGGACCCCAGTCTGCTTTTCTAACCACTGAGACACCATTGCTACCACCAGACTTTATATTAATTGAAAAAAAAACCCCAGCAATTACTCAGGTTTCGCACTCCTCTTTATCTTTAGCGTTCACAAGCAAAAATTTAAGAGGGTTTCATTTGGGAAAGCCAACTCCAGCACTAGTATTCTCTAGTGTTTGAAACAATCTAGCGGCTCAAACATAAATGCCAGATTTAGCACCTTGGCCTGAGTTTGACTCGTGTGAACTAGATCTCTGATATGATAGAAACAATAGTTAAATAAAGGTATAATTTGGAACAATTAAATGGCAAAAACTAGCCTTTCCAGCAAAGTCCCTTTATGGTAAAACAAGACTCCAATTTCCTTTGGTAAGAAAACAATAAGATGAAGAACAGACAGGGATAAAAGCCAAATGAAAGAGGATAATTAGGAGCGGTTACTTGATCGAGGCCAAGTTGATGTAACGGTGGAGACTAATGCAATCATTGGCTTTCTGTGGAGTGGAACGACCACATTAGGTTTTTAAACACCGCTGAACAAGACGGATGGAATCTAAAACATGCAAGTTAATGGCTATTGGCCATACGGACAGGTGATTCATCAACACAGATGTAGATCACATGACACAGTGGGCAGCGGCCTAATAGAGCAAATACCAAAATCAATCACCGTGAGGCTGCAGCATGTTGCAGGATTCAGATTGATCCGTGAGGCCAGGAGAGCGAAGGAGTTAATAACGCTGATGCGGAAGACCGATGCAACTAATGGCAAATTACGTTAAACGTTAAGGGGTCACAATTGAGCAAAACTCTCTGGCTCGAGTAGCGACAGCACATTTTCTGCCTCTCTGCCAAAGCCGCCCAAGCGGGGTGACGTCCCTGCACGCTGAGATAAAGCAGAGACGGCTGCAGGGTTAGTGTCAGGTAAGCCGCACTCTCCGTACCACTGTGAGTGCAAGTGTTCGCTGTTCACTGTTTATCTGTCTATTTCTTCATCCCCGTGTGTCTGCATTTTTATCAGGGTCCCCATCCAAGTGCCTCCAGACGCTGCTGCCATTTGCTCCCCTGCCAATCAAAGGGCACAGCCGAATGCCAGTCCCCCAGAGACCAGCAGGCTTTTAAATCTGTTTGCCTCTGCGCGTGTGTGCACCACCCAGAGGCGAAGGCTGTCCCTCGGTTAAAGCAATTATGTCTGACAGGTAAAACTCATCAGTGTGAATGTGTTTGGTTTGATGAAACGGATACACACATTCAGCGCTATGGAAACGAAACACAATATCGCTGCATATGGAGGTAAAAAAGAAACTCATTATTTCAGACGTTCCCTCATTGGGTTGATTGGAAACGGAGATAATCAACGGCATCTCAATTCAGTCAGAACAGCTGGAGATTCTGCCGTTTCACTATGGAGAATCATTTGTACTTTAAAGATTGAAAAAGAAAAACGGAACTAAACTCCCACAACTGTGTTCACAAATATGTGCGAGGTAACCATCCAAACTCCAGGTGGAGCAAATTAAGAGGAGTCTGAGGCAATTACTTTTTTTTTTTGTTTCACAGTGTTTTTGTTAACAAGAGCCTCGGGGCAGAGAGGAAGCTCCTTGATTAGACACTCACAGCACTGCGGTCTGTATATATGAAAACACCTTGACTTCTGCTTAGACGATGACTGAAGATGGATCATGGGGGTCAAATGCATTTTGGCTCAGGGACATTATACAGGGTCAGTGGAAGTTGACCAGTACCACCATGTTCAAGTGTATTGAACACATCTTCACATTTGATGAGGATCATTTTGCAGAACACCAGAAGATAAAGTGATGAAGTGTGCAAGAAAAAAAACTTTGTTTTAGCCTGCGAGCCATATGTTTTCACCACGTGCGAGAAATATTATTATAATATTTTATATATATTTAGAAAAAACATAATGTAATCATAATTCTATTATATAATGTGCATCACATGGAAATAACTGCACAGCCAGAGCCAGGGGTCTCAAACTCAAATACGTTGAGGGCCACAGCCCACACTATCATTTCCCCAAAGGGCCGCGTCAGGTTTCAGTGTTTTCAGTATCAGCTTCCCATAGAGTCTGTGTAATACAACAGTGAACCAGAAGGAGGCTGTGGATCAGGGTTTTTGAGAACTATAGCACTTACCATAAAATGTGGAGAACAACATCTATAGAATATTGTTATAAATTCAACTTTCACATCAACATGTGGGCCATAAAATATCATTCCATGGGCTGAAAATCACCCACGGGCCATGAGTTTGATAACCCTGATTTAATACATATCGATCATTTGTATGGGATCAACCTTTTAAAAAAAGTGTTATTGAGTCAAAGGCATTTCGACAAATATTCTTTAGCTGTAAATGGATATTTGTTCAGATCTATTTAAGATGAGAAACATCTGCATTTACTGTTTTTTTTTGTAAAAAGCAAATCATAAAAATTGCATTGGTTCTTGGAATAACTGCGCTTATTTATAAAATTTGATGCATGTGAATGTGTTCACAAACCCAGCGTAAAAAAGCACTTTTTAAATTGAACCCAGGCCTACGACTGTAAATCTCTGCAATACACCAAGATGAATTACATCTGTGAAAAGAAGATTCAAGTCGGTTCCAGATGGAATTCTATCAGTATTCTCCACATCTGCATTCACGAACAAGGTTCTGTACGACATACATTTATTTTTACAAGGGTCAAACCAGCTCCTGTGGAGATAATGACTTTTTTTTTTCTGGGACTGACATGTTGTTAAATGAAGTGTCTACAGGTTCAGAAGCCTCTGACACAACAAGTTAATGGAAAAGACACCAACAGCGTTTGACAGCAGCGGTTGGAGCCGCTGTGGTCTGTTCTTCTTCACACCCAGGAGCGTCCTCATCCAATAGCAACGCTTTAAAAAAAGACGAGCGGCTATAATGACATCATGTGTGACATTTACACTCATCAAGGTGATGTCCAGCCTAAAGGCCAGTCAATGGCTGCTTATTAGACCCGCGGATCTACTGTACCCTGCTGCGTTCTATTCAGGTAATTACAAGTGATGTCTCATCTGCAGCCTTTCTGCACCTTCTTTGTGCAACTATAAATCAAGACATTGACTCAGGAGCAGCAGTTAGTGCACAGAAACAAACAAATAAACAAGGTGAAAAGACGTCTCCGCGCGTCATGGAGGAATGTTTCCGTCCTAATTGCATTGCTAATTCTGGCACAGATTAGCATAGCCTGTAAAGAATGGCTGATATCACTAAAACAGGCTATACTAATTAAAGCCAGAATCATCAATTCACGTCGTCTTCAGCCGTCATCTCCCCCTAGAGGTGAAAGAGAAAGGTTTCCAAACAAAAGCTGAACCATAAGAAAAACAAGATCATGCGTAAGAATTAGAGGGAATGCTCAGACTGTAGCATAAAATACTAAAATACTCAATACTAGTTTCATGATGGAAAAAAAAGAATTGCGTTATACAGCGTTTAACACATAGTACATTTTAAGCAAGAAAAAGAGCGACACATTTTCTAGACTATAAGTCGCACCTTTTTCACTCTTTAGCTTTATAATATACAGTATATATATTTTTTTCATGAATGTTATTATAACTTTGACCTCCACTAGAGGGCACTCTAGGCCGTAAAGCACTCTTTTTTAACTTTTGTCTGCTGTGACTCATACTATGGAATGACTGTGGAGTCTGTTCAGTAGAAAAAAAAAACTGACATCCTTTCAGAAGTTGATAAAAAACCAGATGATGACGCATGTTCAATTTCTTTTTTTCTTTTACTGTCACATACACAAATATGAACTACTATCAGTAAATTAAAGTATGGATTTTCTGACCAATTAGATGAATTCCTCAATAGCGTTTGGGACTCAGTGTTATAGAAAATAAAATGACTACAGTTCAGAACTTTTTTCTTTGAAAAAAAAAGAAGAAAAAATCAGCAACAAGATTTATTTCACAGAAAACACACACGCCTGACTGTGGCAGTGTGTTCTACTTCACAGAGCGCCTCTCACCAGGCAGGCCTCTCAGTGTAATGGAAAGCCAGGTGGGTGAGAATTGAAGGAAACCTTTACAATAGAGAGTAGACAAAGAATGGAGAGAGGTTCTTGGTGCGAGCACAGAAGAAACAATTAAGGACACAGCTAGAATATAAACTGAGGGAGAAACTTACAGAAAAGAAAAGTGTGAGCATACAGTGTCAAACTGACGTTCAGCTCAAGAAAAAACTCCAACCTTTCAAGGCTCAGGACTTATATTTACAAAGTTTGTATTATTATACAACAAAGATCCATCTTAATACAGTGTTTTAGAATTTAAATGGATTCAAACATCGTGACTAACTTTGTTGACAAGGTTAGTCACGGTGCTTGTGTTTCACATCTGTGCAACATCACATCTCCAGGTTGAAGAGCTGCATGAATGGAATACCGACAGAATGGTCTGGAGAAGCTCATGGAGCTTTTAACAAACTGAGAAATGAAAAAAAAATGCTGTAAATAAGGGACATGGAAGACTTTGTTGCTGCAGATCTTCTCCTTTTTGGCTTGTCCCTTTTTCAGGGGCTGCCCCTGTCTTCTGTATCTTCTACTCTAACTCCAACTACCTCCATGTCCTCCCTCACTGCATCCATCAATCTCCTCTTCATCTCCTACCTGGTAGCTCCATCTCTATGATCATTCTTCTACCACTGATCCACTGTCCCTCCTCTGAACATGTCCAAACCATCTCAATCTTAACCTAGCTTCTCTAGAAGAAGAAAAAAAAAATATATTTATATATATATATATATATGGATAAAACCCCAGGGAACAGAAGTAACTTTAATATAATTTGGAGAAAAGTTTGGAGAAAATAGAATTCCATAAGATGTGTTCTTTTTAAAATAATGATAAAAAACACCTTTGGGCATCAGGCTCCAGATACTGTATCGTCTGAATCTCTGTACACAGGGATTATAATGAAAACCAGTTTATTCTGCCTTTTTCTAATGCAGTCCAACAAAATACAAGGCACAGAGTACATTTTTGCCTAAATCTCATCAAGTGCATAACACGAGAGGAGGAAGAAGAAAAGGAGGAGCGAGGCGCCACCAGCCTCGTCCTGATAATGAAATGAGAACCAAGCAGCAGACGGCCAGAGTGAATGCAGGGAAATACACACCAGAGGTGTCGTGGCAGAGGGCAAGATTTCTGCAGCAGGAAAACACAATCACGACGGAGACTGATTGTTGTGGCACAAATGTATCGACAGGGAGAGGCAGTAATTACAGCCTTAGCTGCCTGAGGACCAGTAATAAGTAGACGTGACTGTGGAGGAGACAAGCATGACTTGGCTTTGTTGTGTAACATGGCTGAGAACCAAATTAGACTCATTTAACGTAATCATACTGAGTCCAATCGTCAGCCTTAAATCTCAGAGGGAACGTTAAAGACTGGGAACATCAGAATACGGGCTTCTTTTGCTGTCCAAAATACTTTGTTTATACTACGGGATGACTCATACCTTGTATTCCAGCGGACGCATATCTTGAAACCCGTCCAAAGACTTGGACGCTTTCTTAATTGCCCCACTGGGATGAATAAAGTTTTCTGAATCTGAATTCCTATCATACAGTTGTCTTTAAGTCAGGAGTCCATGGCTAGTGACCAGGTTGACTGGTAAAGGTAAGAAGACCATTTCTCAAATTTTTAAGCAAGGATATAAACCAATACTATCAACTTAACTCACCAAATAATGTGCCTTTAGACTAGGTTTGGGGATAAACGACTGCATATTAAAGTGCACTTCACTAGATGGCAGCATTGCAGCTTATTTATTAATTCTCACACTCATGCAATGGTTTGTACAAACAAAATAATATCTTTACAACTCTCAATTCTATGTATTTTCAATAAAAAAGTACCAACTTTAACGAGTGACTACTAGACCTTTTAAGATCTTGTCCTCGTCATCTAATGATGTTAAATTCATAATAGTGATAAAGCAGGTCAGACTTAACGCAGGTCTATAAGTGTCATGGCGTCTTTCTGGTTCTAAAACCTGATGAATGTGGAATTTTCGACCCACTCATGCTCACATGACAAGAGAAACAACAAACGAGTGAATTCACAGGCTGCAAACATAAACTAATCAACTCTGTGTCGTGTCGCTAAACAAGGACACGACACAGAGAGATTGTCCGTTTGTTTTTGTATTATTCCATATCTGATTACAAGCACAGTGATTATGTGAGCAGTCAAATGTAAATATACTTTCATTTCAGCTTTGGCCCCAACTGTTGAAGATTTCCAAACTTAGTCAGAGATTATTTATGTAATTACTAAAGAGAGCCCCCTAGAGAGCTGCGGCTGAATAACAACTAGGATTTCATACTGTTTCAAGTCTTCCATTGCAGCTCCATGATTTCCCACTGGACCGTGTTAATTCACTGTTCCTGAACAAAAGGGACTTAAGCTGTGACTCGTGCAGCAATTATATTTTTTTTGCTCCATATGATGTGTTTTGCGTACTATGCATTTTATTTTAGTTTAAATGATGATCGGCCATTACCAAAAATATTTTCAAGTTAACGTCCTTAGTGTTACCAACTCATAAAACTGTAACAGACTGAGTTGTCAGAGAAGAAACAACAAAGAGTTCTTTCAGACTCAGAGAACTGACACAATTGGTTTATCTGCATCTTCCTACACACACGTCCAAATGTTTGTCTCATTTGCCTGTTTCTGTCTGTGCCTTCTGTTACTGCAAACACAAAGTCAACTCGCACCAACTGAATCCCATCCAAAGACTTGGACGCTTTGAGCCACGGTCGCTCTTGCCGGAGCTTAGAGAGACGGGTGACGATATGCAAACCCACAGAACTCTGCACAGAGCAATGTAATTAGGCACTATTTTAACATGAACCACGGCTCCTGCTGTTGGGCACGAGGTCATAGATAAAAAGTCCCATGTCTGTGTGATGGTAATGCTTCTTTGAGTTAGTTTTACTTACAAATATTGTATTGATAGTAGCCTGAGGTCCTCGACTTTAGCTGTTGTGCTATAAATCATCGTGTCAACATAGCGTCTAATTTCCATAAAAACACACACACTGTGTGAAGACAACTGGGTTTTACACTCTCAGCTTCACTTTTGACTGTAAGAAAGGAAGGAAAACAAACTCTGAATCATTATCATATTGTGATACCCACCTCTGCAACAAAATGGCAGCTGTAGGACTCAAACCTTAGACCCTCTGGAACAAAGGCCACTTCTTAAACCATTAAGACATTTTTTATTTCATTTTAAATATTGTAAAACACATTATTCTTGTTATTATTTACTGATGAGTTGTCAAAAAAGAAAAAGAATTATACAAAATATCGTACCATCTCAAACGCTCCCTACTGGCACACAGACCCAACTCATTCATCTTCTTCCTCTTGTCCGTTGCGGGGTCCCAGGTGCATCTGGCACCACCCAAATCTCATTGCACCATATTGTGAGCCTTCCTGTGGGTGGTGAGCCCACAAGAAGTTATGTGGGTCGAGACGGTGCTACGCTCAGAGCACCTCAGCGGCAACCTGGAAGCTGGTGGATTCGAACCTGAAGCCCTGTGGCCCCAAGTCCACTTCCTTAACCACTAAGCCACCACTGCGCACACAGACCCAACTTTGAGATTCATTTCCTTAAATGTGAATTCACAAATAAAATCAAACAGGCTCAATCGATATTTTTAACCAGCCTTCAAAAGTTCCCAAAAATCAATTGATGTACCCTGAAAACTTTATATTTTAAAAATTGTGTATTACATAAACACCTGTCTCAAGCAGACTACACTTGAGGCTCAGGTACTGAGAGAAGAACTGTTTCTCTCTGATACTGGTCCAGTTGACGACGTCAAATCCCAAAGGGTTTCTTCAGAATTCAAGACAGAGATAAACCGGCAAAAGACACTTGGACCGATGGAACAAACTGTCAAGGATAAACTGGTGAAATAATGTCTGACCTAAAGGCAGACTTGTACAGTAGAGGGTTTGGACTAAATGGTTTGACTTGTCACTGTATAGATAAGTGATTCTAAACTGGTGGGTCGTGTCTTAAACGGGGGGTGCAGGCCTGCTTTCAGTGGGTCACAGGTCTTTGAAAAAAAAAAAAAACTCATTCATTTTCATTCATCTTTGTCCACTTATCTGTTACCAGGTTGCAGGGGCAGCAGTCTCCACAACTGCCACCCAAATCACACTGCACCACACTGTGAACCTTTCTGGTCCCACTGTAAGATATGTGGGTTGGGACGGTGCTATATAATAATATTAATTTTAATAATATTTTTTATTGCCAGAAAAATTTACTGAATAAACCATGAGAGTATAGTTCCTGGAGTGTAACTGGATGCTATACTAAATACATCAGAAAAGTCCTGAAGCTGGACCAATTTCACAAATAAAAGAGGAAAAATTAAAGTATGTTTTTTTCCATGATCTGTAGTGAAGCCAACAGAATTTCATTAATCACTACTTAACATGTCTAATAATATCTGATAAAAGCTGAAACTGCATCCAGCTGAATACTGGACGGGAGAGGAGGTGTGACGGGGGGACGGATGGGGATGTTGTGTGAATCTCGTGGGATACTCCCACTGAGTCTGAACTTACCAAATATTTTGGACGCTGAAGTGTCTGGAAGTCACCTCTCAGCCGAGTGTCTGTTGGTGTCCATGCAGACGACTGGTGCTGCAGGACAACATTCCAGAACCTGGGCCATGGCCACTGGGAGACAGACAGGGAGAAAGAAGACAACCAGAAAACAAGGAAAATTAGTTAAAATTCAAAAACAGCTGAAATGCATGAACCAACAGAACAGCCTGTAAATGACCGTCTGTTCGCCTCAACCAACGCTTTTAATCTCCCATTCTTTTCATCTCCGGCATCTGGAGAAGAATTATAATTTTTTTTTTTCCTTACGGTTTATTTGCACAATTTGTTTCAATCAAGGAAGTAGTGGAGCACCGCAGCGAACATTCCCCGCTGGATAATAACTGTCAAAGGGAAGAACGGCATTTGTTCTTCATGTCTAGGGAAGTGTTCATGCCTTATATAGACTTGGTCCTGTGGAGCTGCCTGCTGCACATAGTTGCATCAGGCCATGGGCTAAGGAAGGAAGCAGCCTCCGTGAGCGCTCATTATAACGAAATCTGAAGGAACAAATATGAGCGGAATAGAATAAAAAAGGAAAAATGTCATTTCAAATATTAATAATATACAGTATATATATATATGGGAATATTCCCAAGTTGTTTTTCTTTTAAATAAAAGAGCAGCGTGTAAGGTCAAATCATTGTTGGTAGGTCGAAGGTTGGACAGGATATTTTTTTATTCCAGCGCTTATATATTCCACCTCAGGGTCACTCTCTGGGCAGTTTCTATTCCAGTGGAAGTAATTTGACATTTCCTGGCTGTAAATATATTAGTTAAAAAGGCATCTCCAGTGTAGTCGTCAGCACAAGTGTAGGACTTGAGACAAAAAAACTCGAGGGATGTTTGAATTTAAGACAAAATATTTTTGACTGAACCTAGAGACTGGGCATATGTCCAGTTGTCCTCGAAGGAACTCTTTTTTGGATTGAATGACCTGGGAGACTGAGAATCTACAAAAGCTTGAGATACTAATACTTAAGACTTGACTGGGATGTAAGACAAGACTTTGGACATGACTTGGACGATACTCGTACAAAAAAGGGAGTAAATAAATTTTAAAAATATATAAATTAATGATTATTTAACAGATTGATGAGGTTTGGACATGTTCAGAGGAGGGACAGTGGTTATATAGGTAGAAGAATGATCCTCGAGATGGAGCTACCAGGTACGAGACAAAGAGGAGATTGATGAGGGAGGACATGGAGGCAGTTGGAGTTGAGGATACAGTGGACAGGGGGAGATGGAAATTATGGCAAGAATGATAATTCAAAATCTTGTTCAGATTCAACATACGTCTTATGCAAAACAGTCCCTCAAACTGAGCGTTTTTCTCATCCTAACAAGTGACTCAGTCCATCTCTGAGCCAAGTCTGGACAGGGCTGTCTTTAGTGAGCCGTGAAGAGGACAGAACGAGACAATTACATTTCACATCTTTTAGCTCTCATCCTCCAATCTGTGTCAAGACTTGATCTGAACGTTAATTTGTATTAAACAAACCATGAAGAAGAAGAAGTTCTTTTCCCCACTTTGCCGCATGAAATGGCAATTATCGAGACAAAGAATGTCAATGTTTAAGTGCTCATTATGGACCTGAAAAAGAAACGTGTCACACAATACATCTGAAGGCGGGTTGGGGTTAAATAATTGGTCTTAAAGTTCTTAAGATGCCAGAAATCTGATGAAGACAGCATTACCAAACACAGTGTGATTAGGCTAAATGCCATTTAAATACAGACAGAGACAGACTGCTGTTCACGATACAAGAAACAAGTTTGTCCATAAGTTCTGAAACAAAAGAGAAGATTTCATTTCACCGCCACATTTGTCTCGACTTACGACAATTGAGAAAAATTTCGATAGCAGTTTGGTAGAAAAAATGCTCATCAGGGGCAGTAGTCTCCAGGACTGGCACCAAAATCACAGCACTACAGTGTGATCCTTCTTTACGTTGGCACAGTGTTATGCCAACAGCACCTGAGTGACAACCTGGCAGCTGGTGGATTCAAACACGAAGCCTTGTTGTCCAAGTCCACTTTTTTAACTGCCACTGTCAGGTTAATAAAAAACAAAGACAAACTCACTGCGTGAACAAGCGACGCTCAATTGCCTACGTGTTTCCATTCCATTGACTTCACTGTTCGTCCTCCAGCAAGAAAGACGTGAAATAATGGCCAAATTTAAATGGACCCCTGGAGTAAAATCGTGGCATTGCAACAATTAATGACCATCGTTTAGCAGCTTAACGACCCCGGAGAGAAAAACACATCAAAGTCTACGATCCAGTTTATGCAGCGTGGACAGAAATCTACACACACTGATAAAGATTATGGATCAAACTGAAAGAAGCCAAAACACTGACCACTTCTGCCCCCTGTGGCCCTGGATGACAGGCAAACATACCAATTTACAGCTTTAAAATATCTAAACACCTACACTAAACAGTTATTAAAAGCTTTGACAAGATTCCACTTGCACCTCCACCGTCAGAATAGTAAAAAGTCAAAGGTGTTTACTGCTGTTATCACAGGCTCCAACTGAAACCTGATATTACTGAACTCCACTACTTCAAACCCCAGGTCTGAGGTTTTATCATAAGTGATTCTCCTTATCTCAGTGAACTACAGCCCTGGACCAGCAAAACATACGTGATCTTCTCACTTCCTGATAGTTTTGCCCCTCTCTGTGGGTGAAGCAGGGTGGGGACGAAAAATATCCAAACACTCCTGATTCTTGTGTTGAATTAAATGCACTTTAGTCTGGTCTTTTGGTGAAAGTCGTTGGGAACATTAGTGCCACCAGGGCAAATACAATGACGGTGTCAATCAACCGGCAGTACTCTTGAGTTTCACATTGAGATTTTTTTCTAGCACAAACAGCTCCTGGCAGAAGTCACATAACTTGTCACCTAGGGCTCCCTCTGCTGGAGGGGCCTGTAGAAGGACAGGGAGTATGAGCAGCCGGTGCCCTTTCTTTGACTTCAAAATAAATGCCAAACATGAATTGCATTAAATAATTGAACAAAAAAGAACTCAGGTGTCAGTAACGTAATTTGATTCATCATTATTTACATTTTTTATTTTATCATGTATTTGTTTGTGTGAGTAACATGATCATTATATGAATCAGACTCCACATGTATTCACAGTGTGAGAGCAGAAAAATACATAAATTTTATTGAAATGTTGAAGACAAGTCTTTTTTTTTAAAGTCGTAAATCACTTACTTAACTGTGCATGAAATCTTTTATCCGAGTCTAATATCTGCCACAAATGATTCCGCATTTAATCATGTGTTTGTAGAGGGGAAGTAAGGCAGCGTGCCTCAGCGCCGGTCTTAGAAATGACTTTTTTGATGAAGCGATAGTGTGGAGGAGTGAGTGTATCTTCTCTGGCTGTAACAGTGAATTGCAAGAATGTGAAGGAGGAAGGCGCAGAGTGTGTGTGTGTGTGTGTGTGTGTGTAAGTGTGTGAGTGTCTCCAAAAAGACATTAAGAGACAGTAGACAAAAACGGGGCAAAAAAAAAAAGAAGTGTGTAACTCTTATGGACAGACCAACGATGAGCTGGAGCCAAGGTCAGCCTCTTATTTCTGACATACATGGAGCCAGAATCTGACTCTCAACTGGACATTCTCCATCTGCTATTAGTGATAAGCCAGGCTGGAGCCCCATCTGCAACAAAGGCACCATGTGGCTCCATATAATGTGAAACATAAATATATATTTGAGGAAAAAAAAACAGATTCTATTGGTGCAGATTGAAATAAAACGTAATATGAAAATGTAATTTACAGTAAATATCATTGGAGCCAATTTCCTACTTTCTGACTCGTGTACATGTCATAGAGTCTCTGGGTGTATTTCACTCGCAGTTAGGAAACCAGTAAATGTACAGAAGGAAAAAGTACATTTTCAATTTCACCCCGAGACCTTTGGCAGCCACTGAGGTACACAGAGATATTCCGTTAATTGGTTTGTGCACGACAGCTCGGAAACTCAATTTCAGGTCATCAATGGTTTGAAACGGCTTAAGTCACACCACAGGGCCACCAGAATAGGTGAGCTGCCGTGTTTTCCTCAGTGCTCACAAAGTCTCATATACTGTAAAGTACAAAGTGAGTGTGCTGTCCATGAATATTTTCTACTTTTACCTTAAAAAACACCCAAATCTTGTTTACGGAAACAACAAAAATGTTGATGCGATAGTGGCAAGGGTACGTTACTGTTTGAATTTCCTTCTTTTTGCCTGGGTTTAGATGCTTTAAGAAGAATTTGGTGGAATTAACACCAAACCTCCTGATCAGACTGACTTCCTGTCTGGCAATGAACATAGATCCTTGTAATGTCAACGGAAACATGAACATCTCAGCTACAAGTTCATAAATGGTGATGACCATTCATGACCAGTGTTGGGATCAACGGGTTACCTGTTACCGAAACTACTTTTTTGGTAACTAAAAGAGGAAGGCGTTATCTTTCCCATTCCGTAATGCAGTTACTTTATAATTTAGTAACTATTAATGTAACTAGTTACTTTTTCAGAGTAACTGGTAAAGTAATAAGTTACTTTTTTAAAGTAACTTGCCCAACACTGTTTATGACTATCATTACTGGCAGGGGTCAAGAAATCGGACTTGGGTCTGCAAGGCATCAGGTTCAAATCCACCAGCTGCCATGTTGCCACTAAGATGCTCTGAGTATGGCAATGTTCCTACTCGCATAACTTCCTGTGGAGTCACCACCCACAGGAAGGCTCACAGTATGGTGCAGTGTGATTTGGGTGGGACCAGCTGCCCCTGTGACCCAGCAATGGACAAGCAGATGAAGATGATGAGACAAACACTTCAGATTTGGCAAAGATAGAAGACACCAGTGCTGAGTGCGAAGATCTGCTGCTTATTTTTGCTTGATACTGATATAAAACTTCAAAGAAAAGATGTCCCAGAAAAACAATTCTATGAAAGATGAACAATTAAGAAAAAATTAAGTCAACAAACTGTCTGCAGCTGTTTCACACTGTTGGAGTGAGTAAATTTGTCAACCATCTGCTGCAACACGGTGGCAAGTTTCACACAGACACACAAACACACGCAGTCGGTGATTTTTAGTTACATCCAAAAACTTCAAACAAATGGCCAAACTCCAGATGAACTTCTGTGCAGCAGACAGGTTGATCACCACCACAACAGCTGATGTTCTCACTAGGCTACGCTTCCTGTTTAATGAGCCTCAGCTCATGGAGTTGCATCACTTGGCAGGAAATTAGACCAAATTGATTGAGAAATGAGAAATCAGCCGGTGGCGTGTGAGAAAAATAGAGGAAGAAAAAGGCAAAGTGTGTTACAGTCTATTAGTTATGCTAAATCTATCTAAATGAAAAACAGATTCACACTTACACAAAAGTGGTAAATATACTGCATACGGATGTCCGATTTTAACGCTGGTAAATATCTGATATGCCGATAATGTTTAACACAAAATTTCCAACATAAAAAAATACCATATATGCAGCTGTTTTTGCCAAAAACTGTGTTAAACAACAAGGACTCCAGCAAATGTGTCCAGTTTGTTATCAGATTGTTATAAAAAAATGGAAAAACAGATATAATTACCGATTATATATCAGTATGCGAATATTGGGTCAATAGCTTTGGCCAACTGGTTATACATATATGTATTTACATACCCGATGTCAGACATGGGCAAACTGAGGCCCCGGGGCCAGATGCGGTGCGTTCAGCTTAGCAATCCGGGCGCTAAATTTTTCCAAACAATGTCATTTTATGTGATGTGATATAATTTCTTTTTTTTTCTGCAGAATCTAAATTTCCCGTATATATAGTTTAAGGCAGTGGTTTTCAACTGGTGGGTCACAACCCCAAAATGGGTCACGTACCTGTTCTGAAGGGTTTTTATTTTACAAAATCTCTTATTTTGAAAGGCAAACTCTTCTGAATAAAATAAGTATGTTAAAAGAAGGGATTTTTTTTTTCCTTTTTTTTTTTTTTAGAAAATCCATTTGCTCGGTTTGAATTTTATGAGAGTGGGTCGCGACTTAATGACCACAGGAAAATTGGGGTCCCAGAGTTAGACCAGTTGAGAACCAGTGGAGGCAAAAGATGTTTTTCATTTATGCTCTCATTTGACTTTTACATGCCATATATCTTAGTTCATCTGAACTCAGCTTATACATGGTCCTAACTTGGCCCCCATGGCCAAATTTAGGACTAATTGTGGGAGTGAAAAAGTTTGCCCATGCCTGCTCTATGTCCTAAACCATAAAGAAAGTTGTTGTTTTGTGTTTTCCACCAGAGCAGCAGACTGAATTGTAAAGGCTTTTAAAACCTCGGAGCCAATATCTCCACTGTCAGAGCTGATTTCAAAACAGACTGAAGATCCACTCAATCTTTATATCGGAGACATGGCAGCAGTGACAGCCAAGAGGGTCTCTGTGACCTCACCAAAAAAAAATATTCACCACTGTGAGACAGTTGCCAAGCTCTTCCAAATGATGATCCAAATATAAACTCGGAGGTCAACTCCGAAGGAAGAGCGGCAGCTCTGGAAAGGAAGCTGCTCCACACTCTCTAACCAGCAAACAAATCTAAATCCTGTCTGGAGCTGATGCACTACGATTACGTTTGATTATTTCTATCAAATTTAAAATGTCTTTTTATGAAAGTGTAACAGAATATTTGTTTCCTACATTTGGCTGCGGACTAATGTCCGAAGCAGCAGGACTGGACACAGAACCAGAACAGAAAAACATTCCCACTGTTTCCCTGCTACGGTTCTATTCACATTTTTGAAGACAAATACACATGCACACACATTTCCCACTATTTCACTGCATGAATGGCCAAGAAGCAAATAATAAGCCTTTCCCAAGAAATGAAAACATTTCTGAGTACTCAAAACAAAATCCGTCCATGCAAAGAACAGTAGAAAATTACAGGCTTTGGTTGAAACTGAATCACTTAAAAAAAATAAAGCTTTGTTTCCCTCTATCAACAGTTTTCAGGCTACAACCATACAAGGCTCAGTCGAAAGGTTCTTCTTCCTCTTCGGACTGTTTTCCTATATTTTTAATCCTGTTTATCCTTGGTTACTACCAGTGAAGGTCTCAGGTACTTCATCTCAGCCATTAGCTTGTTAGACCAACCTATCTATCTAGCTATCTATCTATCCCATGTTCCTCAGCTTTGTAGGAATACCAAGAAATACAAGTTTAGGAGACTCAGGCATGCATCCTATGGGCCAGACAAAATAGTTTGGTGGGCTACATTTGGCCCAAGAGCCTTAGGTTTGATGGGCTATGATTTTTCTGATCAAATGTCTCGTACTATTTACACCAGGGGTGTCAAACCGGATCCACAAATCGGTGTGGCTGCAGGTTTTTGTTCCAACCAACCAACCAGCACCACACCTGACTTGAATTTTCAATCAACTGATGTGATTCTCCAGAGAGCTGATTGGTCAACTAGTCTGGATAGGTTGGAACAAAAACTTGCAGCCACGGTGGCCCTTGAGGAACAAGTTTGACAGCCCTGATTTACACGGACCGGATGTTATGTTGTGGCAGATAAATACCCCTTAGTAAAATTTAATTTTCGGTCGTCTGAAATATTTTTCATAGGTTATAATATTTTTTATAGGTTATAATACCTATAAAATCTTCCTACCCAGCAAGGATTTCTCAAGTGCACACAGCCTATAACTTTCTGCTACCAGACCAGTATCAAAAGTTGGAATCTTGTATCAATGACTGTGCGTCATTTTGAGTTTATTGTTGTCTTCACTGAGAAAATATTTCCTGATCAATGGTGGATTAATGGGTAAGCGGACAAAGATGCATGTGAGGATAGATGGATGGTATTTAGGAACCTTTTAGGTAAGAATTGTCAAAGATTGTTTATTTAATAAGCACTTTCAACCCATTTGTTGTCAACTTCTAAAAATGTTGAATTAGTGATGTACCTCTGAGGTCCATGAGCTACGGGGAACATCATGTAGCAGCAGGTTTTGTGTTTTCCGTCTCTCTCTTCTCTGCGAGAATGTCAAGTAATGACAGATCTGAGTGCAGTTGTGTGGAATCACAGTCAAAAATGAAGCACTTTAAATAAACAGGTTGTTCACGAAGTGCGTGAGTCACGACGACTTGGATGAGAGATGAACGCACAGCAAGTGGTTATACGTCTCTGGTGTGAAAGAAATATCCAAGCAGCGATTTTACATCATTAACCCTTCGGAGTCCTGCTGACCTCAGATGATCATTTGATTTATTTTTTTTATCGTTTTCTGACTACCAGGGTCAGGGGCTGGGGAGGCCTGATGAATCTTTGATGTTGGGATACAAAAATGTCGCTTTATCTCCTGTGAGACGTGGCCAGCTCTCCAAAAACTCCATTAGAGCTGCTGTGAACGCGAACCAACAGCATAAGAGGAGGCGTGAGTGTGATCGGCGAGGGAAACGAGTTAATGCATCTGAGCCAAAAGAGCAGCGACGGGAGGAAACACAAACGACTTAGGTTTCTGTGGTGCTGGTGGTTAGTGCTTTGATTGATTGACAATTAAAGACTTCAAATATGACAAAAGTGTGAAATCACAAAGAGCATCAAAAGGAAACACTTCACAAACCAAAGAAAAACAAATTCCTAAGCGTGTTTGCGCTGTGTGGGTTCAATTCTGCCCACTTTCATGGAGAAATGATGAAAAAAGAAGGGTGAAAATTGAGAAAAGCAGAATGGGAAGGATGACAAAAAGAAGAGGAAGTCTATGTTCCTGTGTCTGTGAATTCACAGAGACGACACTCCTCTTATTTCAATGTCCCGCATTGTTACCACTGAAGGAGGTGATGAAGTGCATTTTAGGTGAGAAATAAGAAGGGAGGAAGAGGGAGGGAGGGAGGTAGGGCGAAGAAAAAGGTACAGCTTTTTACATTAGGCCTTTCATCTCTCTCCTGCCATCGGTCATCAGAAACAGGAGAACACTGGCTCCTGCAGCTCCGCGCTCCGTTCCAATTCCATTTAGCTCAAAGACTGGTTGACACGGGGGGAGCAGAAATGAGAAAATAAAGCTTTTATTACAATGTCCCAAAAAAGGAGCAAAAAAGAATCCAACTCCACCGTGCCTCTGCCAGAACAGACAAAGGAAAAGCTTCGTCAAAAATGACAAAAAAAACTATTTTTAACCCCAATTACACAGAACCACTAATGATCACAAAGAACTTCCTGTGGATGTTCCCATGCAAAAAAATAAGAGAAAAGAATCTGTTCAAAAGGTCGACGCAAAGAACATCCGAGAAAAAAAAAAGTAAAAATCTTGTGATTAAATTCTATTCCCCTGAGTTTCTTCTCTTCAACACACAAATAATCAACAGAATGAAGAAAAACATATTTCTAATTAAAGCAATAGGTGGATTGTTTTTCTAATATAGCTGCTGTCTTGGTAAATCTGCATAAGGATGAGAATTTTATTAAGTTATCAAATTAAAATGGAAATAAACCCATTCAATTCTTGGGATCCTCCATTTAATATATATCTAAGAATACTGCAATGCAGTATGGTACCAGGTATGTGATAAATATATATATTTATTTATCTTTTATTTGTTAAAGAGGGAAAATGTACATCAATGAACATTTTATAATGAATGTAAATGCACCCAATAGTAGCTGCTTAGGCTATTTTACATTGGTTGTACACTGGTTACATTGTTTTTTTTTTCAGAAAAAATATACATGTTATTATTATTAATATTATTATTATTTTTATTTTACTTATAATAGTTAGTGATGTTTGAAACAAACCTTTTGCAAAGATCCGAAATGTCAATATCGTCTAAACACACTAATTCCAATATCAACTCAAACCGATGTTTCCTGGTAATGATTATTAATTTATCTGTACAAACCACAGTATAAGTATGAGAATAATTTGACGACCGAAATAGTGCCATCTATTGAGTTAAGCTGCAATATACAGGAGCTTATTCCCCAAAAAATTTTTAGGGCAGGTAGATTTGGATACAAGGTGTCATTATTGGAGAAAATACTGATAGTGATTCTTACAAAGTTATGCTACTATATTAATAAAGATGTTTCATGTTCCACCTCAACCTTGACAGTCAGACAAACCCTTTCTAAATGACCTGGACAGACACCAGTTAAAAACGGGAATGTGAGAAAGACTTGGGTTCGGATTCACAAGATCATGGGATTCAACAGGTACCTTCAAATTCCAGCAGGAAAAGAAAGAACATACAACGTTCACAACGCATGACCAGAGCCTTTCGTTAGAAGAGGCAACAGGTATTCGTCACACAGCAGCTCTAAGCCGGGGTTATGGCTGCTGACAGGTTATTACCAATTAGACTGGCTCTGCCTGGATGCCTGTGTGACTAAAGGGAGGGTGGGGGGACGGACTGACAGAACAGCTGAGCCTCTATCTGTCACAAGAGGAGACAAACAGAGAGACCAGCCTCAGTGGGTTTCTTATTTCCTCTTCAGGACAACAGCACAGGGAGGAGATGTGAGTGAAATCTGAAAAACTGTCCCTCAGGGTGTTGTATGTGGACCACAGTGCGTCTTGATGGCACACTGTGCAACTTTGGAATTAAACAACACAGATCCTGGAAGTCCTCCACACAAAAAAGAAAGACAAAACCAGAGCATCTTCTTCTTTTCCTTTCGGTTTGTCCCTTTTTTCAGGTGGTGCCACAGCGAGTCAACGATTTCCATCTCACCCTGTCCTCTGTATCTTCTACTCTAACTCCAACTACCTCCATGTCCTCCCTCACTGCATCCATCAATCTCCTCCCTGTCTCCTACCTGGTAGCTCCATCTCCAGGATCATTCTTCTATCAATGTATCTACTGTCCCTCCTCTGAACACGTCCAAACCATCTCAAACTGTCTTCTCTAGCTTTTTCTATATTGACAATAATATCTGTATTTAAAAAAAATAATTCTTCTTTTTTTCAGCAGCATCACTTTTTTATAAATGTACGTTTCCTGTCAAACACTGCATCTCCTTCCCTCATGTATAAGAGACGGGCATCCATCAACCTCTTCTTTGTCTCCTACCTGGTAGCTCCATCTCTAGGATCAGTCTTCTACCAATGTATCCACTGTCCCTCCTCTGAACACGTCCAAGCCATCTCAATCTGTCTTCTCTAGCTTTTTCTCCAAACCTTCCTGTCTGTGTTGTCCCTCTAATCACCTCATTCCTGTCCATCCTTGTCTCTCCTATAGAGAATCTCAGTATCTTTAACTCCTCCACCTCCAGCTCTGCCTTCTGTCTTCTACCTATTCCTAGTGTCTCTAATCCATGCATCATGACTGGTCTCACCACTGTCCTCTAAACCAGGGATTCTTAACCTTTCTGGCACCAAGGCCCAATTTTTTCAGTGTTGAGTGACCTGGGGCCCTTAATAAATTTTTCACGGCCCTCTAGGGGGCGCTTGTGGCCAAACTTTGGGCCGGGGCCCAATGGATCAGAATCCCTGCTCTAAACCATTCCCTTCATCCGACTGTCTCCTATCAAAGATCACGCCTGATTCCGTTCTCCAGTTCTTAGAAGAAAAAAACAAAAGCGTTGGGATTAAATTAAAGTGTCATTTTGCGTTTTGCGTAGTTTTGGAAAAACAGGCAGTGCATTCGTTTCCAGCTCTGATTCGTGTGTCTGAGCAGATGTTGTCGTTGGGTTCCACAGAGATGAGACGATGATCTTGATATTTAACAAGCGATCAATGACAGCAGTTTAATGTCAGTCGAGCTTTGATGACAGATGATCTGAGACCAATCAGTAAATGCACTGTGAATTGAAAGAGTTTTTTTTTTTAACAGAAACAGACTGAATAAAGTGATGTGACTGAGATGAACAAATCGCTTCAGTTGTGGACAATCTGAAACTGGTCTGTTTGGATTCTCATTCTTTGAGGTCATCGTCACTAACTGGTTTCGAACTTTAATCGTCAAAAACCATTCTTCAGAACAAAAGTGAAGCCTCAGGAATAAGGAGTGAAACTTAACTTCAGCTTCAGCTGCTGCAGACACAAACATTTCACATCTGATAATGGATTTCATTTATCCACAGTCTTTTATTCTTACTTGTCCAAATCCCGGGGCTGGATTCAACATCCAGTAGAAGAAAAGTATTAAAAACATAGAGGAAAACTTCACTCAGGGGGTTAACGTGTTACAAGTCACTGTGATGAAAACACAGCATTTCCCCAAAGACTTAGTCAAAAATGTTGCTGCAGTGTTTGTTAACCTGAGGATCCCTGGTTCAATGCCCAGTGGTAACTGATGGATTTTTTGTACACTGATTCCCATTCCTCTCTCAGACTGTAAAGTCCTAAACTCTGGTCCAAACACCTGGAAGTTCTTTTTTTAATTCAACCTAGATTAGCCATACATGTAAATGTATGTGTCAATGGTAAATTAACGCTGTGATGCCCGATCTCTTGGCCATGAAAGCTAGCTAGCATTGCCTCACCTCAACATCCCTAGCCTCAACCTATGACTCTTAAGATAAACGTAATCAATAAACCTCATCTGGTTGGACGTTGTTCTACAAAAGTTCTATATAAAAGTATTTATTAGGGATGACCAACTTTCTTTTTGCCAATATCTGATAAGTTGATATTATCTAAACCCGTAATTTTTGATGGCGATATCAACTGGCTGCTATTCATTTATATACTTGTATTCGATTATGGGACTTAATAAATTAGCTCCAATGCTGCCATCTAGTGACTTTCTCTTTAATATACATCCATTTATCCCCAAAACAATGTTTAGGCCACACATTATTCTGAAACCCTGGCACTGTGGTTTTTATTAACGGAGGAATTAAGTGCGTGATGCTATCGGACATCCCTAGTAAATATTATTCGCTATACAGCAGTTGTACTCTATCACTTAACTTGAAACTTAAGTTCAAACACAGACCCATCTGCCTGAAAACGCCACAAGCATGACGAAGATTCAAAACACAGTCTCAACAACACGCATCACGGAGCGCCGCGTCTGAATCCTGCCGTCCTCCCGACACGTGAAAAGCACGGCCATCTGAAGTGAAACAACCGTGGAGATGGTAATTGTCTTCAACTCCTTTGTTTTCTTCCGCCTGGTTGGATCAGGAGTTCACTCTGCTCAGTGTGACTATAGGCTGCGAGTGACAGCAGTGAATTAATCATTCATTATACACCGTGTACGCAAACAGGGAGGCGAGGAGAAAGGGGAACGGATTCACACACATCCTCAGCTAACTGTGACATATTCTCTGCCATTTAACATAGTCAGGGCTAGAATCGGGAAGAAGGGTTGAAGAAGTTTTACCTTTTGATTTAATACAAAACATACAAGTTCATTAGAAAAATCCTCGTATTTAATGAAATGTAATATTCCACAAACACGATCTACCAAGACCCAATGAACCCAAGAGGTGGCCAGTTTTGGCCCGCAGTCCTTATGTTTAACAATCCTGGTCCTTAATAAATGACTATTTCTGAAACGTCTGAAAGACATGGTCAAATAAGTATCCATATAGGGACAGCAGAAGAGCTCAGTGGTATTGCAGGCAACCAAAGTAAATGTAGAAAATGTTTACTATGTTTTTTTTTTTTATTTTCTTTCCACATCACATGACGAGCTGAATCGACATCATCTGTGACAAATCTTCACTGCACTATACCCTGTGGAGCAAGATGAAGTTGTAATGTGAAAAGTTAGGAATCACGTCCCCCGGGGTGTTTGTTGCTGAAGATGGCTACATAAAAATTTTATAGACCATGTCAAAAACTATTTCTTCACATTGGGATTATTAAAAGTGAAGAAAACTTTACTACTGCGGCATCTGTCGTACATCCATATTCCATTAGCAGCAAAGCAGAGTTGGTTTTCACCATTTCGTGCTCTGGGAATTTGAAGCAAACACTTTGAGGCACTTTTCTGGGTTAGACCCCGGGGCTTTGCAACAGTGTAACTTTTACAATTTGTTCTAATGGTTCACATTTATCAGAACACATTTTTGTCTGGAACGAACACCAACCGGAGACACATAGGCTTTTTACTATAATTTTCTTTATTAGGACTTTGCTGATGTTTCCTACTTTCTGGTGTTTTCCCAGAAAAAAAATGCTATTTTGAGCTTTCATATTCCCCGTAAGCCTGGCTACAAAAAGTACCATTAATTTTTACTATGGCTGTGCAAATTACCACAGTCATCACATTCTAAAAATTATCTAAAATAAAAATTTGTTATGCATTTTAATACCAAATTATGGTCTTGCCAAACAGCTGTATTAATTTTTTACTCTTTTTTTACAATTAGTGTTTCTGTGGTCTAGTGCAGTGGTCCTCAACCACTGGGCCACGGGACGGTACTGGTCCGTGGGTGAATAGGAGTCGGGTCGCAGACCCCATCTGGCTATTACTTCCACTTGATCTATGTCCATATCAACAAAAGAACTGACCAATAGAATGGCTAGGATTCCATCATCAATAATGCAACTATATTTGATTAGGAAATATTTTCTCAGTGAAGACAACAACAATAAACTCAAAATGACATTAATATCATTGATACAAGACTCTAACTTTTTATAACGGCAGAAATTAATAGGCTGTGTGCACTAGAGAAATCCTTGTTGTGCCAATGCACATATATTTCGGGTAGGAAGATTTTATAGGTAGCAAAATATTTCAGAACACCGGAAATTTAATTTTTTAAGGGGTATATATCTGCCACAACTTAATGACCGGTCCGCAAAAATAGCACGACATTTAACCGGTCTGTGGCGCAAAAAAAAGGTTGGGGAACACTGGTCTAGTGCATTAAGAATTAGTACATAATCATATGTTCGTAATAATATATTTTCATTATTTTGTTTTGACGTCTGACTTTTGATATTGTGGTTGTGACAGTAAACCATAAAGGTAGTGTATATGCATCTTGATATGCTGAGGAAAAAAAACATTTTGGTGCAGACACCCAGGAAATTTCCGGTTAATAAAACTCAGAGTTTGCCTTTATTCTCCAGCTATGACAGTGGCACACGGCCAGCTCTGCAAAGATGCCCAGAATGGGAGCACAGAAACCTGGCAGTAACATGATTAACCTTCTGCACATCAGCACCACGTTGCACTTTGAAACCAAACATGTTACTGAGTTACTGATATCCAACACTGGACTGTGAATAATCCAAATAAGGGCAACCACATCCTGATTATGATGTATGGGGAGCAAAGTGTGGGACTCAACCTTCCTGCCAGAACTGAAACACAATAAAGGAGCTCATTACTGAAACCAAGACTTGGTTTCACCTCCATACCAATGAATCAGGCTCATTCATTATCCCAATGTCATCTGAAATCACGACTTTTAGTTTTAATTTACCAGTATCAAGCTTCAGTGACTTTGGAAAAGTTAGGAGAAGCTTTCCATAAAACGCCGGTTCTCAAAAGAAGGGAATGCAGTAAAAACTAAGGGACGTGACAGTCTTACAGACACAAGACTGCCTTTATTGAGTCTTCAACTACTGCTTGAAAGCACGCTCAAAATATTAACGCAAGACCTATGCAACAGAGCATCATCATCCATAGGATAAAACAAACTTGTCACATGATGAGCTGGAAAAACTTCATAATGGAAGCAGGCAACAAATGACAGGTAAAAACAATGTCATGAACACTTGGTCCTCAATCACCGTCTTTCCGAAAGTATAGTATAAAGCAGTGGTCCCCAACCACTGGGCCAGGGACCGGTACTGGTTTGTGAGTGAATTGGTGCCGGGTCGCACAGAAAAATTGTTTCCTTTTGGCCCCATCTGTCTATTACTTCCACTTGATCCATACCCATATCAACAAAAGAACTGACCAATAGAATGGCTAAGATTCCATCATCACTAATGCAACTATATTTGATTAGGAAATATTTTCTCAGTGAAGACAACAACAAAAAACTCAAAATGATGCAGAGTCACTGATACAAGATTCTAACTTTTTATACCGGTCTGGTAGCAGAAAATTATAGGCTGTGTGCACTTGAGAAATCCTTCATTCTGGTAGGAAGATTTTATAGGTAATAGGAAAAATATTGAAGAACACTGGAAATTAATTTTGATCAAGGGGTTTATATCTGCCACAACTTAATGTCCGGTTTGTGAAAATAGTATGAGACAATTAACCAGTCCGTGGAGCAAAAAAGGTTGGGAAACATTGGTATAAAGTTTAAAAATCTGAAGGTGCCTTTTTCTCTCACTTCTTTGACTCTTTCATTAAAAGGGATTTAACCTTGATCTGTTCCAGGAAGTTAATAAAATCCTAATGATTTACAGTCTTTTCTGTATTTTATGTTGTACATTTTGCTGCCTAAATATTGACGAATAACAAGTTACTCTTAACAGCCCCGGGGTGTTTGTGTAATTAATCTGTCCGGCTTAGGTTGGGATTACATTTTTAAGAACAAAGCCAATAAACAGTTTCTTTTTATTTGTATATTTTCGACCAGCCCAACTCTGCCAAAGAAAACTTCAGTGTGGAGACCTGCCAGACACTTTCATCCATCTTCCCTCGCTTCTGGCCTGCTCCTCATCCTGGAGACAACCACACTACTTGGTCCAACACCAAACTCATTCATCTCTGCTACCCTTGAGCCTGGCGAGCTCTTATAGAGGCCTGTGTAACTTCTCTATCCCCCCCAAAGCTGTACAATAAAGTTCCTTCCTTCCCGGTGGGTTTGTGCAGCTGGTAGGAGCAAACACAAGGCAGATGATCACCACCAAGGTGATTCATGTCACCGCACCTCTCGCTCACAGCTTTCATGTCCTGCCAAGTTGCACACATTCCTCTGATGTGCTGCAGATTATTATCAGTTTGTAAGGTGAAAGTAATCCCTGGGGAGGTGTTAAAGGTTTTGACCACTGCATCCAAATAAGGTGTAGGACAGAAAAACACCAGAGAGTGCTGTCTCTAGTCTCCCAAAAAAACAAAACAAAAAAAAACAAAGTATGCTCACAGAAGAAGATGCCCACTCAGGACGAAGGAAGAATGTCTCAGTTATTTTTATGTCTTATTTTCATAGTTCCCCATTTGTCCCACAATGTGTATATTAATAGTGTTGACATTATATCGTGGATTTTGATCCTTGGAAGCACAAATCCAGAACTTTCTCTGTGTAACGTAGATATAATTAAGTGAGGTGGCACTTATGTTTTTCCCAATACAGAAAAAAAAGATGTCAATCTTTGCAATCTGAGGACTGAACCCACAGGCTTTTGTGAGTAAGGCAGGTAAGAACAAGGCATTATTGTGCAATACAATATATATTAAACCAATACTAAACACTCACCGATTTAATTCCATGTGTTTTGCCTCCACAGTCGACTTATTATGTTGTTCTGCCACTGCTATTAAACTCCCCATAAACTGTCAACATCAGCAGCCCAATAACAATATAACATTAACAGTCATGTGACTTGAAGTGATGGCAAAATAGGGGACAATTTTTGTCTCCGGCATTATGTTACTGAAGTAAATGCCAGCTGTGAATGTGATTTATAGGCCGGGGGAGCGGAAGCGTCTTTACTACAGATCCCTCTGCAGTTCATTGTCAAAGTCTTTACTCTTCAGCTTGACATGGACTGGAACAGGTCCAGAAATGAACTCTTCTGTAAAATCTACTTCCTTCTTGTTGCAAGGAGCATAAAGTGTGGAAAATGCAATTTCTTGTGTTGATTTTCTTTCGACTACACCGAGAAAATGCCAATGGTGATCAGAGCAGAACCCAAAAAGTCAGCAGAGCCAGGCTACAGATTTAAATAATTATAATGATAATAAAAACGACACTGAAAATGAGGCATTATTTTTCCATAGGGTCAATACAATAATGAATGTTATCTAACCAAGTCGGCCTGAAGATCAATAAACATTTAGCCTCAACCAAGTCTCTGATAGACTTTTTTAGTGCAACATTAAATCAAATGTGAACAAAAGCAATAACTGTGCTGATTACAGAGCTCATGGATGAAAGTTTAGCTCTGCACAAGACAAACCTTCTGAAAAAAAAAACACCACAAAGAGAGTCAGACAGCAATAGAACATCTGAAAATTGTTTCAAAGACACAAAGACTGCCTTTGGTGTTTTTTGTGCATGTTAAATGCCTGCTTTTGTCTGTGCTCAGTGATGAGATAAGTTGGTGAAAGAGAGCGGTAACCCCCTGATGTTTTTATAATTCAAAGACGGCAGAAAGGAAAATGAATAATCAACTTTTTTTTCTTGGCCATTCTCACTTTTGCAGTTCAATGGTGTGAAGTTGTGCATATGATTGTCTTCCCTCCTCATTAAAGGCAGTTTGAAAGAATGATTATTTTGAAAAAATGTACTGACAATGAATGGATTAAAATCCATCCCAGTCTAATATTGCTGTGTTCCCCAACTTTTTTTTGCACCCCAGACAGACAGGCAGATAAATACCCCTTAATAAAATAAAATTTTTGGTGTACCGAAATATTTTCCTACCTAATAAATCTTCCTACCAGAATTAACAGCCTATAACTTTCTGCTACCAGACTGCTATAAAAAGTTTAGAATCTTGTATCAATGACTCTGCGTCATTTTGAGTTTATTGTTGTCTTCACTGAAAAAATATTTCCTAATCAGATATACTGTAGTTGCATTATTGATGATGGAATCCTAGCCATTCTATTGGTCAGTTCTTTTGTTGCTGTGGGTATGGATCAAGTGTTTCACTGTGGCCTTGCACCTTTTCACCCACGGACCGGTACCGGTCCCCTGCCCAGTGGTTGGGCACCACTGATCTATAGCATTTGAGCTTGGATCAGACCAACAAGCTCTTAGAGCAGCAGCTGTGACTGAGTGATTGACTCGGTTGCTCAAGGATAATCTCAGCATATTTTCACCTTGAAAGGCCGTGCCGCTGCATCGGGTGCAGATCGTTGTCCTGCTGGCTGAAGGTATATCATCCAACGACTTCTGACTGACGCACATTTGAGAACACACAACAGCTGCTGATCATTCCTGCATTCATCTTACAGATTCTATCAGCAGCTAAAGAAACACTGACCACCTCCAGTGAGCCACACATACCTCAGCCATAACACCAACTGCCAAAGCTGCTGGAAGCAGTAGTTTGCCGGCCGTTGTTCAAATACAGTTATTGACCATTTGCTAAATTAAATGTGACCGGTCAGATCAATGCTTTCCCAGAAAGAGACAAAAGCTAATTTTTGGACTTTGATGAATCCATCCATCAGTACAGAAGCTCCCCCTGAAGATCCAGCCTGCAGATTTATTATCTTTCTACCGATCTATCCTTATAGATAGAAACCTATATGAAATATAACAATGTTTTCTTCCATACAAATGTGGTTCTTTTTAAACACTATTTTGTTTTTTCACTTTACTACCAGAGGTTTCTAGATATTCCACTCATTCTAGAGTCAAGTGATCCTTTAAATCCAAGCGTGAAGAGTGCAGTACCATGATTGGCCAGGGGGCTTATCGGGCAAACTGCACCTATAAACAAGGAGCATTAAATATTGCATTGGCAAACACAAATTGGCGTCTTTTCCTATTAGCTGCAAGGTTGTCAACAGATGAAAAATACACCTCACATACACATAATGCATTTTCTATCTAAGTACCCCAACCATATATGATAAATATTATCCAAATCCCCTTGCAACCCCTTACGATAATTTAAAACTCTAAACTCCCCTTCCTCAGTAACGACCTGCAAAATGTCCTCACGGCAACAACAATGGAGTCTTTCCAAAACAATGACCCCCCAAGTGCAGCTATACCAGAACACACACACACACACAGCTTTGGTTTAGTAGCACAGTAAAACCCTCCCTCCCCTGCACCCATCTTCCTCAGCAGTAGCACAAACAGAGGAGTCTGTTCTTCTTTCTTTCCAAACTTGACTGTGGAATATGATTTATTCCGGCCACATGTTGCATTTGTTTGCACTGACACAATGGAGTGAGACAGAGTAACTCAGCAGTAGCTGCTCCACGGACAGTATTTGGTAATTAGATCTGATGTTTTATAAATACAATGATGTAATACTGTTTCTCCAGATCGTTCTTCCAATCCACGAGTTTACACTGAGGGTTCCCGTCAACAAGGAATTTTTTTTTTTTTTTTTACCTCCAGTATTTGTGTGCGTTAGACTGAGAGAATAATGTAGTCTTCTTTCTTCTTTATATATTTATTCACTGTGTCAGACTGGTTTTTGTTCATGCAAATGTATTCAAGCCAAAGGGAAATTGAGTCTGTGGTTACATCATATATACGCATCCTTAAATCTGTATATAATTTACAACGCATTTTTTTTTTCTGACAGACCATGTGGTAAACTCAGGGTCATGATCTGTCACTATGGTTTTATTTAGCTAATTCACACAGATAGAAAATTGTTGAGGCCAATGTAACTGCACTGCAACAATAGGAAAATTTAAATAGTTATATTTGACAATTGAAGAAATGAAGTTATCTTACGACATAAAAAAACAACATTCATTTCTCAATTGATTTACAGAAACAACATTTTTAACACCCCTCCTATTGTAATAATGATACATATTACATAGCAAAAACACCAAATTTTAGACTGGGGGTGCACAACATCTGGATTAGGACCCACCAGTAGATCTCCAAAGGAGTGTTGTATCCTCCAGACCCAAGTCTGCTTCCTTAACCACTAGGCTACCAATTTCCAAGGAATAAACACATCATTCCTTACGGATCTCGACTTAACCAGCAAATTTGTGATACGCTGGTTCAACTCCACATGATATGAACTGTCCATAATGAATTCACACTATATAGAATGAGGTTCAGGCCTAAAGTTGTTTACGCGACATTGCTTCTTCTATCTTATCGAAACTCACAGCTGGTTGTGACTCAGCCTACAACAGCAGCCAATCGGCAGCTCCAAATCGGTTTGGAAAAAAAAAAGAGAGAATAACAAAACATTCTATCATTTTCTTTTTACAAAAGCTTCCCATGAGCACAACAGCGTGTTTAACAGTCCAACAGTTGTCTTTATCCCTCTCCAATCATACTCTCGTCGGGATAATGACCGGACTATTCTGCGACTCAATTGTCAAGTGCTGCTCCGCACTGTTTTTGATTAGTCCTGATTTGGAGAATGATCCTCTCATACTGGTTTAATTGTATGACAGGTGCGGAATTAAAGAGTGAGGCTTAAGAGGCAGTGAGACAGCGGTCCATTAACGACAGTGTGCACAAAACAGCGCTGCAGTTGGCAAAAATACCTGCTGATTTGAATTCCTTTCCATTCAGAGAGTGAGAAAAAAAAAAATCACTGTTCAATCAGAAATGGTTCACCGTCTCTTCACCACATGGTGCGATCTCGATGAAGACGAAGGCGACAAAAAGCGAGAAATCCAGTGATGCAAATACAGAAGCAGAAGCAAAGATGAATAGATTATGTTGGAAAGTTCTTCACCTGAATCCGACTTAAGGATACAAACAACACACGTTATTCACTCCAGGCACGCATTAGAGCGGAATGTGAGACACATAATTTGTCTCACTTGAGACTTGGCTCCACAATATCTGAGAAAAGCGAGAAGGAGTTGAGGAATAAAACAACTCCAGGCAAACACAAACACAGCAAGTTTTAATGTGTCAAACATTTTCACAGCTACAGCCCGGCTGACAAAACCTGGAATTTTGAGGACATTATCATCACGGAGCACATTCTCGGAGCGTAGAGAAGTCCTCTTGTTTGAAGGTTGTAGTATTTGAACGTGAATCATCAGCATCTCAGAGCAAGGAAAATTAATTCTAGATATGCTTTACTTTAAATTAACTAATCAAATGTTTTGTCATGAATACGGCACATATCCTCACATGTAAATCAGCTCTTTTAACACCAATAACATCCCTAGACACAGGCCCACACTCTTTGGTTTTGTGAACTATTTTTCAAATGACCAGAATGGAGGGATTTACCTTAATTGGAAAACTCTAAATATATTTGTTATACTGTCTGACTCAATATATACACGATTCTCACTTTAGCCAAGTGATTAGCATCTTGGAATACAATTTATTCCTAGATTACTATTATTGTTTCATGTAATTGCTCAGGATCTACCAACACATTACCGGTAGATCCCTATCTACCTATTGGACACACCTGTCTAAACAACAATTATCCCATATAACACAGTAGGAGTGCGCATTTCCTACTGGCTGAAATA
Organism: Paraplagusia blochii; assembly: GCA_016785265.1. NCBI lineage: Eukaryota > Metazoa > Chordata > Actinopteri > Pleuronectiformes > Cynoglossidae > Paraplagusia > Paraplagusia blochii. The sequence goes on along the minus strand of JAFBJS010001680.1, from coordinate 359,750 downwards.
TTATAACCTTACATACATTCGACATGTCACTGTATCGTGTGTTTTTTTGTAAATTTTTGCTTAACAAATGGTTAGAAGTTAACACAGAATAACTGTCAATAGCTCATCGGTAAAGAATCACAACAGGTCTTGATTTGAGGTAAATGAAAAACAACCATAGTCACATCAGGGCAGTGGCCTAGTGGTTAAAGAAGCGGACCTGGGTCCGCAAGGTCCCTGGTTCGACCTGGGTCTGGTTTAAATCCCACTACCGCCAAGTTACCACTGAGGTACCCTGAACATGGTGCTCAATAGCTGTCCACTGATGGGTTAAATGCGCTGTGGTGGTTGAGTGAATCACAATGTCACAATGACAAAAAAAAAGAATTCTTAATGATATGCTCTCATAGGTCATGTGACAGGAGGTGACCACCTGTAGCACCCGAGACATTGTCCCACAAGTTACGCCCAAAATCATAGTGTCAGCTGGAAATGCAGCTCACGAATGTTCCTATTGAGAATTGGATATTTTTTATATGTCTGCTGCTTTAGAGATCCCACTGCTGACATTAAATGTAAGAAACACTGGGTGAAACTACATTAACTCACAATAATACACAAGCCTTAACAAATGACAAAGGGAAAAGTGGTCCACGATATCAGTCTTCAACGTATAAGTCATATCTTCACTTCTGTGCCTGATGGATTTGTTACCTGCTCACTCCATAGTACTGGCAACAACGGCCACACTTCATCTAGAATCCATTACTATAGCTGATTTATTGGCATAGGCCAGTCACCAAGAAGTGGCCATATAGTGTACACACATATATATACTTTTCCCTTGATAAGGGTGGACTTCATCAGGGTATCAGGCGTATCAAGAGATGGCGGTGATGTGAGTGATGGAGGCAAGGGGAGGCCGAGTAACAAGGAAAATTTGAGGGTAGAGGAAAGTATGTACAGAAAGAAGACAAAAGAAAATCACTCCAATCTCTGGAGTGCTCTGGAGGGGTTTCAGTGTGGAAGCGAATGGCGAGATGGCAGGTTGTTCACAGTAATGGTCGCCTGATTGAAATGTGCAACCAGCTATGATACAACCTGAAGGTGTTTATGGGCCTATAATATCACTGACCTCCGGTCAGCCTTCCTGTCTGGGCCATTTCTTCACCTTTAAACTTTGACTGGCCTGCATTATCTGGGCTGGTGCGTGGATCACTGTGTGCTGAACATACACAATATCCTCAGGTAAACACCATGCGGCAGAGCTGTTAACAGACTTGGAACAAGTGCCTTATTGCCACCAACTCTAACACAACTGGAAAAAAACGTCCCTTCACTCCGGTCTTCAACTGAACACAGCTGTTAAATTCAGATATAATATAAATCTGGTGCTGGGAAAAGTGAGTTGGTGTTCGTACACTTTTAGCATAACAAGTCATCTCATTAAGTATACAAGATTTATTAGAGGAAAAAAACAATACAATTAAATAAGAATTAATTTCCCCAGTGTCAAGGGAAAGCCTATGCCTCCGTGATTGTTATTGATTCTACTCTCTCTCTGCATTTTCTTTTTGTTTTACTTGCAAACAGCCAAACTCTTTAAGGAAGAAAAATTGTGAGAAAAAAGTGGAAAGTAAGAGATATTTCATATTTTCAAGAACAATCAAGAAGACTTGTAGATTGCTCCAAGGGCTTAAAAAAAACACATCTCCAAGAACCAATTTGTGATTCTTTAACTTTAACCGATTTAACAGATTCCCTAGCTGAAAAGTCTGGATATTTTTTATAACTCAACCTCTAACATGTTGCAGAACAGCAAAGTGAAAAAGTTGATGTCAAGCATCTTAAAACATCTCTTTTAACTTTCAACATCTAAAGGTTTAAACCAATAGAGGGCAGCAATGCAATTCATATTATCGTTAAAGCCTAAAGAAGAACACAGGTGGTGTCATCTTGAGATGGCTTTATGAAACGACCTGTACTAGCGGTTGCACTGCAGTTTTTAATTGCTGATCTAGCACCAACCACAGGGGACAAAGCTGAACTACATGATGACCATCAGAGTTCCCAAAATATCCCAATAGATCAGCAGGGTACTTGGCTTATGAGGCAGAATTCTGTCCTAATAAAACGCTTTTCTGTTTAGATCATCCATTAAGTCACAGCTCATCCGGTCACTAATGTACTGTATGTGTTGCCCCTCCATGGTGTGGTAACGAGCCAAGACGGTCACTGCAAACGTCACACACCGATGGCTGTCCATTCAGAGTGCAGTCACAGACAAAGAGGCAAAACACTCAGCTCATCAGGCTTTATTGTAATTGCCCCTCTGGCTGCGCGTTTACCGACTGGAAGCAGGAGCGAGAAGTTTGAGCAGCGCTGCACCAAGCACAGCTGTTTGTGAGCAAGTTAATTGAGCTGACGCTGATTGACAACGTCCTATCTGACGCTGAAATCACCTGTCTCATCGAGTCTGAGGAGCAACAGCGGCAGCAGCAACAAAGTTCCTCACAAGTGACAATCAAACGAGGAAAGTACCGGAAACTGTGTTAATAGTTGTAGTTGTTGTAACCTTTGATCAGAGACAAACAGGCCAAGTATCTGGCCCAATGTTCTGTCTAAAGATAGAGAGCGCTGTGGTCTACATGGCTGTGGAAGTGGATTAAACAGTCTTTAACATCCAAGTCCAGCGCTAATGAAACGCACTGGGGAGTTAGTCTGTCCGTCTGCCTGGTCAGCTGACTTCTCTAAAATACCCATCACGGTCTCCAAATGCCTGCCTTAAATGACACTGTGGTGCCAGGCAGTGTATGCTTAGATAAGATCTGGGCAGTTATTTATTTATTTTCATTTAAAACTGGGATATTTCATAATGGTACATATAAACCTGCAGCTGACGCCGATTATCCAGGATTAGGATGGATCCCAGTTTGGCTCTGTCCCTCCGTACAACCTGTACCTCCAAACCACCAAGAACACATCGACGGATTCTGCGACAGAAAACCCTTTGCTGCTAAACAGAAAAGTAACGTAAGGACACAAACTTGTAGAGTTAAGGGGCTTGTTGGCTGTTTATGTAATATGTTGTACTAACAAACTGATGGCAAAAAAAATCAAATCATTGTAGATAATTCAACAACTAAGAAGGATTTTACCGTTTACTATTGAATGAAAATCCATTACAATTGGGAGTAATTGTGTTTAATCATATTTAATCTATAGCTGCCCTCTACTTAATCAGGTTAAAGATGTTGAGAATTTAGAGCAGGGTGTCAATATGTGGGCCATGGACCCATAATCAACCCTCTTTGCAGTTGATCTTGGCCCTCTTGATACATTACAAACAGGTAAAAGCATCACATTAAGTATTTCACATTAAATATGACCATTTTCTAATATTCATCTATGTATTTGCATTAAACAAAGGACGATAAATGTACTTTTTGTAATTTATAGGTAACTTATAATAAACCAGCCACTAGGGGGCACAAGCCAGTGTTTTTTTTAGTGCCGGTCCCAAGCCCCCATAAATGGTGAGGGTTGCGTCCTGGCGGGGCATAAAACTAGGCTAAATCAGAGATGCGAGAAAGATGCGTGATAGGTAGTTATGTAATGATTGTAATGGTTCGACCCATTTGACGTGATCAGGTTTTATGTGGCCCCAAAACCAAAGCGACTTTAATACCCCTGATTCGGAGCCTCAATACGGATGCATTCGTCAATATAGTTAAACACTTGCAATTTCTGTCGCTAGACAAGGTCATAAAAGCTCCTTCAAAAAAAAAACTCAATAACTTTTGGTACCTGACTAATATTTTAGTAATATTTTCCATATTGGTATCAGAGTGCAACCGATCTGAGGAGCTAATTCACATTGAAAAGGCGCCCTAAGAATGTTTTCTTAAATGTCACAGCCCAGCATTTCTGTTATTGAGCTGTAAGAATTATACAAAGCTACTCCAGTCAAGAACAAAACATCAATTTTAGGCACTGATCTGGACATTTAAAAGGTACCAACGTAAAAACAACCAGAAGGACTAATAAAACCAAAACATCAGAGTCCGTGCACACACAGCCCACGCACAACAGGTCTGGACGTAGGTAAAAAGCGTAGACGGATTCGTCCCACTCCAAGCCATCTAACAACTGTCAACATAATGTAGCATCCTCCTCCCCCAAGGCCATTTGGGGGAGTCATAATGTTGATCAATACTGCTGAGACATTGTGCAAAACAAAACCATCCGTCTCAAGGGAAGAGTTGAGAAAATCCAAGTCAAAGGACCCATCAGGATCTGAGATCTTTGTGACAGCTGACTTTGACGGTCATCCTTTTCCTTCATGCATCTCTCTTCCCCCCCTCCAGTGTCTCCCCCTCTCCTCCCCTTGCAGGCAGACAATGGAAAGTCACAATCATCTAAACACATTCCCATCCCACCTTTGACAGACCAGTAACGGAGCGTGACACGGACCTGAACTGCGCTGTTCCCTAACAGTGGCAGTGTTGATATATTGATATGAAAACATGCTGGTTGTGTTGATATATGCAATGTCATAAAATTCAACTATTAAGCGTGAGTGCCAGCGTGAAAGAGTGTGTGATTCATATACGACTGCCCTGTTGTCAAACTACCACCGTGGCTCCAGCAAATGAAAAACTGCAGCTGGGGGAGTAAATGGAAAATATTTGCACCAAGGTACAGATGCCATTCCCTCTGCTCTTTCTCATTATCCAGCACAATGTCAAAGTACCCCCAGGTCAGGGAGAAGGAACATTCCATCACAGTGCCATCTTTGGACCGAACAAGACAGGAATGTAATGTACCATTCACAAAAAATAACTAACATGATATCAGTCAAAATGCCTGCTACAGTGAATACTACAGCGTATACGGTGATGCATCAAGAAATACTTCTTAAATATGATGTATAGTAAAAACAAACACATTGATGTAACCTTCTGGAGAACCTGATTTTGTATGTTTTTTTTTTCTTTAACATTTATCAAGGAACTTTCCCTGACATGAAGACAAGATGTGATAAGTGGAGATGAGAATGAAGGAGCCGAGCACATGTCGAGCTGCGCAGGCAGAGATGCTGAGATAGCCAGCACTTCCAGCATGAGAAGTAAAAAAAAAAAAAATCTAAAACCAAAGAATTTAAAATCTAAAACGTCTGGTTGGAGGCTAAAACTATGAAATAGGAACAAGATGTGATTTTTGAGAGCGCATATCAACGATTTGCCACTCCAACACGATGCGTTTGGCGTTCTGACAGAAATATTATATTAAACCTATTTTTTAAAAAGTTTATTTTCTAAATGTAAAAACTTCAAGTTGACTGCTTGGTTCAGACTTACCTCGTAAGATTTACCGACTCGGAGAAGAGCAGCTGAAGTGGATGAGGAGATCAGGACAATCCTGTCAAAACTTGTCCGCGATCCATGTCTGGAGCAGCAGAGCCGAGGAACCACGCCAGTCCAATCCGGTCATTTGTGACTGTCTAACGGTCCACGGTTAAACGAGAGCTCGGTCGCCTTCCACGGTCACCGACCCGCAGATTACGTGAGGAGAACCGTGAGGAGAACCGTGGGATCTCCGAGGAGAGTCACTGCGTCAGGATTGGCTGGAGCTGTCGTGACGCACCGGCAGGTGGCACACCCGGCGAACGAAAGCGTCCAGAATCATTCAGAGAGGTAAGAGCAAGACTGACTGTCAGTACTGCTGACGAACACACAGAGAGTGAGAGACACAGACGGAGAGAATTCCAGAATATTCTCTGCCTTCTTATAATTGTCCCGGGAGCTGAGTCATTTTCCCAGTTGTATCCTCGGAGCCTCATCAAAGCTAAAGCTGTTTAATTTTGGCCCAGGATTTGATTAGCCTCAAAAACGATCTGTTTGTTTCCCAGTCCTTGAATTAAAGCTAAGCACGACTTCATTGCTTGTACTTACAAAGTAAAAACGCGAAGTTGCTTCAAATTAATCGACGTCTTTCGACTTTTTTGGTTATTATATAAACAAAATAAATGAAAAAAGCTTCTTATATGATCTTAGTGGTAGTTAATTGAGTCAAAAATTATCGGTATTATTATTTTAAGCGTCGACTGACGAGTGGCGGGAAAATGGGGGCAATAATGGAGGAGGAGACGTTAATGTGTCGTCACAGATGCCAGAGTGTAATATTGCGAGTCAGTGTGATGTGTATGTTTTTATACAAACATTGAGGCTGGAATGAAGGTAAAGTAGTCAAGTCTGACTGCATTCACTGAAAAAAAAGAAGCTTCTTCTTCAGACCCACTGTACTTTAGACCCCAAGACCACATTAACAATTCCCACAGCGCCTGGTGATAATAGTATGTAAATGCTCAACCACTAGAATGTTCTGCTGACTTCCTTCATTAGTGACTTCTCTTCTCATCCCTAATGCCTGGCAGGTTATTTAACTGTGTATGTACGTTTGTATAAGTGGCTGGTGTAGCATCCTGTAAGTGGGGAGACTGTTCCCGGCATCTGGATGCTCTTAGTGTTCAAGTGTGTGAGTTACATAATGTAACTCGCAAGAAACAGGATGGAAATAACAGTTGATTTGGTTTGTTGATTTTGTGGAGTTCTAGTTGATTTCATTCAACGTAGTAGGATGTACAGCCTCAGGGAACTTTATATTGAATTCATGTTGCAGTGATGTTAGAAGAAGGACAAGAAATTGACTTTGTAAACTATAATCTAATGAAGATCCTGTCTTTTTTTTAAACTTTGGTTTTGACTACAATGAGGCAGTGTTTCAATAGAATGTTGATGTTAAGAAATGGGTTAAAAATGTAGAAGTCAAACACTGACCCAAATGAATGGTTAAAATCCATCACACACACTTGACCTGTTCTGTAAACCTTTCTCAGCCTGGAGTCTCAGCCAATTTTGTGATTGCAGAAAAGACAGGTCAATTACATTACATTTTATTAATGCTGCTATGTATGCTGCTGCACCTGGTAATGGATCAGTGGATGAAGATGAATGAATGAATGAACATCCCTCAACATTAACCACCAATCGGCACCTTTCCACTTCTGGTGAGACCCATAGTCCAGGTTTTTAGATTAATCAATGATGCTCAATCGCGTTTTCTCTTTTTAATTGCGTTTCTCTTTTTAATCACGTTCTTTCTTTTAGAAAATCCGAAAAAATATATTTTTCCCTTAAATGTACCAAATAGCAAAAAATAGTAATTATATATAATTTAATAATTCTTCTAGTGGGCTCCCCACCCAAAGGAAGGCTCACAGCATGGTGCAGTGTGATTTGAGTGGCAGTCATGGAGACTGCTACCCCCTGCTTCCCGGGTGACATAAGCTGATGAAGATGAATTAATGAACATTGCAATATTTTAAACTGAGCAAACACATGGCATGCACCATCCACATGTACTTTTCTGCCGCAGGGCAACATGAGTTCCCTGACAGACTTGAGGAAAGAAGCAGTGACTGTAGGGGATCATAGTTGTTTGTTTCAGTCTGTGGACATAAAGACACACACTAAAAAATGTCTTGTGCAAATTGAATGACGGTGCTTTGCCAAATTTTAGCGTTGTTGTCGTCCATTTATGGCTAAATGCAATCGTGATTTAAAAAATTCCAAAAACAAAATCTAAAATAAGAAATTCATCAAATTATTATTTATTCCTTTCATAACCTACCCTGCTTGTTGGCAAAAAAATTCCTCACATGATGCAAAGACCTCTGATTGATCACCAACACTTCAACAATGACCTTGATCACAGGCGTCTGTGTCGTCTTCACTGTCATTTTTCTCCTTTGGCGAATCTCAAACAGAATTCACAAACGCACCGAGTCACTTAGTTTTCCCCTGAAGAACTTATATGCCATACAGCCTGTCAACAGGATTCTCAGTCTTTAGGCATGACAGCACTTCAGACTGAAGTCTGTTACACAGAGTCACCATTACCATGCAAGTCATGCTTTATCAGCCCCACTACAAACTTTAGAGACAGGCAGTAGTGACTGGAAACACCGCAGGGTTTTCTCTGCCGTCTTTTGTGTCATAAACTGAATAATTTATAAAAATGTGCTGATGGTTCGCATAGAGAGAGTGGTAGATAGAGAGAGAGGGAGAAAAAGCTTGAAGGAGGATTATGACCCCATTATGGAATATATTTACTATTTGCAACACATGAGAAAAAACAAAACTACTCGGTACGGGATGGTTAATCACGGGGCTGTAAAAATATTGCTTAGCAGAGGAAAATAAAAATGCTGAAAAAAATGTATACCATAGCTGGAGTTTCCCAACCAATGACTGGAACTTCATAAAAGTAAGGATATCAAAATAGTGACCTGGTTAACTTTGGTTTGTGCGGATATCGTGGTATTTTTATACTTAAATTCAATGGTTTATTATTAAATAAATAAAAAAGAAATAAATATATATGTCAGTGATGTCTGATTACAATGATTGGCCAAAATATTGGCACAATTATGTCATATTGAGATGGTTATTGTTTGTTCCCCATTTATGAAAATCCAAAGCTACAATTCCTGGGTTTTGCCAAATTTGTTGGCATCGTACACAAGGACCCTGAGACATTGACGTCAGACTTGGGGCAGTTGGTTGAAACTGAAAATTTCAGTCATGTTTAGTGACATAATTAAGTGATATTGGTTTTTCTTACGAAAATGAAAATCCGATAACACATTGCCTGGGTTTCTGCCATTTTCTTTTGGAATCCCACAATTCTTAGACGTTTGCTTCAGTTTTGGCACGGAATTGTGGTACACATCGGTATAGGTCAATATCGCTATCAGAAAATTATGTTTTGGGGCGATATAAGCAGAAGATAATATTGGACATTGTTAATGTATTTAGGGATGTGGTCTCATTAAAACACAATGACAATGGACACTAGACACTTTTTTCAAAGATCAAAGAGTTTAAGTTATTTTAACAAGGGCAGAATGAAACTGAGCAGGGATTCTCCAATAATACACCACACATTCACTAACTGTATAGTTGGTCTTATAGACATTCCACACACATGTTGTTTACCAGTTCCAGACTCATGCTGTGGGTGACAGACTCAAGGTGAAAACTGAGACGTGCTCATTATGATGCCTGTTACACAGTGTCCTTCATGAAGTGTGCTTTTATTTTGAATCACAGTTAGATCAAATGAAGAGTCATTTTAACCTAAAAAAAAACAAAACAAGAAACAACCTGTTTTTTTAAAGGTTATGGTGAGAAGTCAAATACAAACCAGAAGCTGCTAAGCTAACAACACACAAAGTCTCCAGGGAGGCGTTTCACCTTCTGTCACCAGTTGACTGCAATTCGTTCAGAACAAAAGTGGGATTATTCAGGGCTTTTAATTATGCACAGGCTAATTAATTATCGCTATCAGTGGTATGGAACATCATTTTAGATTAAGTATTTGAACCTAATTATCTTTTGACCTCCCATTCTCCCATCTCTAAGCTCCTCAGGAAGTATACAACCAACATATGACAGGCGTTAAAATCAATGTCATGCATTGCTTCTGTAATCAGTAAAATTTGGCAAGAAATTACAAGTTTGCTCCCGTTCATCCTGCCGAAAAAATGCAATGGATAGAGCAAAGCTTTTCCACGCTTGAGGAACCTTCCCACCATGGCTCAGAGATTCTGGCACATTCGGTTGGATTAATTCCTCCCTGTAGCCACACATCCGACAAATTACACAAAGTGCAACAGAGCATTATTTGTGTCGGTGCACCGCGGACAACTCCAATATATTGCTTTGTTTCCTCTCCCTCAGTCCCAGATGCGCTGCTTTCCTAATGATTTACCAAGTACGCACCTGGTGCACAGAAGAATCTCCTGGCTTTCATAAAAAGACAAAAATACAGAGAGGGATTTACTGGCCACTTTTCAGGACTACAGGCCTCAAGGGGGCGTGTGTGCAGTTGCGATAAGAATTAAGCTTGGATGTTGAGAGACAAAGAATTAGAGAAATATAAGTGGATGATGAAAAGAAGACTTTCAAAATGAAAGTTCTTCTTTTTGAGGCTTTTTTTGAGGCTTATCTGATGGACCAAACAGGATGAACAATGGTTATAAAATTGTGCAATTAAAATTAATGCTAAGTTAAACAAGGAAAACAGAATGTAGCATAATAAGCATAAAAACTATTTCCACCATTGTTCAATTTTAACAAATTATTTTTGTAAAACTTTACTGATGCATGTTATTGGCGCTCTGTGGGTAAAATGTTGTTCCTTGATCACCCACACAATATGTGAAAAACAAATAATAATGTTTTTATTTGCACCTCACAGTGACGAATCATAATCAATTGATAATCAGAACGATTAATCATGGTTAGTTGTGACTTATCCACAGTTACTGCCTGATTAAATCGATTTACAAATCTGATTCAGGAGATGAAGTTTAAGGTTCGATTGCAAACATATCTTTTCTCAGTCAGTTGTTAACTTACCACTAACCACTAACTGGTGATGAGGATCCAGCTCAATCCTCTGCACTGGAGTAAAATCACATCTGGCCTTGGCTGTTAAACTCTTATTAGCTTCTCATGCAGGACTAATCAGCATCATCCCAGCTGGGAGTGTGGGATAATGTAGGATCAAACTGTGTTGATGGATGAAGAAGCACAACTCCAGTAACATTCATCATCATCCCCCAAGGACACATTGTCTAAAACAACATGTCTGTCCTTGGCTTTATTTATTTTTCAACAACAACATAATACATTTGCTGGCCTCCTCACATAGCATCATCAATTTCTTTTCTCTTGTTTATTAATCGAGTCTTGTCTCTATACATCTTCCCTTTTTCAGTAGGTAATATATTACAATCAAAATACATATTAACATATTTCCATTTGCGCAAATCAATGACAAACAACAGTTGCTGTCATTGGCAAGAATTCTTCCCTCTGTTTGCGTTTTCTAACTTCTTTTTTGATTCAGTAGACGTCAGTTTTGCAATAAGAATAGAAAGCTACTAATGAAACCACAAAAAATTGAAAAAAGATGAGGTTATAACTTGCCTCGGAATCATCTTGATTTAAGTAGTTCTACAAGTGGTACTAAAATTTGGGTCTCAGGCCAGTTTAGGATCGGAATGATATAGTATATAGTATATAGTATAGCTATATACCGGTTAAATGTCTGGGGTTCTGAGATATTTTCCTACCAATAAAATCTTCCTACCCGAAATCGGATTTCTCAAGTGCACACAACCTATAACTTTCTCCTACCAGACCGGTAAAAAAAGTTAGAATCTTTTATCAATGACCTTTGCGTTCTTTTATTCTTTTATTATTGTTGTCTTCACTGAGAAAATATTTCCTAATCAAATATAGTTGCATTATTGATGATGGAATCCTAGCCATTCTATTGGTCAGTTCTTTTGTTGATATGGGTACGGATCAAGTGGAAGTAATAGACAGATGGGGCCAAAAGGAAACATTATTTCTCTGCGGCCCAGCACCAATTCAACCACGGACCGGCACCGGTCCCCGGCCCAGTGGTTGGAGACCACTGATCCTGATACAAGATACATGATGAGTGAATAACCTTTAAGTCTATCATGTTGGAAAATGCTGGCTTGGCAGGGAAAAGGCAGAAGGATAATGATAATATCAATTAACAGGGATATAGTTTATTAGTTAGAACTATTGTGCACAAAATTCTCAAAAAAATATATTTTCACTCAGTTGCTGTTTACCAAAAATCCTTTTTTCCGATAAATGCTTTGTGGACAGAATCTTCTGCCAGGCATTGACAGTCCACTCCTGACTGCATGTTTGGTTTTCCCTTGTCTGTCTGACAGCTCTTCCCTGACACCTGACCCAACTCACCACTAGGCAGTGATGAGTTGACAGCCTCACTTTTCTCTCCATCTCAACTTCTGATACATCCAGGAACCGCAGACACCAGAGAGAAATCTCTGGATTCCTTGAAACTTGAAACAATTGTTGGTCTGAGTGATTCAAATTCATTCGTTTACCTCGTGAATGACTCCATCACAGGTCGTGGTCATCAGTCTGGCCTGATTCCTACTGATCAGACCCACTTGTTCGTGATTGCTGAGCATTGTCTACATGGGCATATTTCTATATAATTTGGCCATTTCACAATCAGGACGCAGTTGATGAGATCAACTGTGTGAAAGGAACTCGCTGTAGAAACCGACCTTGGATACTTGTACCCCTCGAAAGTACGTCTGATAAGAGTATAATTACAAGATCACATCATTACTATACATACATACATTTACATTTAACAGAAATTTTATACAAAGCAACCCCACTTCCTACCAAACTGTATACTATATACACATACACACACACACATATTTATACGTGTATTTATATATACATTATACACACACACACACACACACACACACACACACACATATAGAAATACATTTAGCAAACATTTTTATCCAAAGTGATTCCACGTTCTAACAAACGTACCACATATATATATATATATACATATATGTGGTATATATGTATATGGTATATATATGTGTGTATATACACACTTATATACATACATACTGTATGTGTGTATGTATATTCATATATATGCATACACACATATATGTAAATATACATATATACACGTATATATTTATATATATATGTACACAGACATTACATACAGTATATACACAAATATATAAATATATATACACAAACATTTTGTGTGTATATATATATACATATATACACACACACGTATAGATATGAGATGAAAATATACAGTACATATATATGTATTATAATCTCTTTGAACAGTTGCAGCATTTATTATTTGCTTTTCTCCTAAAATGTCCTGATGTAGCAAATGTTCTCTGTGCAGGTTTTAATGATCTTTACTATTTTTTAAAACAGCTGAAAGTGAAAGAAGTTTGCATCACTTCCAATAAAAGAATTTAAAAAATTCTTATTTTTATGTAGGTAAAAATACATTTGCTGAACATATACCGACTCACAGCCTCAGCAGCTAGTGTTACCACTTAGCTAAGTCTCTAGAGTTTCCTGATTGACATTAGTGTGTTTTTGTGCACACTTACTAAGATAAACAATATGACTAAACACACAGGGTGAACCGCTGTTTGTTGCACCTCATTAGAGGGAGGAGGGGTCTTGACAGCAGTCTGCTCCCTCTAAATTGAGCCTGTGTAGAGAACCAATTAGTGATGCTAAAATCCTCATCCCCTCCCGTGCCAATCATCATAACGCAATTTCATCTGACAAATTAAGCCCAATTGACAATGGCAATTAGAGTGACTAAAAGGGAGGAAGTAGGCGTCACACTGCAGGGGAAGGGAGCTAAGAGCTACAGTATATGATCAGGTTTTTTTTTTTTAACTTAAATTATTCCCTCAACTGCCCCAAATACAAGCCATTAACTTAGAGAGAGTGTTATGATGGGAGTTCTGAGAACAGCGAAAGCAGCAGTAACACAGATACACCAGTTGAGACTTCAGTCCAGGCCCGGGCAATTATTTTGACCATAATGGTTTCTAAAATTGGAGTCACGGGCCAGGTCAGGATCAGAAACATTGATTTTTTCCGTGAAGATAAATGATGATTAAAGTATTGAATAATGGTGAAATGTTTCAAGCCTCTTTGAGACCACCAATTGGGCAAATGCTGGCCAAACGGGCCGCATCTGGTCCCCGGGCCTCAGTTTGCCCAGGTCTGCTTCAGTCAGACCTTCCTCACACTTTTGGGGTTTTTATGTGACAAAGGTGATCAAGATAAGAGACCAAGTGTGAGTCGGAGGTCAGGTTGAGGTTCGGAGAGCACTCCCACCAGAGCTGGACGCTGACGTTAAGAGCCAAGTGTTCAGAACAGATAGTAAGAGATCAATAAAAGGCTCAGTGCTTGTGTGAAGATCCTGGCGTGAGATAAAGCATCATTATCTGATAGGACGTGGCAGCGAACCAGACTTGTCAGCGGCTGCAGAGCGTCGAGGAGCCAATTCCTCTATTTGTGATTTGTAAGTGAGTGACTGGAGGAAAAAAAAAAAAGAATCCTCTAAACTGTTTGTGTGCCTGGTGAGACGCCAGACAGTGGTGGTGGACAGCTGCCTGTAGGACAAGCTGGAGTCATTACAAAGATACTGTCTGCAGGAGAAATTGTGGTCTTCTGTGTTTGTTTGCAGCTGCTGCAGTTAATGTGTTGTATGACTATTTTCCTGTCAAGACTCTTCTTCTTTTTGGAGGACAACAAAAGAAATGATCAAGCTTTTCCCTGTAAAAGGAAAATAAAGAAACTTTTTAAAGATAGTTCCTACCCTTTCTATCAACAGTCAAAGAGACTTGAGACGAGCAGAGTTCCAGATGTTTAACCTGTCACCCTCGCCTCACGCTGCCTGTTCTCCTCTCTGTCAGAATATGACGATTGTGTCAGGCAACAGGCATAAAGGCTGGCTGAGCTAACAGCTACAGGGAACAGAACATCGGGTTCAATAGTGACGACACCGTCTTATCGGAGCCACACTATGTTCCCAGAGTTGAACATCACATAACGTCCCTGTAGAAGCACCTGCAGGGCAATAAATATTGAAACTTTTCCCACCGCTTCTTCCCAGAAATGGGCGACAATCGAAAGCTGCAGTTTCACTATTCATAACCAGAACAAATATTAAAAAGCTCAGCGGCCATTGAGGAGAATGATAAAAAAGGCAGAGTGGGAGCATGAAAGTGTTTGGAGAGGTGGTTTAAAAGACCTTCACCTGTACTGGTGTCTATTGACTGAAGTTTTAATGGTAGATTCTTAGAACGCTCTTCTGATGTTCTGGAATCAAAGCCTTACTCAGAACCAGACCCTGACTCTCAGTGATCAGCCTTGTTGCTCGTCTTCGCACTGACTTTTTTAACAATATGCCCTTATTTGATCATTTTGTGACGCAGAAGCCCGATTCTTAAAAACTCCTGGATTCCACGTCTTTATTCTGTAATACGTCAACTATTACGTGAACTCCTTGGTGGGCGGCATGGACTGCAGCATTGTGGTGGAGAAAAAATAAGGTTCAAGGTTGTTCCTGACTCAGACTATTTCAAAAATGCTACAGTGTGTTTGATTTTCTGCCTTAAAAGGCCGATAGGAAGTGAAGTACAGAGGATTTTAATATGACAAAAACAAGCGAACTTAAGCTTAACAATGTAAAAAAAGTCTTTAGACCAAATCATTCTTTCAATCATCTTCATCCTCTTATCAATTGCCAGGTCGCTAGTATTGCAGTTTCCCTAACTGCCACCCAAATCACACTGCTCCATACCGTGAGTCCTCCTGTAGGTGGAGCTCCAACTGAACGTTATGTGGATTGAGACAGTGCTACGTTCAAACCACCTAGGTCAGACCTGGGCAAACTAAGGCCCGAGGTCCAGATGCGGCCCGTTTGGTGTTTCAATCCGGCCCGCTCAACTTGTCCAAATGATACTTTTCATTTATATTATCGTTATTCTTCTGCCTTTTCCCTGCAAAGCTGGCATTTCCCCAATAGATGGTGCCAAAGAGGCTAAACACATTGCCTTTATTCAATACTTTACTCATCGTTTATCTTAGTTCATGCTAATACTCAAATTTTCTGATCAAATTTAGTAGCACCTGTGGCCTCCGAGACAAAGTAATTGCCCTGGCCTGACCTAGGTGGACCCAAGTCCGCATCCCTAACCGCTACGCCACCACTTCCGTCCAAAAGTAATCATAGTTATTCCTTACTCACCTCAGCTGTCCTCAGTTGTGTTTACTTGGTCTGGTTTTGGACGTGGTTTCCTGATAGCTCCATATTTCACTCTTCTCATGCTCTGCATAGCAAGATGCTTTTTTTCTCAACTATCTTTCTCTCTTTTTTTCTCAAACCAGTAAATTTATTTTATGCAGTATATTCCTGTTATTTTCTGCCCATTTCCACAGAGAGAGACCAGCTTCTCAACAATGGTCCACACCTTGTTGAGTTCTAATCACTGGAGGCCACACCCTCCGTGATTGGACACAGACTTGGGAACTGAGAACGATTTGACCCAACAAAACTGAAATTAATAATTTGCAGTTGGAAAAATATATCCAGATAAATCACTGCAGCCGGAATATTACACTGACTGCTGGTTAGTGAACCATTTTTATTCTGCTGGTTTATTTTGTTGAGAAAAAAATCTTCCTGGAGAAGAAAAGAAAATATGTGGAAAAGAACATTAATTTTATCTGCGAACGATTGGTAACTCTGTCCTGAGTATGATGGTCCACAGGTGCAGAAAACAATGAACAGGGGCTCCATTAACCTTCAGTTATGACAAATACAAATTCCTAAATTAAACATTAATTCGCACGGAGCCTTCACAGGTTAGTTAGGTTGACGAGCTGCAGGAATAAAACTGTAAACGCTTCAGCTGCCAAATTAAAATATTATATTACAGCAACACAAAACTCCCCAGCAGCTGATTAGCGCCCCCTTTAATTCACGGCCATAAACATTAACCCTGAGTCCTGCCTTCAACATATTTGCATGGAACTAATTTGTTTCCAGACGTTAGTGTCAAGACTGACTTCTCACTAATGTCACACGTTTGGTTTATTTATTTTTATGATTGACGGACTGAAATGTCGAGGTCATCTCTGATGGACATTGACAACTCCGACAGGTGGTATAATAGCCTTGGTATGATGGGATGAAAATCTGCCACCGTTCTGATTGGCACGGTTTCTGGAACCGTAAGTGAGACAAATTAGATTCACCCTGAATGAGCACCTGATCAGGACGTTAAAGGCGTGGACATCAGGGATATGGCACGATATCTCAACTCCTTGTCCTCTTCTTCCTTTTTTACGATTCAGCTTGTCCTTTATTTAGGTGTTGCCATGTCCTCCCTCAATGAATCCATTTATCTCCTCTTTGGACTTCCTCCTTGTCTCCTACCTTGTAGCTTCATCTAGGGTCATTTCTCTCCCAATGTCCCTCCTCTGAACATGTCCAAACCATCTCAATCTGTCTTCTCTAGCCCTTTCTCTAAACCTTCCTGTCTGTGTTGTCCCTCTAATCACCTCATTCCTGATCTATAGGACACTTTTTTCCAATGTTAACAGAGTTTAAAAGACAAGAGGACTATGATTTTATTGGTAGAAGAATGATCCTAGAGATGGAGCTGCCAGGTAGGAGACAAAAAGGAGATTGATGGATGCAGTGAGAGAAGACATGGGGTTGAGGATACAGAGGACGGGGCGAGACAGAACTTATTGACTCAATGTGGCAAAACCTTGAAACAAAGAGGGACACGCGCCCAAAAGGAAAAGAAGAAAAGACAAGAGCATAAAATTGGACAAAAATTTGAAACAACAGGAAAGTATTAATGGCAAAATACTTACTTTAATACGAAGGAGAAGTATCAGAGTACAGTGAACGGTAGTACACATAAAGTGGAAAAACAGTCAGGTGATGAAAGCTGACACAGATGGACCAGACAAGATAGAGACCCCACCCTCCAAAGTAAAGCCCCAACGGTCAGACCATGTGTTCTACACAGCCTACACAGACACAGCACTGATGGTTGACCAGATAACCCCACAGAATGAATCCATGAACAGCCACGTAGTCTCTTTATAATTCATTGGTGACATGGCAGGATCCAAACCACAATAGGAAATCAAAACATGTCATCATCAGCCAGGACCTTGGTCCAAACCCTGACCCCAGAGAAAATCAGGCAAGGCATTGCCAGTCGGCTACTAAATGGGAGACAAAAGTCCACAGTGACCTTCACTCATACGTCTCTATTCCTTCATACAGCTGTGAGGCCTCAGTTCAGTTTCATGTATGCACCATGTAGCATCAAAAATAATACATAATAAATAAATGAATTGTATTTATGTATATAAATAAAATCAGAGATGGATTCAGACAATTCTGTCTTCAAATTAAATTAAAAGTCTGTGAGGTAGAACAGAATGATATTATTTCATAAAATACACAATGCACTAAGCAAAACGAACCAACACAATTTTTTTTGTCTGTCTGCTGAAATCACAGATTGCCTGAAGGACAAAGTATAGAGAAACATTGTTCGGTTTAGAAACCAAATCTTGCCATTTCTATTTTCTATGAATAAAATCCTCTAACTTATTAAGTTCATTTTATTTATGATGTTGAGAAAATCAATAGTGTCTGTTTCACCACCTTACAGTCTTTAATCTCCCTCAGATTACCTCTTCTAAACAGAATATAATCTACCTGAGTGAACCTGCCTCCAATCTAGTATGTCAACCTGTGTTCCTCTCTCTTGGAAATCGATGTTTCCCACGGCCATTTCCAGTCTTTTCGCAAAATCCACCACTTCCTGTCCTTCCAAATTTCTATCCCTAACTCCAACCGACCCATCACTTCCTCATGGATGCTCTCTACGACCAAATCCTGCTCTTTCCAAAACTTCTCCTTTTCTACCCAACCCAACATCCAATGTCACTCCTTCCATTTCTACGTCCACACACTTCAACCTGTACGGCTGGCGTTTCAGCTCCACCACATTCCTAGAATACTTTTCCCTATTGATCACCCTTACTCCATTACTCCTCCCATTCAAACTATTGTCGAAAGGCTTGTCTACCGTTCTTCTCTCTATCATATCAGCTAGTTCTCTAGAGTTCCAAACCTCCGACTAAAGCTACTAACCTTCCTCTTTTCCTTAACTTCTCTCGCCTCCATCTTTGTCTCCGACCAACAGTAGTCAAATTTCAAATTTTGAACAATACCCTATAAGTCAACAGCACTTTTGGCAATTACCCGGGCACTGATTGCACGATTGCTAAATTACCGATCCAATTACCGATTGTCTCACATCATTAACTTGGTCAACGTTCCAGGCTTGTTATTAAACACTGGCTTGCGCCCCCTAGTGGCTGGCGTAAAAGGAAGATGAATGAAGAATGATTAAATGAGCTAATGGTGTATTCTAGATCGCCCGCCTCCCCATATCTCATAAGGCGACATCTCCAATCATTGCAGTGACATGAACCCAGTAGAACCCAGACTGGAGTCTTTACTCAGAGATTACAGAGGTGATTTAGAGTGAATATTTATTTGCTTTTTCAGGATCTGCTCCATCCTCTGGATCACTGACTCTATCGTATCTAATTCATCATAAAACCTGCCCCCCCACACCCTCTCCACCACCACCAAAGAATCCTGCCAGTAAACAAGTGTTCCCCACTTTTAAGTATCTTTTAATGCTCATAATTCCACTTGACTGGAAAATGGGTCATTTCCCCAGCTGCTCAGTCTCACCTCTGAGTGAGCCAATTTGCCTCTTTCAATTATTAACAGCGGCACCTGTTTCCTTTCAAATACCACCGGCTCCGAACGCTGCGCCAACAGCCCTGCAGCAGAGAAAAATACATTCTTCTGCCTCTGCCAAGTTTGAAGCCACTGCCGCTGAAATGAAACCAGACGTTGGCGCGTTACGGAATTCAAGAGGAATGGTGGCAAACAGAGCTCATCTGCCGGGATATCTCCCCTCACTGCGAGAGCCTCCCCCGTTCCTCTCCTCTTTACTAAAAACCCCATTTAATAATTGGCTTCTCTCTGCGCCGCGTTGTCCAATCTAAATGGTAATTTGGGGGGGCTATACCCTCGTCAGCGGTGGTGATGCTTGATTACTGAAGGACAGTCACTGTAAGAGAATTAGACTTGTACTGAACACACAGACGCCCGGCTGAGACAAAACCGAGAGTTTGGTCAAGAGCACTTGAAGATAATTCACCAGAGCAGGGAAAAATCCAGCACCATGACAATTTTCTAAGGTCTTTTTTCCTCTTTTTTCCCTAGATGCCATTGTCTCTCTCTCTCTGTCTCTTTCTCTAACATTGTAATCACATTACAACCAGGTGTGTTGGACCTTCCCCTTCCCTCTTCACATTAACGTAAACTGCCTCCTTAGCAGTCTTAATGGAGGGGACATTTTCACTCCCACTGCAGTTTGTGTTAATCAAAGTACATGACCGAAATGATTGAGACAAAGCTTGAAAAAATATTCAGAAAATATTGTCAGTCCATTTTTAAGACCAGATAATACCGTGTTGTCCATGGCTTCTGTCTTTCAGAGCTCCTTTAGCTCGAGCAACTGAATTTCATTCCTGTTTTCAAGTTTGCAATGTAAATCAAAATGACAAATATAAAAGGTTTATGGTTCAATATATTGTATATAAACTGTAAATATATGCATATATTGGACAAAATAGTAAATTATAAGTAATTAAAAAATATTCTTGATCAATGTCAAAACATTATATTATGTAGATAAACACATCTTCTTTATTAGTTTTCAGCTTGTTTCATTCTTCAGGGGTTGCCACAATAAATCAACATTTTTCATCTCTGTCCTCTGTATCTTCTACTCTAACTCCATCTACCTCCATGTCCTCCCTCACTGCATCCATCAATCTCCTCTGTGTCTCCTACCTGGTAGCTCCATCTCTGGGATCATTCTTCTACCAATGTATCCACTGTCCCTCCTCTGAACATGTCCAAACCATCTCAATCTGTCTTCTCTAGCTTTTTCTCCAAACCTTCCTGTCTGTGTTGTCCCTCTAATCACCTCATTCCTAATTCTGTCCATCCTTGTCTCTCCGAAAGAGAACATCAGCATCTTTAACTCCTCCACCTCCAGCTCTGTCTCCTGTCTTCTATCTATTCCTAATGTCTTTTATCCATTCTTCATGGCTGGTCTCACCACTGTCCTGTCAACCTTTCCCTTCACCTTAAGTAGATACACATATAAAGATTAAACATAAGGCATTAGACGTTTTTCATGCTATGGAAAAAAATGCAAATAAAAGTTAGACATCTTAAAGTAGCTTATAAAATGCAACAGTGTGCTGGAATTTAAGCAAGAAAAGTAAGAAATACAACACTTTTCTAATGAAGAATTAGATCCAATAGTAATTTTGATTCTATTATTAACCCAGACTAACCAGTTAACTTTCATCTTTTTTATGAGTCACTTTACTGACCTTAAAAACCAGACTCATCGTAAATGTACAACCAGCACTGAATCCATGTCGCTCCTGAAGATGCTCTTGATTATCATACGGAGGTGAAAGAATTCTAAATCTCAGAAAGATCCGTGCAAGTTAACGCACTATTTGGAAAATATGTCACTTTGGAAAAAAATACCATCTTCGAAATATAAGAAATGGTGCTGATATTTAAAGCTGGGGGAAGACGTGACCTTTGAAAGTGAATCTGAAGAAGTCACTGCTCATATTTAATTCAAGATGCTTGGCCTAAAGTGAAGGCAAGTTCTCAGCTCAGTTCTCTCCCTCCATCTTTCTTGATTCTCTGGTCTGACTCACCCTCCCTGCCTTCTCATCTATCGACATCACTCATTGATTTACAATTCAGATTAGATTCCCATGATAGGTCTGGGTACAGAGGCAGGGTTTCACCAGCAGCTGCCAAACATGAGGCAATCCTCCGACTGTTGCGTCTGCATGTCCTCGCCCTCATCATCATTTACAGCCAGCTCCTGCGTTCCCGCCCAGATGCAGGTTGCCAGCCTGAAGACATCTGCACGACCCATCACTCCTTAAACGTACATTCAAATAAAGATCATGATGTCAGACCTCAGACCCATGGCTCCATGTCTTACATGGTACCAGGCCCCACGGTTCCTGCATTGCTGACAGGCTGCAGCTCTTCATCCTGATGCATGTGAACCACACAAGAATCTGCTTTGGTAAAGAAAGGGTTTTGTCAAAAAATAGTTCTCTTTTAAGTTTCCATGAAGACGGAATCAAAGCTCCCATCAGTAGACGGCCTGGATCCTTCAGTAGTGACAGATGTTTATGTGATACCAAAAAATAAAGAAAATGACAAATAAACTCAGCTCAGAGAAGCGATCACTGTTGTTTGTCTCTGTGATAAATATTAGATTTAGGTCACAAACTATTGGTATTCATTTGAGAATTCTTCGTTTTCTTACGCTTCACATGTTAGAAATTGGCCAAAATTCCATTTTAGAGTTTTGGTTATGTCCTAGATTATGGTGCTTGGGCAACTGGACATCGAAAAATGTCCCACCTCTGATCCAAGGGGCTTTGTCAGTTCAAAACGTGCAAAAAATTTTGACCTCTGATCCTTCGGTTCTGAACTGAAGAAGTTCTAAAACGAGAGGTGGAAATTTCATGTTCAGTTGCCTATAAAACTCTTAAAACCTTGACCTGGATGACTGGTAATCTTCATTGATGTGTCCTAGACCAGTGGTTCACGACTGGTGGGTTCTAACCCAAAAGTGGGTTGTGGACCCGTTCTGATTGGGTCACAAACAGCTGGTCAAAAATCTAAATAATGTGAATCAGCTGTTCAGCATGTTTTATCTTTTTAAAAACTCTTATTTTGAAAGGCACACTCCGCTGAATGAAATTATTATGTTAAAAGAAGTTATTTTTCAAAGTTTTTTTTTGCTTGGTTTGAATTCTATGAGAGTTGGTTGGAAAATAATGACCGCAGAAAAATGTCGGTCCCAGTATGAGACCAGTTGAGAACCACTGTCCTAGACTATGTCCTAGACAGGGTTGTCAAACCTGATCCACGCAGGGCCGACGTGGCAGCAGGTTTCTGTTTTTTATGTAATACCTGCATTTCTCCACCAGGTGGGTTAAAAAAGGCCATGAGTACATTATCCTTTTAGCCTTTATCCGTGTCCTTTACGTATAATCCAATTTGGTTAACACGATTTTTTCATTGATTTGCTCCTGATCCCTCAAATTACAGGACCCATAATGTCAAGTCAATAACCAGACATTAAAAGTTGGTTGCCCAGTGGTTAAGGAAGCAGACTTAGGACCGCAAGGCCCCTGGTTTGAATCCCCTTACGGCCCCCCGTGGCACCGTCCCCATTCACAGCTCCCTGGGTGTTTAAAGCTGCCCACTGTTCACTTTGGTGATGGGTTAAATACAGAGGTTGCATTTCGTAGTGTGCACTGGTGTGAATCACAATGACAAGGAGTTTGATTTCCTTCCTAAAAGTCAAATGTTTCTATGGAAATGTGTAACTTTCCTTTAAAACCTGTCATCCAAACATCATCACGGTTGTTATTGTGCTGCTTTTTTTCTCATTTACGGTAACACGTGTGAACTCTGTCACCTAGCTTGGCTCCAGAGCCAAGACCAAGTCCAGATCCTCTGACTCACTCAACCAGAGTATGGAAATATCCTGAGAACTCCAGGTCTGAACTTGGCACAAACAGGCCACCATCCATCTTATCCACGCTTTCCTCTGATCTTGGCGATTGTTCCAATTATCCACTGCACTCTGGGTCCATTTGATTTGGCTGTTTGTGTTTAGGTGACCCGCTCCGTCACTCGGTGTTCCAGTTAATCACCTCGTCTCTGCAGCAGCAGCAGCAGCAGCTGTGTGAGGTGAGGAAACCGTAGCCAGGTTTTGGATGACGTTGCGAGCGTCTGATTGATTTTTCTAAGCACTGGAAGGCAGGAAGTTTCCAGACGGAATGAGGTTTTGATGAGAGGTTTCTTTTAGTTCTTTTACCTCTGGGCCAACGAGGTAATTAGACACCTATGGTATCCTGCTGCGAAATACAATACAGAGCTATTTGCTAATATTCCCACTCTCTCACACTAACAGGAACTCCTTTCCTCTCCGTGTAGAATCCATCACGAATCTAAGCCGCCATCTGACAGGAATCATTAATATTTCCTGCTAACAGGTTTCTATTGGACTTTCTCATAATGAGAACAGTATCCATTGGAGGCACACCCACACTCACCATCCGGCTGCTGAGCTCTGTGCACACTCAAGTTTGAAATAGTTTAAATAGAAGTGACACACTCCTTGAGTCAACAAGTGAGAGAGATTCCCCAAAGACTTCCTCAGTCATCTGATCAGCAGCCAGTGGCGTCATTAAACTCCCAGATCCATGTCTTTGGAAACATGTTTTTTTTCCCCCTTGATCTGAGCCGGAAAGGCGAGCAGGCACGATCAATCAAATCTTCACAATAATTGGCATTAACATGTTTGCTCATTGGCACAATAGGAAGGGAGGTCCGTAAAATCGGTTTATAGATATTATTGTCGCGATATGAGCTAAATTATTTGGTAAGATGGCTGCACGTGTAGACGCCGCTGCTACTGCTTGGAAGACACCAAAAGAAATTTTGTTGTATTGTATACAATGACAATAAAGCTTCTTCTCATTATTGTTTATTGTTGTTACGAATCTGTGGTCCTGGCAAAAACGCTGGACACCCTCGTACTGTCCTGCCACAGGGCGAGTCCACAGCTGTCCCTCAAAAAGACAAAGTTGATTACGGTAACGAACAGCCAAGAGCAAAAGTGATCCTGGATAACCAGCCGTTCTCTCCCTTTGAAGAGAACAGCTCTTTGAAAATGCCGTTCTTTGAAATGTAATCTTTTAACTAAATAAAATATTACAGTTCTTTTTTTTTGTCATTGTGACATTGTGATTCACACCACAGCACACAATGAAATGTCACCTCTGAATTCAACCCATCACCAAAGTGGACAGTTTGTAACTTGGCACTAGGGGGATTCGACCCGGGGGTCTTGGGGACCCAGTTTCCTTAACCACTAGGCCACCAACTACCCAAATGCCAGATTCATGTCAGGAGTGGGATTTGAACCCATGCCTCCAGGAGAGACTGCTGGATTCACTAAATGTGTGGTTTCTGGAGCCGTGCTATGTCATGACTAATCGTCTTCCTAAGTATTTCTCAGACATTTGCCAGAAAACCACCGCTCTGTGCTGCCTCGAATTTCATCGTCAAGAAGAATCACTTAGATTGTGGTGATGTGGAAAGGTTTATTTGTACTTTAAAATGGTTGTCTACTTCTTTTTAGAGTGAAGCTGTTTCTATCAGTGTGTCTTTTATTTGCCTATTGTTGTGAAGGTATAATGTTATATTATAATGTTAATGATTGTTTTTTGGCAAGTAATTCTGTCCAACACTAAATCTGTTTACTTCAAATGCTGAAAAAATGAACTTTTCAATAACTTATGTTGCAATAGTGTTTTTATTTTGTAAACAGACTCTTATTTTGTAAAATGCCTTTAGTTTGGCATCAAAATAATTGCTGGGGAATCATCTGCATATATCAGTATCGGTTAATATCGATTTTGGGAATGAAGTGTTTGGACAATATCGACAATATCAGATATCGGCAAAAGTCAATAATGGACATTCGCAATAATTAGCTAACTGATCAGTGTCATTAAACTCACTGGCGTGAAACTTATTTACTTATATCTGTCATAAGATATGTATTAGTTGTTCCTCTAATAATGAAAATCTAATAATACTAGGTTCCGCAAAATCATGTGTTCCCAAAAATACTTTTGGGGATAGCTAGCTGTATGTTTAAGTTAATGTCACTAGATGGCAGCATAACAGCTCATTTAACTAATACTATACTATAATATTTAGGCTCTTCTTGTGTGTTGAACAATGAACGTGAGGTGTGATTAGACCCTTGTGAGACAAAAGTGGATAATGGCAGAAGTAAATATCAGACATCTGTAGTGTTGAGTAATGACAAACAAGATAAATGAAGACTTGAGAGAAGCAGACGAGGACAAGAAGTAACAATGGAGAGGAAGAGGTGGAGGTGGAGGAGGAGAAGTGTCCTGGAGAGATGAGTGAGAACATGAACTACAGAGTGGAGAGACAGAACAGAGGAGGAAGGAAGGAGGAACACACATCAGAGGGAGAACGTTTATCTGTGTGTCACATGGGGGGGATTGATGGGAGGCTGTGTTTAGAAAGACTAATCATCTAATTCACAAAACACCAGCTCTGCACAGACAAACTCAGGCAACGACGTGCTGTTGATCTGAATTTGGATTCCACCGCTCCACTGCCTCAAATAGCGGTCGGCGTTTGTGTAGCAGTCACGTGGCTCCGAATAGTTTTGTCTCCGACTCCAAAAATTAGCCTGGTAATTGACAGGGAAGCCGTGCTGCATGATAATCTCGGAGTGAAACACAAACGAGTGACATTTATACCACATTCCCACATCGAGCGTCGACTCGCTGCGAAGATCATAAACGATACTTTAAACACATGTGACACATTAAGATGGCGTGATGTCATCCGTCGCCTTCAGATCGCTGCCCTTTCTCGTCATCCCAGCTGATCCTCGTATTGTTTACGGAAACAATCTCCCACAGGGAAGAATTCCCAGCAACGCTCCTGGTACATTTTCCACACATAGGATTCCTGACAGAGCAAAGAGAGTGGAGATACATCATCAAGTCGTCAATTCACACACAATAACAAACTAACCAGAGTCCATGGATCTTTTTTTTTTCAAGCTCTGAGCCTGTGTGTGGCCTGGTGAAGGAACATTCTCCAGATTTCAAACTATAATTCCTTCATTAATCTAAAATAATCTGTAGTGATAGATTAAAAACAGAACATCAGTCTAAGAGCATGTGCCATAAAGTAATCTCAGATATTCGGGGAAAACGACAACATGGTAAAAGAACCCACCTAATCTACAGAGGGCTCTCCACCCACAGGAAGGCTCACAGTGTGGTGCAGTGTGATTTGGGTTGCAGTCATGGAGACTGTTGCCCCTAAATGATCGACAGATGCCGATAAATGAGGTCATAATGTGGTAAAAGAAATAAAACCAAGAAGAAATTATTGCTAAATTTGATGTGATATTTTCATCATCGCAGACACGGCCGTCTCCACGACCGCCACCCAAATCTCACTGCATCCTACCAGCTCCTCATGAACGTTCCTCCAGTTGGTGAGTCCACTGAAGACACCAACTGCACCAACCAGAAGTTCCACATCAATGACAGAGACACTGACTCTGCTGCCACATTTTTCTATTTCCTTCCAAAATCATTGTACTGTTTACACAAACAGGACCGGGTCCAAAACGTCTGCTGCGTTTGAAACCTCAGAATGTGTCAGAAAGGTGCGTTCAAGCAACAGCGTTGCACCTGCGTTGGTGCCAGACTGGCTGATCTATGTGCTGCTGTTCTACGGGTAACAATGTCAAACGTGGAAGAGAACCATGAGAAGGAAATGGTTTATTCATTCAGAAATCAGACGAAGAAGCTTTTATTAAATTATAAATGTTCCAACTACAGCTGTCAGAACCCAAAACTTTACTTTCAATCCTTTAGAAGCCGCTTAAAACCCTAGCTGACCCTTCAATAAGCTGATACAGGCCTAGACCGCTGGGGGAATTCCCAGGATGTGTAACAAAACAGCAACCAGGACTTCCTGGTTGCTGCTTATATTACAATAATATCTTAAGCAATTGTTACATCATGATGTACAAGCTTTGTGGTGAATAGTGTGTACTCCGGTTGCCAAGCAACGACGTTGCCAGGCTCACTGTTGTGTTTTTGTGCAATGACAATAAAGGAAGTCGAAGTCTAAGGATGCGTTGTATACTATCTTCAATTTTTGATGTTTCTTCAGCTTCTACAATACTTCTTGACTTGGAGCCACCTAACAATGTTTGGTAGCAGGTGCACTAGGTCCCACCACTGGACCTCCTTGTCCTCCTATAGATAATCAATACCTTCATAGTGTTGTTTTCTTCCTCACTCATTGCAGGTCTGAGTTGTCTACAGATTTACATATGGTGTGTTTTTTACGAAAAGCAGTGAGATGAAAGAGTGTTTCATCTAAAAAGGTTACGCCACAGTTTTGCCAATTCCCGAGTAAAAGTTCAGGACAAATAAGTCACCGTGACCGGAGGGAACCATCAGGGAGGGATATGTTAGGGAACACAGGATTTGGGCAATTACTGCAAAATTGTCGTACACATTGTTCCTACTTTGACTGGATGGTGCAATTTGAACAAAAAGGTGAACCATTATACCTGCCCCGTGTGTTCAGTTTCATCCTTGTTAATGAGGTACATCAGGAAGAACCTGAAGAGACGGAAGAAGACGCGTTAACGCAGACACTTATGAAGGAATTCTTATTTAGGAATGTTGATGGACAAAAAATGACGAAAAGTGTAAAAAATTAACAAAAACTAAGTATTTCCATCTGTGTGTCAACAGATGGAAATGTACGTTTTGGTTTGTTTCATGAACATCAATTGTGAAACTGGGAATTATTAACACAGAGCTGCAGAGAACAGGGTGCTGAACAGCTTGTATCGTTTTTTACACCGAGAAATAAAAAGTGTTAGTTGAAATATTTTTTGCGTTTTTTTTCCCCAAAATAGATTTGTGATGGTGCAACATGCAGAAATATTCTGGTGCTTCTCCAAATGAATTTGTTCTTTTGTGTCTTCATCTCATCCCAAGACGAGTCCACTCACAGGTAGTTGGCCAGGTTGTGCTCCTGCAGGGTGTGGGTCTCGAACCCGTGAGGCACCGTGTCGAAATATTCACTTCCTATCCCACATATGAAACACTTGGTCTGCAGGAGGAGAGACGTGAAGACATGCACTGATTGAATTGAAAGACACTGAGGACAAACAGCAGGTTAGCAGCATAGGGAAATAAAATCCCAAATGTTTTTGTTTTGAGCCCCGTGACTCAAAAGTGGTATTTAGTCTCCGAGCGGAAGAAAGTGACACCTTTGAAGTTGTTTCTTTTCACAGAGACGTGCGAGGGACGCCCACATTGGGTGAAAGACTGCAAACGAAACAGCACTCCAGACTTCCAGGGCCGTTCAGCGCCAGGTTTTCAGGAGACACAAAGGGACACGTTTGTTGAATGTATTTTTTTGGGGGGGGCGGGCGTCAAAAGACATATTCCCTGTCGTGTCTCTGGGTTTTTAACCAAAAACAAACAACAATGAAAATGTTCTGCTTCCTTTGATTTCTGCCAGTCTGTGTTTACGACGCGACGCTCTGATAAAACCAATGTGGATTCATGAAAGAGGTGATTTGTTGTGGCCTGTGACAGCGACGTAAACAACACCTGAGGTTTGGCTGATGAGATAAAAAAGTAAAAAAATCCCTTCCTTGGTTATTCCAGTGATTTTTGCATTAAATAAATTGTATTTGAAGTGTCGATGTTGACAGGTACTGTAACCAAATATGCAAAATTAAAGTGTTTGTTGAACAAAAAGCTATATACTTACATATTCTCCCGACTATAAGGCGCACATAAAAGTCTTTGAATTTTCTTCAAAATGTGCAGTGCCCTGTGTGTGTTATTGTTGTACAGCGGACTTAGTAGAGGACACCATGAGAACGTTAAAGGGGGAAGTGTGGGCGTGGATATAAAACCAGTTAAATATAGTGATCGCACACATAACGGAGACTGCGCCTTTTAGTACTGTGAGCCTTATGGTCGTGAAAATACGGTATATACTGTCTTTTGACTTTAACTCCTCAGAGCCCACAAGAGTGATCAACTCTAGGGGGCGATAGAGCCAATCACAGAAGCCAACGCGCTGATTTACCTGCTATTTGCTCTTTGAACTAGTGATGGGACTCAATTCTGTGGTATTGATTACTTTTATTAAGTATATTTTGTCTAATTTTATGCAATTGTTCACTGAATTGAGTAACTTACTACACCAGTAATCTGACTGATAAACTCTACAGATTAAATTTCATTTTTGTCATTGTGATATTGTAGTCGGGGAACCTCAGTGGTAATTTGGCGGCAGAGGGAATTGAACAGGGGACCTTGCGGACCCTAATCTGCTTCTTAAACCACTAGGCCATCAAATGCCCACAAAGTAGTGGGAATAAAAATATTACATATTTTTGTTTTTGTTATTAGGGTTATTTACATTTTTGTTGACACTATATAAGTTACCACGTTAAAAAGGAATTCCAAAAAATTTGTTAAATGGCCCAGATTTTGGTCACATGTTTTCTTGAGGTAGAAAACAAATAATCAAAAATTGGTAGAATCCCAGAGGTGGGGGCTCTGGTGTTCACTTATTGTAATAAATTCCATTTGCACAAATATTACAAATATAACTTTTTCAACTAGATGAATGACGTGTACTTCGGACAGTTTTGGGTATTTACCTCCATGTCCTCCTTCACCTGCTCCTGCTGGTCACGGAGTTCCCCGAAGGCATCAATAATCAAACCTGCAAGACGATCAACACAATCAAATATATAGCAAAAAAAAAAACATTTACTATAAATGGAATAAAATATATATAAATGCATTGTATGTGGCAGTGATGCATCTTTAGAAAGAAAAAAAAAGCATAATAACAGATAATATAATTAGGACACGTTTAGTGGGCCGTATTCAAAAGCCAATTTGGCCCACATTTGGGCCCCAGGCCATAGTTTGAGTTTGTGTTGAATGTGAATGTACAGACCCTGAATGATGGCCAGGAGGATGATGATGACAAAGAAGAAGAACGTGATGTCAAAGACGATACGTTCCACCTCGAACTCGTCTCCGGCGGGATCGTCGATCTCGTCACCGATGCCTCCGCCAGCACGCACTCCCACATACATGTGGAACATGTAACACTGCGAGACACCAAGTGAAGACATGACCAGGTCATAAACAACAAGATTTTTCTGGCCGTCTCCCAGTGGTTAAGGTCAGTGTTTATAAACTCATTTGTGCTGACAATAATTTGCAGAAATTTAAGACACATTTCCATGATGTAACCTCAGGCCTGAAAACAAAATTCCCATTTGCAACAGTTTCTTGTGTCCATAAATGATCCTAAATCTGCCGCAGCAAAATGGGAAACCGAGTCTAAAGCAGAAGAGAAGGCAACAGAAAGGCAAAAAAAACAAAAACTGAGCTTCAATTTGAGTGAATAAGATGCAGATGTGAAGGATTAAGAGCTTTGGTGGACGAGGGCAGGAATCAGCAGAAAACTAACAATAAGCAATTTATTCACCAATCTCTACATTAGCATTAAAGTCGGATAAAGACGTGAGACTGGTCTGAGTGAGTCTTTGAACTGGTGAAATGAGCTCCCAGTTCAAGCTGCTCTGGGAGTCAGTGGAGGATAAAGATGAGTCTTCATCTTTTAAAATGTAAATCTGGAGGGTGATGACATCACCAAGTCAACGCTCAACACCGGGGGCAGTGTGGTTCCTCGTTGATGAACTTTATGAATGGAACTACTGATGTAATAATAACTGTTTCTGCAGTTGAGTATTGAGAATTGACAATACTTGAAGAATCGTACTCTTTACTTTGATATATACATATATATATATATATATGTATATGAGAAGCTACATTAAGATGGTTTGGACATGTTCATAGGAGGGACTATGGTTATATTGGTAGAACAGTGCTAGAGATGGAGCAACCAGGTAGGAGACAAAGAGGATATTGATGGATGCAGTGATGGAGGACATGGAAGTAGTTGGAGTCAGAGTAGAAGATACAGAGGACAGGGTGGAAAATGTTGACTGGCTGTGGCAACCCCTGAAAAATGGACAAGCCAAGAAGAAGAAGAAGAAGATACATACGTATATACATAAATACATATATATATATATACACACACATATATACATACACACATACTGTATATGTATTTAGAGTAAATTGTAATTTTTTACGCACATTTTACATTTAGACTTAAATCATCTACCAAGGTTAATGTAATAAATATTTTTTATTAAACTTGAATTGCTGCATAATAAAAAAACATTTATTTATTAAGTTAAAAAAAACAGTAGGATTTTAGGGCAAATGGATTTAGCTCCCGCGGGCCACGCAAAATGCCCTGATGGGCCACTTTTGGTCCACGGGCCTCGATTTTGTTACATACTACTAGACGTAAATACAAAGAAAATTACGGAATATTTTTCCACTCACATTAAGCTGTTGTTTTAGTGTTGGTGAAAAACTCCATAATTAGTCGGTGTAATTGAACCTGTTTGTGATGCATTTATTCCCACAGAGCGAGAGACACTGCAGTGGTTGGATTGTTATGTTAAGCAGAAAGAAAGACGACAAAGGAACTGCTGCCTGGAGCGTGTCTTCTGTCTGTGTCCATCACTGCGTGGTGAAACAGAAGACGGACTGAAGCTCAGCTCACGTCAACATCCAGGATCACTGTCACAATCCACTTCTCGTCTCCTCTGTCTGAGCAGCTGGAAACTGAGGAGAGCTGCTGTGTTTGTGTTGGAAAGATCAACACGGAGAGATAAAGCTCTGTGTGTGTGTGTGTGTCTGTGTGTGTGTGTCGGGCTCACAGTGAGCATGTCGTTGCACTTCATGTCTTCGGCGTCGTCGTCGTCACTCTTGTTGTAGAATTTTCGGAAGAAGTTGAAGGCCACGACGGTGTAGAGATACACCACGACCGCCAACAAGCCAACAGTCAGGACCAGCTGAACGAACAAACACGCAAAAAGTCGCAAAAGTCGAATTCAAAAGGTCTTAAAAAAAAACAACATCGTGACACATTTGTAAAATTTTCTCACAGCTAATATCAGGTTTTACTGTTGCATTTGTACGGGGTGGCGGGGGCATCAGTCTCCACAACTGCCACCCAAATCACATGGCACCATACTGTACTTCCTGCAGGTGGTGAGCGAACTGGAAGTCAAGCGCCCTAACCAGGATGCGAACTTGCCCAGGAGTTGAACCCTGGAGTTTCCCGACAAAGACAGAGGCAATGCCTCTGGGCCAAAGTGAAGGCCTGTAACGTGACGTGATGCATTTAAATCTCTCCATACTCGCATCGTCAGTACTCGTCCGGTTTGTTCTTGGAGCAGAGTGCATCAAAACCATACTCGGTTAGAAACTTTTGGGCACTCCTGGCCTGGTAGGACTTGAGGGTTCCGGGTTTGAATCCACCAGCTGCCA
Organism: Paraplagusia blochii; assembly: GCA_016785265.1. Lineage (NCBI taxonomy): Eukaryota > Metazoa > Chordata > Actinopteri > Pleuronectiformes > Cynoglossidae > Paraplagusia > Paraplagusia blochii. Next base: position 326,970 of record JAFBJS010001680.1, on the reverse strand, counting down.
GGTTACCACTGAGGCGTCACCATCGTATCTCACTGCCCCCCATGCACTCAAAGCTGCCCACTGCTCACTTTGGTGATGGGTGAAATGCAGAGATTCTTTTGTTAGCATCTCATGGCGTCATGTCAGGTGTCAGGGGCAGTGGTGGCCTAGTGGTTAAGGGACCCTACTAGGGTCCGAGGTCGAATCCACCAACTGCCAGGTTACAACTGAGGTCCGTACATTGGTGACGGGTCAAATGCAGAGGTGACAATTTCGTGGATGTGAATCACAATGGAGTCGTTTGCTTGGTATCGTCAAGTAAAGTATTTTCTCCAACTACTCTACATTCTAACTCCAATCTAAAGGTAAGTTACAGTTACTACGTAACTGTATGGTATATATATATATATACTGTATATTGCCAGGTTGCCACTGAGGTTGCATCTTCCAATCCCAAATACTAAAGGTGACTCCCCACCCATACTATGGCGCAGGGTGTATTGGGTGGCAATTGTGGAGACGGTTCTGAGACTGCTTTTGCCCCCTAATATAGATGAGTGGATGAAAATGAACGACTTATGTTGATTCCAAAGCGTGGTGGCTAGCACGCCTGCCTCAGGCGTGCTAGCCACCACGCTATGGAATCAACATAAGTCGTTCATTTTGGATAAAATCGTCTGCTAAACGTATCAATGTAATGGAAAATCCAGGAACAATTTTGGCAACATCCACAAGAACACCCCCCCCACTGTCAGCCTTCAACCCCACACACCTGTTTCCCATTGTGCGTCACCGAGGACAGTATGGTGCGAAGCGTCTTGAAGCCCATGGCGACGTCCAGGAGGTGGGCCGCGAAGAAGAAATTGTTGTAATGACCTAGAACGGACATGGTCATGTACCAGGCCAAGTACAGGAAGGACTGCAAACACACACACACACCAACACACACACACACACACGGACACGTGGAAACTGATAAGTGCCTAAAGACATAATGGCCCATATTCCCCAGATTAGCAGAACAGAAGGAGACGAGACACAGCTGTGTGTTCAAGATAAGATGGAATCACAGGATATTACCACCTTGGACTCCGTATCTACGATCGTATCAGCGGGTTAGAACACACCAGGTATAAAACAATTGACAATGAAACCATAAAACACCAGAACTACCAGCAATTAACAGTAACAGTTGGACACGGCGCCTGTCTGGCAGCAAACTGTTGAAATAATAATAAAAAAAAAAACTTTACATACAAATGGACTTACATGGTCAGTGAAGACAACTCCTAGTTTCCAGATCTGGTATTTGATGTCAGCAGAGGCGAAGCTGAAAGAACAACCGTGACACAGACACTGTGGTGAAGTGATCAGGTCAAAATGTCCAGGGCTAAAATCAGACCCCTGTCTCTACGCTGTCTTTTGTGAAGCAGCCAATATGTGGTCTGGTTTCCAGAATGCACTGTTCTTCCTCTGGTACAACATAATGTTCCGGGACCATTTTGTCAGACCATGCCCCCCCCCACACACACACACACACACTCAGCAAAAAAGACAAACTTTGTAGGAAACGTCCAGTGAATGTATTGGTATAGTAGTCACTTTGTTATGAAAATACAGGTTTTAACTTGTAACAATCTCAATGTTGTCACCAATTTGGGAAAGTTTGGAGAAAAAGCTAGAAAAGACAGATTGAGATGGTTTGGACATGTTCAGAGGAGGGACAGTGGATACATTGGTAGAAGAATGATCCTGGAGGTGGAGCTAACAGGTAGGAGACAAAGAGGAGATTGATGGATGCAGTGAGGGAGGACATGGAGGTAGTTGGGGAGTCAGAGTCAGATACTGATGTATGCCTGGTTAAAATGTATCTGTACAAACCACTGTATGTATGTGAAATCCATTGAATAATCCGCATTGCTGCCCTCTAGTGGTCTTCACCTTACTTCAGAGATGTTTATCCCAGAATTATATTCAGGGACACATCATTTGGCAAAACCCCGATATTATATTATTGAGTTTTCATTATCAGAGTAAAGACCACTCACAATGTTTACAGATTATACATAAGATATTATATGGCAAAGCTAACGTTATCTTGTCTTGTCTTGTCTTTAATATATGTAATGAAATGTGATAATGTTATTTTAACTCCAATAGTCATTGAGCTAATAGTATTAACTAAAATTGAGAGCAGTTCTAAAACGTGTATATTTCTGCTACCAAACCATACTGTTTATATATATATATATGTATATATATATACATATATATACATATATAACTGAGGCACCAAGATGTGAATCACTTGAAAAAGCAGTATTTTTTTTGTCCATTTTTCTAGCGCCCTAATCCATTTGTGAGGATAAATGACTGAATAACTGCACTTGCCAAGTTAAGGCTGCCAACATCAAGAGCAGTGGCTTTTATTTGATTTTTCGATACGTGATCTACTCACAGGGCACCAAGAGCTGAGTCTCTCTTCTGACACTTCCTGCCTTTTCTCCCAGAACTGAAGTCTGAAGCAGCCTGGTCCAAGCCCAGCAGTTCACTGATCTTCTCACGACCGTAGAGGTCACCATATTTATCCATCACCTGTGCACAAGACAAAGCCATACACAACATATGCATGTTCATATGTTCATATATGTATATATATTTATATAGAGTGACATATATAATCCCTAAGCCAAAAACTAGAACAGGACTAGGAATCTTCTACACTGATTCGCAAACACTGTTGTGGGGTCTGTAGAAGAAAATTAGTCAAATTCACTTTATTTGTCAAAAAATATAAATATTATTTGCAAATATTGTTTACTTGATTGTCAAATTGTATATACCTGCCACTAGGTGGCCGAAGATGGCTTTGCAAACTACGAGAAAGAAACTGAATTGTTGAAAAAGATCATTGTGTCTTTCTTTGATTCCTGCCAGTATATCAGCGTTGTTTTCAACTAAACAGGCCAAGATCTTAGGGCACTTTTTCCTTTAAATTACTCCAGAGAATTCGTAAAATTAATAATTCCTTTTTTTTATTTCAATAAAATAGTCAGATTCATCATGTTAACTATCAATACAAACGGACTCTTATTCAAGCTGCTCTTTTACATAAGGAGGAGAAAAGAAATCAGAGCAGCTTCACAGACAGTAACAGATTATCTGGACTCCTGACAGGGGATTAATTCCACCTGCCATTAAATCCTCCATTAAATTTAACTAAGCTCTTTAATAGACTGAAGTGTCACAGGGTGAAATATGCAAACAATAAAACCCCGTAGAAACGTAAGCACATTCAGAAGAGGGTGAAATGTTACGATGTTATAATCACAGCTGGAGTCCTCGGAGGTTTTTACCTTTCTCTTGACAAATTTATCCCAGTAGTTACTTGGAAATGATCTGAAATCATAAGTTAATACAGATCGGTTAACACTTTTCAGAGCATCTACGCCGTGATGATAGTGTAACGCAGAACGTACGGCGTGTTGATGACCAGTCGGTCCCACTGGCCCTTGATGTCCTCCTCGGGGGGCTGCTCCGTCACGTACAGTCCGTCAAACTCAAGCCTCCGCGCTACGTCCTTCTCCCGTTTAAAGATCACCAGTGGGACCTGACGTGCAAACCAATGAATTACAAACAATAAGATCTGGATTAACACAAATATATTCCCTCTCTATCTCTCCGTCTATATATAGTGGCAGGCAATCGATTTCAACCGTAGGCCTTCAGTGACATCATAGTTTTGTGACATCAAATTATTACGCCACAATAACATCAGTACGACACCAGGACTTGAAAATCCAGCTAACAGATCTCCTAGTTCAGATTCAATATGTTGAATGATGACATTGTCAGACTCCCGGGACAGCTTATCCAATGAAGGGCAAAAAAAAAGTGTTGCCGTGTTTGTAGGGCCAGCTAGAAGGCCCTGAGGTTGCAATCTTGTGAGGTGATTGGTCAGAAACTGAAGGGGTTGTGTCTATTCACTTACAATAGGCGGAGCCTTCACTTTTGATTCTGAAGGCTCTGGCAGATTTCATAGAATCTGCCAACACAAGCTAGCTGAAATTTATTTTAGCATGAATAGTTTTTATCATACTTTTTATATCAATAAAAAGACATAATAATACAATTTTATTGAAAAATACGTAGGAATAAATGTGTTTTTCATAGTGTAGGTGTAAATGTTTTGGCCAGCAGAGAAGGCTTTGCTGGCCCTGATGGCCATCACTGATATATATATATATATATATATATATATATGTGTGTGTGTGTATGCAATATGACAATTATGAAACAACATGGCAGAAACAGGACTTTTTTTCCAAATGTGATCAGGCAGCCCGTCTCACAGCTTATTGAGGTTATCTAGGAAAATCAATACCTCATAAGAAGAAGTGCAATAAATGCATTTAAAGTGTGTGTAGGAGTCCGTACCTTCAGGCAGTAATAACCAATAATACAGCAGAAGGAGATAATTGTGTGAGCCAGGGCAAAGACGCAGAGAGACGGCTCCATGTACCCACTGCTCTCCTCCAAAACAAAACAAACCCTGCTCTGGTCAGGATCTTCAGAGGTGGAATCCTCCACCGTGCTGTGAACAACGGTGACAACACCTTCCTCATCCGCCTGTGATGCAGGTGAAGGTGATACCTGAGGAGAAAAATCCTGTTATTTTGTCAAAAAAATATAACATGATAGAAGAGAGTCGGCTAAGGTGAAGGGAAAAGGTTTACAAGACAATTGTGAGACAAGAGTCAGAAGACAGGAGGCAGAACTGGAGGTGGAGGAGTTAAAGAAGCTGAGATTATTTTTAGGAGAGACAAGGATGGACAGGATCAGGAATGAGGTGATAAGAGGGACAACACAGACAGGAAGGTTTGGAGAAAAAGCTAGAGAAGACAGATTGAGATGGTTTGGACATGTTCAGAGGAGGGACAGTGGATACATTGGTAGAAGAATGATCCTAGAAATGGAGCTACCAGGTAGGAGACAAAGAGGAGGTTGATGAATGCAGTGAGGGAGGACATGGAGGTGGTTGGAGTTAGAGTAGAAGATACAGAGTTTTATATTGATATCTGTGAATGGGCCCCATAAAGACTGTAAACATGAACACACACTCACCTTGTAGAAGAGGAGGATGAAATTGATGGCAAAGGCCACAAAAAGCGCCAGTAAACGCATGTTATAAAAATTTCTCGCAAAGTAGTTCTAGAGGGAAAAGGACAAAAAGTGTATTTCAGTTGAAATTCAGTTAAATTGGTCAAAAATCCTGTCTTTTAAGGCTGAAAACTGATTCATGTTGCAAAGATCTAGTAGTGTTATAGTGGTATTTTATATTTTAGACGCCACAACACGTGAACATTAAGGCGAGTGTCACAAACTGTTGCCATTGTGTTACCAGTAGACTGAGATTCATCGTGTGAATCATTTCCCAGAAAACCGACGGACGACTCTTTGACGACTCTTTAACCACTTTGGGTTGTACGTTAAGTTCAGACTCCAGTTTCTCATTCAAGTCATTTGTGCTGCAAAACAAACCGAGATGGAACTTTAGCAACGTATTCAAGCTGAGATTCTTATTTTCAAACATTTTATATTAAAAGATTTACTTTCTTTCCTCTTTTTCTGACTCTCCTGTTTCTTCAGTCACAGTTTGAACCTTGAAATTCCAAGAAAAACACTAAATATTAACATTTGTGTAGGTTTAACACAAAAGCAGAGTTTATCAAATAGACTTTTCTCTTTTTTTTACGATCAAATGGATTCCGTACCTTCTTCTGATGCGCATCATCGGAGGTGCTGCTGAACAGGTCACTCAGGCTCCCGGTCAGGTCTCCGGCCATGATTCTGTACTGTCCTCCTTCTTTTTTCACTTTGAGTCCAAATATGTCTGCCATCACCTCCACCTCCCTGCGGGGGGTCACAGCTGCCACCTTTCCAATCTCTCTCAGTTCTGTCTGGGAGGAGAAACAGGCCGAGTGCTTCCTGAACCGATTCACACCACTTGGCACGTTAGTGACCTCATCAAGGGTGGGCTCCAGGATACCGGCGAACAGATCTGAAAACTTCATCCTCTTGGCTGTTTCTATGAGACCTCCGCTGACGAAGACAATGAAAAGGACGTACAGGAATGTGTGGATCACCAAACAACTGCACCGCACCTGAGCCCTCAGAACGACTTTCACCAGACTGAGAACCCACAGCAGAACGTCCTTCAGGGTCATCCTCGTAAAAGTCTTTAGGTTCTTCAAAGAAAAAAGACGCGTTAGCAGCAGCAACCAATGATAGAAAAAAGACATTTCTTTTGTCTCAGCTTCTTCTTCGTTGATGTTGTTTCCATCTTCTCCATCGTCTGTGTTCCTCTCTCCCAGGTCGGAGTCAGATATTTGTGCTGCCAGTTGCATTTCAAAGATGGTGTCCTCACAGAAGTTAACAAACATTTCCATTTTCTCCTTCTCTCCTCCTTTGTTGATGACATCAAATATAAACTGTCTCTTGGACTCCTTGACCTGTGGCTTCTCCCACTGTGTGCGGCTGGATTCACTGATCTCAAAGTAGACGCGCTCGATTCGCTTCCCGCTGCCCAGGATCTCGATGCGTCCGAGATAGGGCTGGAAGTAAGTGAGCACACAGGCCGCCGGTTCCAGGAACGTCTCCAGCCTTGAGTCCTTGGGCATGTGTTCTGACAAATTTGTGAGCAGGACCGCAATGCTGAAGCCGATGTCTTTGGCCGGCTCATGGAATCGTTCAACGAAAGACTTGTAATCCACGGTTTCACTTTTGTCCGTCTCGGTGCAGGAGAGGATGAAATGAGTCTCAGCTGGTGAGAAACGTTTGCAGTTCTCCATGGCTTTCTGAAACTCTTTCCTGGATATGCATCCCCGGAGGTCGGAGTTGTACTCCCTGAAGGCGTCCGAGGAGGTGAAGTCCTTAAGCTTGAGGAACATGTCGAAAAACCTGAGGATCATCTCCACATTACCCGTAGATTCCACCAGCATGTCTACCATTTGCTTCCCAATAGTCCCGTTGACAACATTACCTGGAAGAAACCAAAGGATCAAGAGTGGAATTATTGTTATTTATCTGTGATGGATGGACAGAAAGACAGACAGAAGGACAGACAGACTGACAGATAGACGGACTAGTATATTTATTGGTTGGTTGATAGATAGCTATACACATAGATGAATGGATTTGGTTGGTTGGTTGGATGGATGGTGGATGGATGGATATAATTGGTTGGTTGGCTAGATGGACAAAGTTGGTTGGTTAGTTGGGTGGATGGATGGATGGACAGAGTTAGGTAGTTGGTTGGTTGGTTGGTTAGTTGGGTGGATGGATTGATGGAGTTAGTTGGTTGGTTGGGTGGATGAATGGTTGGAGTTTGTTGGTTGGTTGGACGAATGTACGCATGGAGTTGGTTGGTTGGATGGACAGAGGTAGATGGTTGGTTGGTTAGTTGGGTGGATGGATTGATGGGGTTAGTTGGTTGTTTGGGTGGATGGATGGATGCAGTTAGTTTGGTGGGATGGATGGACAAATGATTGGAGTTGGTTGGTTGGATGAATGGACTGACTGAGTAGGTTGGTTGGTTGGATAGACTGACGGATGGAGTTGGTTAGTTGGATGGACAAACGGACAGGCGGAGTTGCTTGGTTGGATGGATGGACGAATGGTTGGAGTTCATTGGTTGGTTGGAAGAATGGACGGATGGAGTTGGTTGGTTGGATGGACGAACGGTACGTACCGACCGACGGGCGGATGAACGGACAGACAGAGAGACAGTAATGCTCTTAGCAGGGTTGCTATCACACTGTACCTTCCAGCATGGACAGTAGAAACACCACCATGTCCTTCTGCAGATCCATCAGCTCCTTCAGGAGATCAATCTGTCTTGGATCCTATGTTACATAAACACAATACTCACTACTTTCAACTCTAGCAAACAAACAATACGTCCAACTCTAGGACTGTGACTCCGTCACCTGTGACAGCTTCATCTGCATGTTGGCAAAAATGTGGAGAAATCCAGCAATGGCGTCCCAGAGACGACTGTGGGCAAGACTCTGCTGGTTCCCAGTACACGGACCCTGGAAGGAGAACTTGGTTACTTTAGTCTTTCTCCCTAAAAGAAATACTCCAATGAATGTTGATACTGAGTATCCTGGCCGACCTGTATGTACTCGGTGAGAGTATTGAAGACTTGTTTGGACACTTCGATCGCCTTCGAGAAGTTGCGTTGACCATGTTCGTCGATGAAGTCTTTACCAGAGTAGTACCAGTAGAAGTCACTGATCGACTCCTAGGGTGACGTAAATAAATCAATGTACGTTTCTTTAAATTACTTTAGACTTGACTTCATGTCAAACACATCAACTTACCTGAACTCTCAGTAAATAATCCACTGTGGATATGATGATGTTCACAGTTGTGTTGTTGCCTGATTGTGTTCTCAAGTAATCCTGGAATTCTAGGAGGAAAAATGAAAAACGTAATTTGATTGAAAATCTATGGAGCCGGAATAGTCGCAAAAAGAACACACGCGTAAGCACGGACCCACAAACATATTCTGAGAAGAACACACAAACAACACTTCACACATCAAAATACATTTGCAAATTTTTCAAACTATTGAATTGTCGTACGCAAGTCGTGCTTCTAATTTGTAAAACTGTGTGCACACGAATTTGTATTTTTCAGACTCTTATTACGCGGACCAGACTCGCGTGAGTAATTTTGTTACGTCAGTCCCTCACCAGCCAATCAGAAGTCTCGCTCGCTTGCAGCCAATCACCTGGCAGTGTCCCCTGATTGGCTGATGACCGACGTAGCAAAACGACGCATGCAAATATGGTCCACGTAAGAAGACTCTCAACAATACAAAATAGTGTGTGCGCAGTTTCACAAATTAAAAGCACGATTTGGACCCGCGCTTGACAACTCACATATTTTGAAGAATTTCTCAACGTATTTTGATGTGTGTTCTTCTAAGAATACGTTCGCGGATCCCTGCTAACGAGTGCGTTCTTTTTGAGACTATTTTTTTGAGACTTTTTTTTCACTCTGTTTCAACATCTGCCCTATTTCCCTTGGAGAGTAATATTTACAACGTGCAAATCCCAGAAGGCAAATCACCTGCGTTGTGTCCTTCACACAGCAGCTGTAGAAAACGGAACAGGTCACAGGTTAGATCCTTGTCAGGCATCACTTTGTCTCCTGGGAGAAAGATATGTATAAATAACAGCAGCATAAGCAACGGCGCCGCCTGTAGAAAAGGTAAGAAGGAATAAATGACAGGACGGGAATTGGGTCAGAGTGGTGCGAAAGACGACAGCTGCTAATAAAATCCAACAACGCGAAAAAGGGGCTGGAGACAAAAGACATGAGTCTGGAGTTGGGTGTTAGACGGTGCACAATGAAGGAGATGTCACCGTGGGTTCCTCTGTTTTGACACGACTGATTTCCATATGAAACACTACCTGAGAGCTGCTCCAAGGCCGTGCCTAATCCTTCTGCTTTGTTCTGCCTCTCGAAGGCGTTTAGATCCAGAACGCTGGGGAACAGATGCGTACAGTGAGCGAATCTCACTTTTTTTGTCATGGGTATCTTGGAGATAGGATCCTTTTGTGACGTCTGACAGATTCTGGTCGAAGGATTTTTCTAAATTCGCTCACCTGCACGACCGCATGAGTCCAGCCGTGCTCTGAAAGAAGCCAACGTCTCTCCTCTGTCTGAGGTAATCCAGCATTTTCTGTTAGACAAAAGCGTCAAAGATATGGAAAAAAGGTAGAGTTCGTTTAAAGATGGATGGATAGATGTAAAGATCTGATAGATAGATAGATGGATGGATGGATGGATGGATGGATGGATGGATGGATGGATGGATGGATGGATGGATTTTCCATATGAAACACTACCTGAGAGCTGCTCCAAGGCCGTGCCTAATCCTTCTGCTTTGTTCTGCCTCTCGAAGGCGTTTAGATCCAGAACGCTGGGGAACAGATGCGTACAGTGAGCGAATCTCACTTTTTTTGTCATGGGTATCTTGGAGATAGGATCCTTTTGTGACGTCTGACAGATTCTGGTCGAAGGATTTTTCTAAATTCGCTCACCTGCACGACCGCATGAGTCCAGCCGTGCTCTGAAAGAAGCCAACGTCTCTCCTCTGTCTGAGGTAATCCAGCATTTTCTGTCAGACAAAAGCGTCAAAGATAAGGAAAAAAGGTAGAGTTCATTTAAAGATGGATGGATGGATGTAAAGATCTGATAGATAGATAGATAGATAGAGTTATAAATACAGTGAAGCAGCATGGAGTGGCAGTAGAGTATCATTAAGCGGTACACTCAAGGAACATCTTTGTAAACTCCATCCAACCATTCAACCAACCATCAACAATCCATTTTCTTAGATAGACAGATACAAACAGAGATATAGATGGATGGACAGATGGAGAGACAGACACAGACGGAGATACAGACAGACAGACAGACAGACACCTTTATCCAACATTCACCTGTTGAACTGTCAGGTTTCCTCCATTGAGAACTGCTATTCCCAGCTTCAACGTGGAGGCCACTGTGGAGGCCACTGAACCTATTGATGGAGTGACCACAATTGATGACATAGTGACATTAATTATAATAATACATTTTATATAATATTATTTTACGTCTATGCCTGATAGAACAGTGTTTGCTAAGGTATAGGGAAAGATTAGAGACATTAGGAATAGACAGAAGACAGGAGACAGAGCTGAAGGTGAAGGAGTTAAATATGCTGAGATTGTCTTTAGGAGAGACAAGGATGGACAGGTTTAGGAATGAGGTGATTAGAGGGACAACACAGACAGGAAGGTTTGGAGAAAAAGCTAGAAACAGAAGACAGATTGAGATGGTTTGGACATGTTCAGAGGAGGGACAGTGGAGACATTGGTAGAAGAATGATCCTAGAGATGGAGCTACCAGGTAGGAGACAAAGAGGAGATTGATGGATGCAGTGAGGGGGGACACGGAGGTAGTTGGAGTTAAAGTAGAAGACACAGAGGACATGAGGATTTCTGTGGCAACCCCAAAAACAGACAGGCTGAAAGAAGAAGTCATGGACTCTCTCTTTGCCTTTGCTGGCACTGATGGACTGTAGGACCATCTCTGAAGCTCCACGAAGATGCAGTCTGGCCTGCTGGTAGAGCAACCTCTGTTTCTCCATCTCCTTCTCCTGAGCCACAAAACACTTCCATGTGTAATTTGCAGAAACATAAGGAAATCATTCTCAGGTTTTTTTGTCTCTTCATCAGTTGAAACACCTTCACTCACTTCAAAGCTCTCCACCTCCGGTTTCTCACCGTCGTCTTCTCTGTGGCAGCTCTGCAGCAGCCGTACAGTGGAGGACGGTGATTTATGGGGAGTTCAAAGAACAATAAATCAATACTGAAGTGATGTAAGATTTCACAAATTCATTGAACGCCTTTTTGGCATTCATTTTTTATGGACCGAGACAATGCAGAAGACGCAAAAGTATCGCAGGAAGCGGAGATTTTCTTTTTTTTTCCCCCAGTCCATCACTTATTTTTTATCCCTCCCTTTTTTCTTAAGACAATTTCTGTCCCTAAAACATTCAATATTAATCAACTAAACTGTTTATATCATGCAATATGTTTTCCGTGAACCAACACTGTAGTTTTTACCTTAGCCATGAGAGCGGCGTAAGACACGAAAAGGCCGTCGTTACCAAGGTCACTGTGGAAATGTAAGGCAGATGAGATCATTTCATTTCAATTCAAGGTATGGACGGACGCTGCGTCTTAACATTTCTACATGAGTGAGCAGCCCGGCCACCGTGGGACTGATCATCAGTGGATCTATTCGCGGTGCTTGAACGTGATTACATAATTGGACCACGTCAGCAGCAGCAGGTGGATGTAGAGTGGTGACCGTTCCCAGCGGTTATTGAACATTTCCTATAGATCAGGGCCGCGGCGGCTGATTTCTGGCTGATTTGATTACATCTCTGCAGCGACTGTCCCCAGAAAGAACGCGCAGCCAGGACCTGATGTATTTATACTGCGCAGCCGAGCGGCCAATTCAATGTTGTGGCCTAAGATTTATTATGTGGGTTGTAAAGGAGGCGGGCTGTCACTGGGAATATGATTGGAATATCAGAGCTGCAGCCTTTATATGACTGGTGGAGCTGCATCACGCAGCAGCACCAGGATGTTATGGGGAAACAGCATTAGAAGACAACGCTTTACTTTGGGGTTGAAGCAAATTGCTTGTAGGGGAACGTCTACCATTCAGTTTAAAGGTTACGCTGTCACTGGTCAGAATGTATGTGTTTGGTTGCATTGAAATATAACCAGGGAGTACATTTATGTGTTGTATTTATAACAAAGATTGGATGAGCACATCAAAAATAAGGGTAGGATATGTCATCCTATATATGAAATATATGTGCATGTAAATATATATACATATATACAGCAGGCACTGGCAATCTAAGGCCTGGGGGCCGGAGGCGTTCAGCTTAGCAATCCGGCACGACAATTAAATTCAAATTATAAAAATTGGTTTGAATTGCAAAAAATGCCTCTGCCACTTCCTTGCAATGACAAGATTTTCCCAATAGGGGAGGCTATTACTCCCTTTAAGGCTCCATCCGTCAACTCCTTAGCTGGCTAGCGTGGTCCAATTTAAGGGTAATTGTAGCCCACGAGTCAACAGATTTGCCGATGCCTGATATGCAGTATATGTGTTAGTATAAAGAAGTTCGATAATATCCACCAGGCGATATTATCGGTTCGTCGATATTATCGACCCAATAGTAGCGTAATAATATTTGTAAGAATCGTTACCTTTTTTTTTACCCCTAAAAACTTTCTGGGTCTGGGTTTCACCAACTAATGTGTACCCTTATTTTGGGGGACAAAAGGCTGTATATTGAAAAGAAAATCACTAGATGGCAGCATTGTGGCTTATGATAAATACTACCAGGCTTATATTGGTATATGTTGGTCATGGAATCGGAAAATTACGTGTACGAATAATATTGAGATATTGAATATCAGCAAAACAGTTAATATGGGACATTCCTAATGTACTTAAATAAATAAACATGTATATTTAAAATAGCTATTGTAGTTTTATTTTATATGATATTTTATATATGAAATACATAGCAAACTCAGCCGCAGTATTTGGTAAAACAAGCAACGGCTTCTGATTTTATGCACATTGACTTTCCACTTGATGACCAGTCGTAAGTGCAGATGGGGGCGGGTGGGGAGGAGGGTGGTGTCGTACCACATAGTGTATTTAACAACAAACACACACCTGCTGCCGGTGAGGGCACTACGACTGAAGAATGTGATGAGCTGCAGTAGTGGATCGATGGTTCTGGCTCCTCCACCTTCATCTTTTTCTCCCATTGTGTCCTGATTATGGGACTCCATCACTCGTCCCCTCTGCAGGGAGACGACGGAGACAGACGCTAATATCAGCTCTTAAACAATGGCAGGCAGAGATCCTGGAGGTTCTGCTGACTCCACCTTCTTCACTGTTCTCATACACACACAATACATCATGTCTTTATGGCCCGCTATTATACATGTCATGAAGACGTGATATATTACGTATATTTCCCATGATGCATCATTTAACCTGCAAGCTTGGAGTTTACAAACGCAGGTCTAATCTCTAATCTTTGCCTGATTGATAATCTGACACTATTTATACCTGTTCTACCTGAAACCCTCCTAATCATGGACCCAGGACATAAAGCCCCTTTAGGGAAGTTGTTCTCAAATAGTGGGTCAGGTTCCCTTCAGGGTACGAGGACAGCTGACTAAAGGACATGAGAGGTTTCCAATGGAATATGGTTCAATGGACAGACGTGTTCTTCTGCTCTAACTTTTGGGCAGTTGGTGGCCTAGTGGTTAAGGAAACGCACTTGGGTCTTCAAGGTAGAATTACGCTACCGCCAAGTTACTGCTGAGGTGCCTTGCACCCATACACTGCTCCCCTGGCGCTGACTCACCTGGCTTCCTCCTGCCCACTACGGTGATGCAGGGGAAAAATTCCCCCCAAAAAGTTGGGATGAACAACATCTTTTGCTTTCCTTAATGTTTGAACGATATCAAACCTCCAGCCACTAGGTGGCAGCAACTCACGTAGTGGTTTTTACAGATAAAAAATACATGTTTTAATGCATGTATTAAATGAATTAAATTATTACATATTTTAAGGAAAGAAAAACCTATCACCAAAGTGAACAGTGGGCGTTGCCAGGGGAGCAGTGGGTAGGGACAGTGCCATGCCTAGTGCACCTCAGTGGTAATAGGGCAGCTGTTGGATTTCAACCTGGAACTGTCCGGACTGAAGTCCGGTTCCTTAACCACCACTGCCCAGAAGTAAAACTCTGATTGGGAATTGAAGTTGTTGAAGTCCTCAGAACAACTATGGTTCTCAGCCCGTGGTACCAGCATGTTCCTGCAGGGGACCTTAAATAACCTCCAACACCCAGACACACCCACATTCCACAGACCTGGTGGAGATGGGTGGAAAGTGGAACCATTGTGACAGGAGTGTGGGCAACATCAACTTTTGTCCTGCTCTGTCTCACTTTAATTTCCCTCACAGAAGACTGTGAAGCATGAGAGAAAAACGAGGGAGGCTGAAGGAGCAGCTGCTCACCCACAGGTGCAGGAGGTTTTTTTTTTCCGGGATGTGGAATGTGAAGACCATGTGAATCTGGAAAAGTCAACTGACCTGATGCAGAATTATTGCATTTTTTGGCCGAACTGATCAGGGTTGTCGTCATTGTCTCTGGTCCCTTTGTGTTATGAATGTATTCCAATTATTTTTCAGATGATTGATCGGGCCACAGGGTAAAGGATCGGTTCTGTGACAGCGAGGCTAATGTAGGTCAATATAAACCTGCATGGCTGTTGATAGAGAATCTGCCATCGCTTTGTGGTGTTGAAAAATGGACAAAAAAATACATCAGAACAATATACAGTACTTGTACTTGGGATATAAATACTTTACACATATCTGACATATGGTTAATCTCCAAAAATTTTGATTCCAGAATCTACTGATAACAAAATGACAATTTAAATTTTTTTTTATTTGTCGTCTGTAAAAACTAGCATCAATAAAATGAGCTGGAATGCTGCCATCTAGTGGCTTTCACTTTAATATACAGCTGTTAGCCCCAAATACATTGGTCGGTTTTATTATCAAAGATAAAAAAACATCTTGTTGAGCAGATAGAATTCGCCAACTCTAATATACATATCAATAAATATATATGTATGTATTTACATTCATAAATATGTATGTATTTACATTCTTATGTATGTTTCCTCCTTTATTATGGTTGTATCTCTAGTATGATGTCTACTCCTGGCCAACGGCAGCTGTCACTTCCCTAAGAACAACGTGAAAAGAACTCACAGCTAAATCCTCCACCAGCTTCTCCTCGGATCTGTGGTCCTCGGCTGAAAGCCAGGATTTATTATAGCCCCGGAGAAACAGGTTGACGGCTCTGTGTCTGGAGACAAGACGAGAGAACGTGTGTACATTTAATTTGCATCTGTCAAATCGGAGCGAACATTAATTAAGGTCTGAAATAATTTACAGAAAACCAAGGGTTATGAACTAATTCACTCCTTTCACAAGGACGAACACGCATTGGAATTAAATGATCAACTTGGAAATGCATGGAATCTAATAACCCACCCACCGATCTCTCTACATATGTACATATCTACCTACGTATGTATCCACCCACCTACCCAACAACATACCTCTCTATCCATCTATCTATCCATCTATCTATCTATCTATCATCCACCCATCCATCCACCTATCTACCTATTTATCTACCTACCTACCTACCTACCTACCCACCCATCCATCCATCTATCCATCTACCTATCTATTCATCTACCTATCTACCTATTATCTATCTGTCTACCTACCAACCTACCAACCTACCTACCCATCCATCCATCTATCCCTAGACCTATTTATCTATCTGTCGACCTACTTACCTACCTACCTACCTACTCATTCATCCATCAGCATCATCCATCCATCCATCCATCTATTCATCTACCTATTACCTATTTATCTACCTACCAACCTACCTACCTATCATCCATCCATCCATCCCCCATCTACCTATTTATCTACCTACCTACCAACCCATCCATCCATCTATCACAGGGATTCTGAACCATTGGGCCCCGGCCCAAAGTTGGGCCGCAAGCGCCCCCTAGAGGGCCGTGAAAATTTTAAACTGCGATTATTTAGGGCCCCAGGTCCCTCGACACTGAAAAAATTGGGCCTTGGTGCCAAAAAGGTTAAGAATCCCTGATCTATCATCTACCTATCTATTCACCTACTTATCTACCTATTATCTATCTGTCTACCTACCAACCTACCTACCTACCCATCCATTTATCCATCCATCCATCTACCTATCTATCCATCAATCTACCTACCTACCTACCCATCCATCCATCTATCCCTCTACCTATTTATCTCTCTGTCTACCTACTTACCTACCTACCTACTCATTCATCCATCATCATCCATCCATCCATCCATCTATTCATCTACCTATCTACATATTCGCCTTGACACTTACTCAACTGTACATCATTGTGAGAATAGCTAACAGACAACGAACAGGTTGGTGGTATTTCTGGAAGGTGGAGGTGGTGGAAGCTTTTTCTCCCTCTGACAACAGTGGAGTTGATGTCATTTCTCATAACAGTTCCTGGTTCTACAGTAACCTGAACTGGGTCGATCCTTTGTTCCCATCTGGACTTCTTCACTGTCTGACACTTTGAATTGTTCTGTTTCCAAACTCTCACAAGAAATGATAAAAAATATATATTTCTTTGTTTCATTCATGTTGGAGTCCAGCAGGGCGTCATTGACCGTCACTGCAGGTTGGTATAAAGAGGGAAGAGGTTCGATGGCCGTGACCCAAAAGCAACCACTTAACCTCCGTGACACCAACTCAGCTTTAAATCTGAACTGATACATTATGTATGACAGAACGAAACATTTCTTGTTGTTGATTCTATTTGGTGGGTTATTTCCAGAACCCGATTCATGAGCGTGAATGTGGAACGTGCCGCCGACAGCTCTTACTCTGAGCATCATTACCACAGGATAATGATGTTCGTACCTGGGGAGGTTGTAGAGAGGAGCCATCCTCAGACAGGCCACCACCGCTCGCTTCCTTTGTTTGGAGAGAACCCTGTGCCGCGTCTGTCTTTTACTCCTCTCTGGGTGTTCCACCTGAAGTCAAGATAAACAACGCAATGAGGGAATGTATCGTTTGTGAAACACCCCCCCCGGTGGTGCAACGTTTCATTGAAGCTGCAGCTTTAGATACCACAAGTAGGCTTTTTACACATGGGTGCATGAGGAGGAGAAGAGAAGATGAAAAAGATTCATGAAAAGAACTAAAAAAGAATCGTCTTCAGCTCCTGTGTTTTGACTGTGTTTAAAATGACAAAAATATTTTTTATTATTTGCATTTAACTGAACAAAAAAGTCTCTAATCGTGTCAAATTTCAATATAATTATTGTTTTTAAATTAGATTTTTTTTGCCACTGAAACTATCAAAATACATTCAAGATGTGGTACTTTAATGTAGGGATGTCAAACATAAGGGCCGGGGCCAAACCTGAGTGGCCAGGAGGTTCAGGTCGGCCGCAAAATAGGTTTTGAAAGTAAAAAAACTCCCTAAAACTTAATATTCCTAATGTTTTGCGCAATAATTTTCAAGTAAATTTGATTTTTTTTCTTTTTTTAAATACTTTAAACTTTTTGCTTTGTTAACTATTTATTCATTTATTTTCTTATCCATTGCTGGTTCCCAGGGCAGTAGTCTCCACCATTGCCACACAAATCACATCAAACCATACCAGGTGGATTAGAACCTGAAACCTTGTGGACCCGAGTCTCCTTCCTTAACCACTCATTCATTACATTGGTTTTAAAAAGTCTCTGAACATGAAGCTTAGGCGCAAAACAAAATAAATTCACTGAATTAAAAGCTCTAACCTCTAGGGGTTATTTTTCTCACCTGTTCCAGGTGATGAAGGACACACGCTGTTTTCATGATTCTGTCCACAGTCGTTTGAAGCTCAGTCCCCGTCTCCACAGGACACTCAGCGTGAAGACTTCCCTGTGTGAAGGTAATGATGTTCGTTGGGAAAAACAATCGTTAACTTTGATATCAACTAGGAATATCTGATATTAACATTTAGAGATATTTGATTTTGACAATATTGTCCAAAAACATGATTTCCCGATACGGATATATTGGACCATTTGACCCAAAAATTGAGGTAAGTCTCTAGGATATCCTGTTCAAGTAAATTTGGCAGGATCCAAACATTGTGTCACCAAATTTTCAGAGGAAAGACCAAATCGATCGTACTGATATCACATAATTATGACGATAACGATCCGATATTATAGGCTGGTCTGTTGAATTGTTAAAACTGTGTCTAAAGGCGGAGAAAAAAATCAAGATAAAACTGTTCAATGGTAATGACACCAATAATATATTCACCCCCAGTGCGTGAATAAACACCAGCGGCATATTTTATGTTAAATAAATCACATTGGTGTAAATGAGTCATTGGTTAAGATCATTAGGAAACAGCCTTGGACATTATGGGCTGCAGGAGTGGATTTGATTTCATTCAATTTGACGCGTCCACACATGCAGACGGTCGAGTGACACTGAATATTCATTGTGTGCAGATTGAAAAAAGGCCTAAACACTTCATGTCTTCGTCAAGGATGTCTTAAAACTGGGTGTTTTTTTTTTTTTTTAATGACAGACGTCAGAGTTTCCGCAAAATCACGTTATTTAACCGTAAAAAGAATGGAAAAAATAATTTTTTTAACCTGAGTGTGAGACTGGAGGAGAGAACACAGGACCTGCTCTCGGATCGCGTCTTCAGGTTTCTTCTGAGGAAGACAAAATACGAAGTGTCAAAAAGACAGAGTGTCAATGAAATAAATGGAGCTGAAATGCAAACAATAGTCCGGAAAATAATATAAATATAAGAAACTGCAAAGATATTGAAAGGGTAGAAGGGCAAGGAGTACAGACAGGGGCGCAGCAAGGAATTCTGGGGACCACAGAAGGACATGAAACTGTTAATTAAAAAAAAAAACATTAATAAACATATACTCTACGAATTTTGCAGATTAGAATGCAAAACAAAAGCAAAAGGTCTTTCAAGTAACATTTAACGGTAATATTAAAATAAATTATTTTTGCCCCCCACACACCCAACTGAGCACAGACGATAGACAAGGAAATGGGACAAAAAAAAGCAACAAAAAAAAGCAGAGAGAATAAAAATGTCTTTGATTTCTGTGATAACAAAGGAAGATTTGTTAGAAGATCACAAAAAAGGTAATTTAAACAAAAAAGACCTGAAGATCAAGGAACACCAATAAAAAGAGAGAAAAAAATATGTAAAACTTTGATAACAAGGATATTGTCAAAAGTAAAATTTTTTCTACGCCAAACGTCCTCAAATGCCCGTGAAACTGTATCAAATAAACGGGGAATGAAACCAACACACACCTTGGAACTGGTTTTGTCTCATTTTCCAAACCAACCTGTGTGAAGCTGCTCTTCGTCGACATGATAAGGTTCTGCTCATTTGGAAAACAAACCCTGAGTCCCACAGGAAGCAGTCTCTTCACTGAAGCCACAATGAGCGACGTGTGCGTGGAATAGCGATCTCCCTTCCTCTTCATCCTCCTCTCCTGGTGGAGCTGGAGATAAAAACCGCAAAGACGATGTAGAGATGCAGCTCAGCTGGCGAATGGGTATACAAACAACGCCACTGACCTTGGAGGATTTGTCTCCGTTGACTAAAAAGACTAAGTTATTGATTTCGTTTTGTACCACGTAGTTCTGTTCCTCCCACTTGAAATTCTGTCACGGCAAAAACAGGTAAAACGGTCACACGTCCAGTTCCAGAAAAGGTTCAAGACCGCTGTCTGTCGTCCTCACATGAGACTTGGCCCAGAATACGAAGACCTCGGCTACCATGCTGAACAGCTGCTCCGCCTCAGGGTTTGACACCTTCAACCAACTGGCTCTGGGACAAAAAAAAAGGAAAGAAGACATAATCAGCTAGAAAAACAAAAAGTCCACAGCGCGTCAGCAGGTTCTAAACTCACCGCTGAGAGTCAACAAACGGTATGAGGAGCGGGTAAAAGGCGTAGAGGTCTCGCACCAGGACGGTGAACTTCTCTTGTATCAACAGCTCGGCTTCAGAGGCGCAACTTCCTTCCATTTTTACCTTCTCCTCTTCTATCAGCAAACTCTCAGCTTTTTTCTTCAACTTCTCCATCAGTGGGAGAAAGTGGCTCTTCAGCAACTCCGGAGACGCTTTACATACGATGGGCTGGGAAAACACTAAGTTGTACCACAGGGGGTTGATACTGAGAAGAAGGGATAATTCAGATTTATCGACTCTTATTACAGCTCCTACACGGTAACGTTCACTCACCTCCACTAAAACACATCATAATGTAGGACAGCAAACCATTTTGTACCAAGGAGTCATAGCCCAATGCTAGGAGTTATTGCGAACCAGAAATAAACCCTATCCCGCGAGTCTCAGAGCCTCAATGACGACTGCTATTCACACCTTGACATGTGAGGTGCTAACTGCCCATCACGTCATCCATCTCTTGGGAGGTTTGACCAACAATTTTTCTCAAGTTGACATGTGACTCCTTTGTCAAGGGTAGAAAGGAGCGGTCTAGAGAAGTGAAACTGCTAGATGTCCCTCTCAAATCAGCTGAAGGAGAACCCGATGATGTTTGAGAAATAGTCATTTATCATGCTCCAAGAAAAAGTCCACTAAACTCTTTGAATATCATGACCTGGATCAACAGGAATGTTCACAGATGAAAAGAGAAACTATGACTGGATTACGGGAAAAGTGAAAAACACAAATTTTGATGGCCTACATTAGCGGAAAAGACCTACACCTTCAACAAGTTCCCAAAATAACAACACAAAGAAAAAAAGGGAAATACGACCATAAGGCGCACCGCACTAAAATTACTAGGGTGCGGATTTTATATACACACGCCCACACTTCCCCCTTTAACGTTCTCATGGTGTCCTCTACTACGCCTGCCTTACAACAATAGGGACACAAGCATACAAGTGTGCGTATTTAAAAATAGAGCGGGAGCAAAACAACGCCCACACTTCACCCTTTAGCGATCTCATTGTGTCCCCCTACTACATCCCCTACAACAACAGACAGAGGGCGCACTGCACTATAGGGCGCGCCGCACATTTAGAAGAAAATCTAAGACTTTTATGGGCACCTTATACTGAAGCCTGGCCTGAAGCGTCTTATGACAAGACTTTCTGAGCAAATTTATGTAAGATTTTTTGACGTAACCATAAAGCATCATTCCATTGAATGTGTCGCAAACCAATGTCCTTCCGTTTTCTCTAGATATCATACCTGCCAACTGCTTCATCCAGTCTCCCTGGCTGGTGCCCACGTGGTTATGGATGATGCGAAGAATGTGGCCCAGTAGGTCACTAACATCTGCGGCAGTGACTGAGGTGCACATCTGGCAAACGGCTACACCCTCGGGACCCAGAGGCCAGCAACGGGACATGTAGCTGCACAGCATGGGTATTATGACGTCAACAACACGGATGAAGCTAGGATGTCCGGCTAACGCACCGGCAGCGGCTAACTCCTGGACTTCATTCACGGCCTCCTCCAGAGACGGCAGGAGCGCACACACCTCCAACACCTCCTCTGGCA
Source organism: Paraplagusia blochii (assembly GCA_016785265.1). Classification (NCBI taxonomy): domain Eukaryota; kingdom Metazoa; phylum Chordata; class Actinopteri; order Pleuronectiformes; family Cynoglossidae; genus Paraplagusia; species Paraplagusia blochii. The sequence continues at coordinate 305,133 of JAFBJS010001680.1, read as the reverse complement.
GGCCCAGGTCTTACAGAAACAAATATGAGCAAAATATGACGGCAGGTGAAAGCTATTCATGGAGAAAATAAAATTTCACTATGCAAGGCAGTGCACTTTGTTTATTTATTACCTTCTCTCTCCGCAACACTCAGAGTGTTGTAAATGGAATAAGGGTTGTTTTGATTGAGGCCTGGCTCCAGGTAGCACACAGGGAAGGCGGCAGTCAGAGCTGCCAGACAAGCACCTGCTCCTGGTCTCTGCCTGAACAGATATAGATTCACTGTTATGATGGGGCAGTTCCGAACAATACTATCAGTGCACCTTAGCGGTAACTGGATTTGAACCTGGAACCCTCTGGATTCCAGCGCGGTTCCTTAACTACTAGGCTACCACTACAAAAATGGCCTACTGGGCCACCAGTGTTGGGCAAGTTACTTCAAAAAAGTAACATAACTTTACTAGTTACTGCTCTGAAAAAGTAACATTAGAGTTACCGTAATGTAACTGAAATAGTTACATTACTAGTTACTCAATTATAAAAGTAACTAATAACTAGTTACTTTAGTTTAAATAATAATAATAATGATAATAACACATTAAACTAAACATCGGTCTGTCACCAGCCATTCAGCAGTCTCGCTCGTGATGTCACTATTTGGTTGTAGTGACGTCACATACGGACCCTCGTGGGGACACTGACATGTAATTGGCCGCAAACGAGTGAGACTTCTGATTGGCTGGTCTTGGACGCATGCAAATCTGGTCCTGCGTAAGAAGAGTCTCAAAAATACATATTTGTGTATTTAACGCAGTTTCACAAATTAAAAGCACGATTTGCATACGACAGTTCACAAACGAGCGAGACTTCAAAGGAATTCACTAACGTATTTTGAAGAATTCACAAACGTATTATGTGTGAAGCATTGTTTCCACGCTAACGTGTAAGGACTCTACTAAAGAATTTGCAAGCAGAATGGCATAATGTTTTTTATTCTATTCAGAAAATACAGTTTTTTTTATGTCGGTCTATCCTTTTATTCCGTTATCGGTCCATGAGGACTGGACTAAGACGACTGGACAAAACAATAAAGCATGAGTGAGATTCAGCATCTGTGGAGTGGAGATATTACACCAGGAAAATAATTAGCATCCTGTCCTGTCACCGTCAGCAGACAATAAACTCAGATTGGATGGTTGGTACCGTTCCATGGAGATGTGGCTGCTGCTGCCAAGCGAGTGGAGGCTGTTGATGATCCTATAACAGGACACCTGGATACTCCCCACTGTGGAGACACAAAGACAGTAAGGGTGAGGTCCTTGATGTTTCTTTTGGGAACGGTGAGAGACAAACGTTGACAGCACACAATTAACCGAGTCAATGCACGACTACTTCAAAGTCGGGACGTCACTCAGAGCAACTCCAATTTCCTGCTCCTATTGTTTTTGCCGAGTGGTTCCATTTGAGCTACTTTCAATGATGTGCAGAGCAGAGAGAGCTGCAGAGAAGCCTGCTGTTTGTCCAGCTGTTCCTCAAAGCGCAGGACAAACTGGGACAGAGTCTAAAAGAAGACACAGCTCTGCCAATAGCCGTCTGACAATATGTAATGATTTAGGAAATCAATTTCCTAGAATAAGTAGTCGATTTCTGCAGCAGAGTTTCTTTGAGACTAAATTTAACCGTCTCAAACAGGGGACAGCTGTTATTTTGTCAGAGGGACAGGATTTTTTTCTGGACAGATGCCTTAAGGACAAAGCTAATAAAACATTATATAGTGTTTATCTTGGAATCCAGTATGATTTTGGACTTGGCAGTTTGGTTCAGGGGAATTAGATGATTGTTGATGTACGACAGTTAATGATGAATAGCCTACAGATAGTAAATGATGATCTTTCTTCAATTCCTGCCAGTATCTTCAACTAAACAGGCTCAGATTTAAGTCAATTCTGAGGTTACTTAAACTAGAGGATTGTTATTTTTTTATTACAGAATTTTTGTATATATTTTTTTGCTCTACGTTGCATTGTGGGGATTTTTCTGACCGTATCTATGTACCGTAGGTCAAAAAAGGTGGGAAGCACTGCAGTAAATTAAAAGTAATTTTGTGGGATGAGATGAGCCATCTAACAATATGAATTTTTCATATTAAAACCCTTTAAACAATGTTGTTGAATTAGGAGGCAATCTTTTTTTTTAAATATTAGAAATTTGTCTTGGACAGACAAAAATATCACTTCAAAAACAATATATGTATATATTATATATATATAAATGTATATTTATAAATATACATTTATATGTAAACATGTTTACAATTATGAAAATATAAGTGCAACAAAACAATATATGTAAATATATATAAATATATATGAACAAATATATATATTCATATAATATATATAAATATATGTTCATATATTATGTTCATATATATTCATATATTTATATATGTATATATATATAAGAAATATATATATATACATACATGTGTAAGTATGTACATATATAGAATATAAGAGATACAAGAGATACAATTTAAGAGTTGGGAATCTAGTTTTCAGCCAGTTTTCGGAAAGTTAAGGCATAAATAATTGACAAAACTAGACTTAAATAAATGATAGCTAAAATCTGGATTCCCAGGTGGTCCTCACCGAGGAGATCGACCCCATAGTTCTGGTTGGCAACGTGTTGAAAGAGTGACGTGAGCGTTGGGAGAAGGATGGAGGTTGTATAAGCGAGAACTTTCGCCACGCCTCGCGCATGTTGACTCCTTCCCTGAGGTGGAGAGACTGACGTCACCGCGAGGTTCTCCAAACAAGTCTGCAGATCTACTGCTGCCGCTTCAAAGAAGGAGTGAAGAGACGCTTGGATGAACTCTGATGAGAACTGCATCAGTAACCTGGGGGCGAAACGGGGAAACAAAGTACATTTCTGTGTTTGGCTGAACATATTTTTACCACAAAAACTATTTACTGGAAACACGATATTGAATGAAAAGCGGTCACGTTACTTTTGATGATTGAGAGATGAGTGTGAATAACTCAACCCCGGATTATATCAATTTACGACTGACTTTGAGATCCAAGCTGGAGAACCCCAGGGTATTCTAGTCTCAAAATAATTAGAATAGCATTTCTGATTCCCACCAGTCATGTGACTGTCAGACAGGACGACGGTTCAACCACAGTGGGATCGTAGTGACGTGGACTAACCTGGCATCCAGAGACTGAGCCAGGACACACAGGCTGTTTGCAACTGAGGAAGCATCAATTCCTGGAAAGTGAAGACATAAAAATGTTACGTATTAAACTGCAACAAAAACCTAATCACACAATGAAGCAGTGAGAGAGAAAAAATGAACAAACAAAAAAAGCTTCAGCTTCAAAATGATTGCAATTAATTATTTTTCTCCTTTCAGCTTGTCCCTTTTCTCAGGGGTTGATTTGTCCTCTGTATCTTCTTCTCTAACTCCAACTACCTCCATGTCCTCCCTCACTGCATCCATCAATCTCCACTTTGTCTCCTACCTGGTAGCTCCATCTCAAGGATCATTCTTCTACCAATGTATCCACTGTCCCTCCTCTGAACATGTCCAAACCATCTCAATCTGTCTTCTCTAGCTTTTTCCTTGTCTCTCCTAAAGAGAACCTCAGCATCTTTAACTCCTTCAGCTTCAGCTTTGTCTCCTGTCTATTCCTAGTGTCTCTAATCCAGCCATCATGGCTGGTCTTACCACCGCCTTTTAAACTTGTCCCTTCACCTTAGCTGACTTTCTTCTTCTCTACTCTTTTCTCCAGTTGTTCCATCCTGACTCCACTTTATTCTTCTCCTCTCTTCCACAGTCTCCACTGCTCTGAACAGTTGATCCTCAGTATCTAAACTCCTCCACCTTCTCCACCTCTTGTCCTTGTAACCTCACCACTCCACTGTTCTCCCTTTTGTTCACACACACGGACCCTGTCTTGCTACCACTGACCTTCATTCCTCTTCTCTCTAGTCCAAACCTCCACCTCTGTAGGTTCTCTTCTAGTTGTTGTCTACTCTCAACATCATGGTCCATGGAGACTCCTGTCTGACCTCATCTGTCAATCTGTCCATCACTAAAGCAAACAAGAAGGGGCTCAGGGCCGACCCTTGATACAGTCCCACCTCCACCTTAAAGTCCTCTGTCCTCCCAAAAACTGATTGCACGGACAAAAATAACAAGTCAGCTTCCTTAATCCTTATGGGGAATTTTCAGATGTAAGTTGAGACTTTGTTGGAGGTGAGAGGGAGAACCCAGCCTCCAAAGAACCAGGTTTTCAACCACAATAACAGAAAAGAACCAAAAGGTTGACAATCCCAATTATGAGCCATCATTTCCACATCATTCTTACCGCAGAGCGAGACTCTGTGTCGGACCAAGGAAGCGAGTTTGCAGAAGAGGCTGGATGAGAGAGCAGAAAACAATGACATGACGGAGCAGCAGGAAAAAAAAGGAGCAGAAGGAACAGAAATAGTTTGTCTGTTGGAGGAACTGATGTGCGTGTGCAGAACATAATATAAAGATACACCTATTGTCTTGGACGTTCTCAGTGGAGCGAACACAGAGAGGATCCTACCGTGCAATTATCTCCTTCTCTTTCTTCGAGGCGTGGCTTCTGCTGCCACTGGAGGAGAGAAAATACTGACGGTGGCTTTTCAGGTACTGTTCCAAGAGAGGGAGGACGACCTGGGACACAGGAAGGAGGAATCTGATCACACTGAAGGACAAGGTCACACATTCTGTACCAAGGTCGTCAAATAAGTACGATATTTTACAGACTTTAAGTCACTCGGGAGTATAAGTCGCACCAGCCATAAAATGTATAACAATGAAAAAGACAACAAAAATAAGTCACTGTGGAGTATAAGTTGCACTAACGCCCTCTAGTGGCTGAAAGTGGAATGATATATTCTAAAATATAAGTTGTACCCAGCAAAAAGGTGAAAACAAGTGCGACTTATGGTCCAAAAATACAGTATTCTGATTAAATATTGGGCAGCAGTGGTGGCTTAGTGGTTAAGGGAGTGGTCCCCAAGGCTTCAGGTTCGAATCCACCAGCTGCCAGGTTGCCCCTGAGGTGCTTTAAGCATAACATAGCCATAGTATAACAACAAAAACTGTAAAAAAATTGTAAAAAAAATGTAAAACACAATATAATATAAGTTTTTCTGGAGTATAAGTTGCAGCAACACCCTCTAGTGGCGGATAGTGGAACGCTATATTGTAACATATAAGATGCACAAAGCCAAAAAATAAAACAAGTGACCTATACACTGGAAAATACAGTAATCTGATTATTATAGGGCGGCAGTGGTGGCTTAGTGGTTAAGGGAGTAGATTTTGGTCCCAAAGGCTTCAGGTTCGAATCCACCAGCTGCCAGGCTGCCCCTGAGGTGCTCTGAGCATAGCACCACCCACAGGAGAGCTCACAAAATTTGATTTAGGTGGTGCAAGCAGATGAAATGAAATGAATGATTAATTATAAATGTTTTATAAAGCAGGCCAGCACTGTACATTGAGTTATTATTGATTTAACACCCGGCCAATAGATGTGGTTATTTACACACCATGTGATTAGGAGCTTTCTTTTTACCCGGTCACCTTAGGACACCATCAACAGGCTCTGTTTTTGGAGCTTCAATATTAGCGGCGACACCTAGTGGGCAGTCTATGAAGTCATTTGGTTGAAATGGACGTCAAGGGACTGTTGATTAATTGATATTGACGAGAAGTTTGCAGTAGTTTTCAACTTGTTTCTCTAAACCATTTGGAGTTCTGCCTTCCCATCAATAATTAAAACAGGTGTAAAACATCAACCTGCTGCTATTTGTCTTTCTGTTCCTCTGATATCCGGGCGAACGATCTCAATTAATCATGATTAATCATCTCAGGAAAAACAAAAAAAAATACATTTGAGTTAAACAGACTTTTCAGGACTTGTGAGACGATTTTGCCGTGACGTGGAATTGATGGATGAATAAAGACCTGGAGGCGAGGCAAACATTTTGCACTCAATTACTTCTCCCTCTGAATCACTGACAAGTCACATACGGACAAAGACACTGACAGGTCGGCAGAGGCAACGGCTGGATATATGACCGTGTGATTGGGCCGGGCGGGGCTGCGGTGTGGGGCGGGGGCAGAGGTGTAGAGCTCTGAGGCAAAGCTGTCACGGTCTCGCCTGACTGGCTCTGGCTGCGAGGCCTCGTCGATGAAAAATAAACCCTTTTTTATTCGCTGCCTCCTCAGAGGCAGGACCGTGTGGGAAGCTTTAATCAATGTCCTGATAGCAATTGACACGCCCACATGGATTTCCAAAACGGTTAAATAAATTACACAGCCACCAACGATTGCGGTTAGAGGCGTCGCCCATGGCAACCCGGTAATTAGATTATGCAAATGATATTAGAAATGAAAATCTGAGGACAACGCTGAAGACATCGTTGGAGATATAGTTGAGATCCGGGCGAAATCGATGCACGAGGCCGTCGGACGATCAGATTTTTTTTTTTCCGATGGTACGTAGAATCAGGGGAAAGGAAAATAACAATATGATTAAAGATCACAGGCCAATGCTTTGAAGTTTGGTCTCAGACGAACCTTGGAAAAAAACTGGATCTGGTTCTTGTGTGGAACTTTCTCTCCCTTCGCCATCTGTCCTCTGGCCTGCATCACCTCTGGAGGAGAAATCAAATACTTAAGTTTGCACAATAAAAAAAAAAAACTTCATGGTTCAGGGACCGGACCAGTGCAATCAATGCTAATGACACGTAAACAAAAATAAGTCAATGTTTTCTCCTTATTGTCTTTCAACAAAAGTGGAATAGTGTAATAGCAAATATTCATATTTCATGAAATATATGAAGTGTTTTTACATTTTTAACTGTCAAAACTCAATTGGACCTGATTGACCCCCCAAACGGGCCAGTTTTGGCCCAGGATCCTTATGTTTGACATCCTAATCTAAAATCCCAATCTAAAAATCTATCTTTCCTTTAAGACAGGGATATTTTGAGGTTGATGTTGACGTGAAAATATTGATCCCTGAGAGAAATGGACACATCCCTGCAAAATAAACTGGAGAGTTGATGTTTTTACCCAGTTCTAGAATGTGTTCTTGGGTCTCCTCCATGTGACGTAGAAACTGCTGCAGGAGGTTGTAGCTGAAACAGTGTGATGAGGCCGGAAAGTCCAGCTCTGCACTCTTAGGATCTCTGTCAAAAACACACAAAACATGTCAGAGACATGGTTTTCAGGACGACTTTTTGTACAGATCCCATTATTAGAAGGACTGTGTCCTCACCTCAACACTGTGTAGCCATTAAGATGAAGAAACTTGAGAATATCCTGAGCTCTGTCTCTAAATTTGTTCTTTTCCTTGGCAGTCAGGGTGTGAAAAGGCACCAGTCCTGTATGAGCGCCCCCTGCTGAGAACAGATATGGGTCAAATGCTTCATGTGCAGGACAAGAAAGGACAAAAGAGGAGAGGAATGTAGAATAAAACAGAAAAAAACCACAGTGAAAAATTGGAAGGAAATGAGGATGAGAAATGAGGTGAGAGACAAAGAGGGGAGACAAAGAGACAGGTTACAGTCTCCTGCTGCCTTGATTTACCTCTCGACTCCTGATCCGATTTCTTCTTCTTTGCCCAGACATTGTAGTAGTTTTCAGCCAACTGTTCAGCCATGGCCTGTTGAGACATGTGATCAGGTGTAAATCAAGAAAAAAACAAAAAAATTAGGAAATAAAAGGACGTCTTCACTCACACACTGTCCCCAGGACAAAGTAATGCTGCTGGTGTCCATTGGTTTGGGACTGAAGGTTGAGGCTCCTTCAAACGACAGCTAGAACAACACAGTGTCACAGTAGTACTTCAATACTTCCACATACTGTAGGTTCAGAACTTAAAGGTATTTTCTTTTTAATGTACGGAACGTTCTGTTTAATTTATTCTGCTGAAATCAACACCAGAGTCGGTCTTTACATATATTTCTGCGTCCGGTCCAATGATAATGATCCTGGAGACTTCAGCTCCACTGAACACAGACTGAGGGAACAGATAATCAAAGCTCATTATGTGGCATGAAGGTAATGAAATCAATCAGGGAATAAGAAGCTGCTCGTTGATTCAGTCCTGTTGTTGTCCTCTCATATAAACACGTCTCCCTTTTCAGCTTCCGTTCCACTCATTTACAATGAAATGCATTATTTTCTTGTCAGAATTTATTTTATTTTTGTCCCAACTATTTTTTCTCCTCTTTGTCTCCTACTTGGTAGCTCCATCTCTAGGATCATTCTTCTACCAATGTATCCTCTGTCCGTCCTCTGAACATGTCCAAACTATCTCAATCTGTCTTCTCTAGCTTTGTCTCCAAACCTTCCTGTCTGTGTTGTCCCTCTAATCACCTCATTCCTGATCCTGTCCATCCTTGTCTGTCCTAAAGAGAATCTCAGCATCTTATCACATATAAATATATAACTTTGTAGTGGACACTGACAGAGATGGACATATTATGTGGTCATAATTCACCATAGTGTTATTGCCATTTGTCTTTACTCAATATGTTTGCATCGTTGACAATGACGTTGTCCCTTTAAGAGTCGGGGGTATTGTGGGTGTGTTTTCGTTTGGCTTGTTGTTGTTGTGTTTTTTACGAGCTGAATAAACAACACGCTGTTGCTCTGATCCAGAAATTGCCTCTTTGTTGCTCTCTTTCTACAACTTCATTATTCTTTGCTGTACAAACCTGTCCAGACTGAGAGACTCGGCGCGTACAGGTGTGAGCCTGAGTCGCATCCTCTTTGGTCCGCTCGATGTTCCAGCCGAAGGCTAACATGGTTTTAAGGGTGTCTTTGATGGACCATCTGTACGAGTCCTTCTCCTGCAGATGGACATACAGAAAAGTAAGGGGAAAAGACCAAACGCCGCAAGACAAATTCACCTGGCGGATTCCTGACAGTTGCATTTAAAACTATAGAAATTTGCCACTTTTTTTGCCAAACTTTTGGAACATAGTTTATAGAAAGAATTTTTCTGGCATGAAGCTTCCACAAAATCTTCCTTTTTCTTGTTTCCATCAAATGATATCAAAGAAACTCTACTCTCACATCAAAATCCTGATATGATTTTTAAAAATCGAACATATGCTGACCGGACAGGATGGATTCAAGACGAGTAAATTATTAAAAATCTTCTTTAAACACATCTCACGGGGGCCTTTTCGCAAAAAAAAAAAAAAAAAATCCAGTTTACAAGTCTGATGTAAACGTGCAGCGTCCCCGGAGAAGAAAACTTCAGTCATCAAAGAGCAGCAGACAGGCAAAACAACCTTGAAATATTTTGATATTCCAGTCGACTGAGGAGAAGAATGTCGTCCACACACGCGGCGAAGTGTTTTGTCAGCGGGGCAACAGTGTAATAATTCAAAGCCCACAGACTGGAGCTCTTTAATCTTTTATCCAGCGTATACACCACGTTTGGTTTGAAGGGGCCTGAGGGATTCGTCCACTCTTTGCTTTCGTCACTGATGTATCTTCACGAGAAAAAAACCCCGTACCTTCTCAGCCAGGGCCCTGTAAGGCTTCAGGAGAGGGTGAACCTTGTTGCTCTCACAGAGCTGCTCCCCGTGAACCCATCCGTTTGCAAACTGACACAGATAAAGAGACAGTGAGAATTATTCACTCAAATTTATTAGGACGTCAAGGTTATTATTTCAGCTAGAATGGCACATGGAAATGTTTCCAGCGCAGCAGAGAAACCATACATCACGTCTTTATTTCTGCAGGCTGTTCCCGTGCGTAGATTAATGACCGTTACCTTGTCCAGTGACCACTTCTCGTGCGTGTGTTCCGCATATTTGTTCACCACAAATTCGAGCCTCTCTGGCACAGAAATGCTGCAGGAGAAGGAGAAGATGAAGGATATGAACGTGTCACGCAGTCGTCGTACATCCACGAGTCCAGGATCTAATATTCGCGCCATCTCACCTGGACGTCTCCACGGGCTGTGGGTCAAAGCGTCCGTCTGTGTCCATGAAGGTTCTTCTCTCCATCTGAGATACAAAGCTCAGATCCATGTGTCCAGGAGGAAGGGCTTTGGCCACGGCCGCCAGACACTGGACGCTGAGACTGAACAACTGTGGTTTGTAAGGCTGCGGAAAATCAAGATAAAAACACCTTGACTTGTCTTTTCGTTGACATTTTTAGAACTTACCGTATTTTCGCGACTCTAAGACGCACATTAAAGTCTTAGATTTTCTTCAAAATGTGCGGCGCGCCCTATAGTGCAGTATTGTTGTAAGGCGGACGTAGTAGAGGACACCATGAGAACGTTAAAGGGGGAAGTGTGGGCGTTGTTTTGCTCCCGCTCATTTTTTTAAATACTGCGCTTAATAATTACTTAATTATAGTTATAAATAACAATTATTGTTTATTTAAAACAACTTTTTAATCACCAGGTTACTAAAACACTGCTTGATAGACAATTTTAAAAACCTCGTCAAGCTCCCGCGGGCCATGCCAAATTATTTTGCGGGCCAGATTTGGCCCCCGGGCCTTGAGTTTGACACAATTTTTAAAACCTCGTCAAGCTCCTGCGGGCCATGCCAAATTATTTTGTGGGCCAGATTTGGCCCCCGGGCCTTGAGTTTGACACGTATCCTCTAGGCTTTCTGTCTTTTTTGTTCATGGTATTATCAAGTAATGTCCATTTAGGGGTTCCAAAAGAAGGTCTATTAAATTTCTGTGCATTTTTTTTGTGGTAGCTAAATAAGTTAAACAATATTTGGACGATACGTCATTTGTTGAGGACATTGTCCAGGGGACAATGGTTGGGAATCACTGCTTTACACGGAAAAGACTTGTTGGAGAACTTTGTTAGGCAACCGGACATTAGGGGCAGTGGTGGCCTAGTGGCTAAGGAACAGGACTGGGATCTGGAGGGTTCCAGGTTTGAATCCAACAGCTGCCATGTTACCACTACGGTCCAACGTATGGCATCGTCCCCACTCACTGCTCCCTGGACGCTCAAAGCTCAATGAAACTCTTTAACCTTGACCATGACGCTGGAGAAGCTGAACTTTTAATAATTTATAACCGGTTTTTGAATTTTATTAAGACATTGCTTCTTTTAAGGTGTCTAGTTCACCTGCGTTCAATCATGGTGTGACTGACATTCAGCATCACTTGAAAGAAAAGAGAGGAATTAAACTTTCAGTGGCTGCAGAGCTGCTTATAAAATACGACTGAAATATTTAAGAATCCATTAGTCTGTTCAGGAACACTTTTTACCTTCTTGGCCAGGGCTTTGAACACCCCCCAGAACAGAGTGGTTGAAAGGAGCAGCTCCTCTTCAGAGGTGCTTCTTTGATCACACTGTCCACCGGTCAGCAGATATTTCCCCCTCTGCTCGTAGTGACTGGTCAGAAGCTGGAAGAGGAAACAACATCACCAAAAACAAAAAAAAAACAAAACAGAATATCTTCCCTTTTAGGTGTGATTTAGAAACTCTGCGTAGTGAGATGTCCGTCATCTCCTCACCCTGAGTGACATCTTGCTGTGATCAGTCAGATGAGGAACGTCAAAAACAAGGCGACGGAGGAGACTCTGCATCGTGGCCGGTTGGAGTTGACTGAGGACACCAGCAAAGTGATGGTTAATGTCGTTCAAACTGATTATTGTGTCTCAAAAATAATAGGTCGTAATTAGAAAAGTGCTGCGAGAAATACATTAATTAAGACGTCAACAATTAGGCTGCAACATTGGTAAATTATATCTAATGGCGCAAAACAGGATTTATGTCGATTCATTAATTTTAATGACTGGGAAATGGATCGGAGTGAGTTGTCTGCGTCTGTTAATAATCGTATTACAGCCTCTCAGTAATTCCAAACAAACAAGGGGGGAAAGACAATAGGACGAGGAATCGATGATCGGACGAACACGTGCAGCATAACAATGACGCCGATATGAAACTACTAAAAATAACATGGTATCTATCGGCAATTTGCCGGAGAAATCAATGGACTCCACCTGGGGAGACGAGAGTGTCTTATAACCTTGTGGTGACAGAAGGGTTTGGTTTTTCATCCTCAACATCAGAGACTTTACCTGCACACGGCCAACAAACAGTCCTCTATGATGTCTCTCTGAGCCTTGGTCAGGCTGAGAGCCCTGGACAGGCTGTAGACGGACTGGATGAGAGCGTCCACCAACTTGTTCTGGTCGTCCAAGCCGCTGAAGAGCGCCGAGCACTTGATGAGCAGAGGGAGGACGGACGTGCAGAGGTATCTGTTGATCGCCAGCGCCATGTCGGTGGAACCTAGATCAACCTGCACAGGGTAGAGAGGCAATTAAAACTGAAGGGTTGTAGGGAAATCGAAGATTAACTTTTTGACAGTGTCCAAAATGCTGATATTGTCCAAACACTTAATTTTTGATTCCGATATCATCTGAATCCATTAAGTCCTGATAATAGTTATCTGGCTGTATAAACCAATCTACAAGTATGAAATCAATGCTGCCATCTAGTGACTTTCACTTAAATATGCAGCTGTTTATCCCCAAAACAATCCTGGATAGCAGTCTCCAAGGGTGCCACCCAAATCACACTGTCACCCTTCCTGTGGGTGGTAAGCCCATTGAACAATAAGGCGCACCTGATCATAGGGCACGGGTTTTATATACAATCCACACCCACACTTCCCCCTTTAAGGTTCTCATGGTGTCCTCTACTACGTCCGCCTTACAACAACACACACAGGGCGCACTGCACTATAGGACGCACCGCAGATTTTGAAGAAAATCTAAGATTTTTATGTTCGCCTTATAGTCGTGAAAATACGGTACGTGGGTCGGGACAGTGCTAGGTCATGACAGAGCACCTCAGTGGAAACCTGGCAGCTTGTTGAACCTGAAGCATCATGGACCCAAGTCCGCTTCCTTAACCACTAGTCCAACACCACCATAAGTCTCCTCATCTAAGGTCCAAACCAAATCAAGCATCGTCTTTATCTCCAAACTGCCCCCAGATTTGATTATAGACCCTGTCTCACCTCCGGCCTGTCCCTTACCCCCTCCCTTCCATCCATACCCCTTACGCCTTACGTCAACTTTTTTGCACTTTTCATTTTGACCTCCAATATTAACGATATTTAACCTGCAACATACAAATTTACATTTATGGTGACAAAGACAGTTGCAAATCCAGGACATGGTCCAGATCATGGTCCAGCCACAAGTTGGACAACGTGGTTTATGCCATTCAGTGAAGGGAGGAGTGTGTAGACCTCTACATTGAGGAGAGGCTACTAATCACTCTTTTTAGGACCAAGATGTCCAAGTTTGGGAAGACAGACGTTTTGACAGAGGGGTAAAGGAAACACCTTTTTTGTCCACCTGGACAAAATCATTGCTCAACATAGGAGGTTGTTTAAAGCCCCAACAATACCCAGAATATTCCCTTCTCATCAACATTTTCCAAAAAACCCATAGCTGTAGATAAATCTGTAGATCCTGGAGCTCTGGAATTCCGTCACTGAATTCTTTAGCAGTTCAGGAACGTCCAAACATCTTGGACAAACCACACAACTATTCAGGTCACGCTTGAAGGACGAGCCCTGGTAGAAATGTCAACTGTTGCATTGCCCACACCAGCAGGTCAGGGAGTCAATGTTTCTTTATCGGCAGCATGAACCGTTTGGATCAATACAAGGTCCAAGGTCATTCCACAGTTGGAAAATATCTGAATGTTTTTTTCTGCTCACTGCGTCAAGTGAAACGGCCGCCTGAAGGTCAGGTAAGAAACCAACGTCCAGGAGGTGGAGGAGGAAGCTCTGGTCGTCCACGCCGTAAACACGCTGGAGGAACAGGACCATGGCGGCTTTATGGTCGGGGCAGAAGAGAGTAGAAAGGTCTGGTTCCATCAGTACGCCCTCTGCAGGAAGAGAAGAGTGGTGCAGGTACCATGGTTATGACCAAGGATTGGAATGAAAAATCAATCACGACACGGGTCACGGAACATTATCCACGAAAGCAGGTTGAGGTTCGAGGCCTGAGGATGATTGAAAGAGTCAGGACTGATTGACGTCCCTCACCTTTGGACACTGAGGGGATTTGAAAAGAAAGACCAACAACTCCCTCCAGATCCTGGATGGGAACCAATGACCTCAGGATGGATCGGACTCGAATGGCTTCTCCTTTACCTTCTTCAATTAACTAGGAGAAAAGCAGAACAAAGGCTGTCATTGGCCTTGGAGATAAGCACACACACAGGCAACAATACACTCCCGGTGGTAATGTAGGGTTATGACATGGTCTCACCCTGTGGATCCATTTGTACTAATGGACCATAACTGAAGTATTGGGCTGTTGTTTCAGAGATTGAAACAATTAAATCTGATCAATAACAGGGGAATTTATTCAATTATCATGATCATCATGGCTCATAGTTAATCACGATTAATCATTCATTGTCATAAATCTACAATTTTTGTCATTATTAGTTGTGATCAGTCATTAGCAGGAGATGAATCAATTTTTGTTATCAATCCTCATTGATAATGATTGAACATGGAAATAAAATAAATCACTGTTTGATCACTGTTCAACACCATTAATCCTTGATCAGTAAATAGTTTTGATCATTATTAATCACGATTTTTTATTAGAGATGTGATAAATCAACTTTTTTTACAATACTAGTTGTGATTAGTCACTGACATAACATCAATCCACTTTTCCATGATTTTCAATTCAAAATGAATGGTAATGATTAATCTATAAAATACATACGTCAATATTTCTGATCACTGTTTGATCACTATGTTTGATAATAATTAATCACGATTAATCATTTAGATGTGATAAATGAACTTTTCATCACTATTTAGGATGTTTGATCATTAAGATGATTAGAATTTTTTTTTTTTTTTCCACGTTATTGTCATCATGATTAATCATTAAGGTTAATAAACCACCAATGAGGCTCTGATACAGACCAGGGGCGGGACCTGGAGCTGGAAACCCCATAAAATATTATATTGGGTGTAGAACGGTGAACAAAATAATTCAGAATGATTGAAAATACACTGCCTTTGTCAACCTGCCTTTGTATTAAAATCAATTAAAATAAATAAAGATGAAATCTGACTAAATGATCAAATAAATGCAATTGACAGAGCGACTGAAACGCAATAACATTGGACACATCGATTAAATCAAACAAAAACACCTTTGTTTTTTTTCATTTGTCCTCACTTTGTCCAATTGCTTTTTACCTTTCATCTCCCCCGTGTTGTGCTTTAATTTATGTCAGAAACATTGACCTGGTTTTGTCTCTAAACAGCAGCAGCACAAAGAAAATGTCACGTTTAGCAATTGCACTTATACCTGCCGCCAAAGGCAACAACAAAAAAAAGACCAAAAAAAAAAAAAAAATCAATCCACTTAAATGGACTATTTTAATCAGACGGCGTTTGGACACAATCACAGGAGAAATGTTTTGGTTTGAGTTTCAGACATGGAGTTGTTACATTTTAGCATTGAAAGACGGATAAAATAAATTGGGGTTTTACTACAGCGCAGATGAATTAATAATAATCTCACCACAAACAACTAAATATTGACATTTGTCCTCATCTACGTCCCTCAGACTCGTCCTGGTGAATTCCCAGAAGGCTTTTATTTCTCTTGCTTTTGTTTATTAGCAAATCAGAAACACGACTGATAAGAAGGAGAAGAAAAAAAAAAAAACAACTCACGTGCATCTCCGGAGCACATCGACCCAGCAGGTCAATCAGGGCTGAGTAGAAGCTCATAATGGCGTGACCCATGTGGACCACATCCTCATCATCACGCTCCTCAGCAGCACCCCTGTGGCAGGAGATAATCAACATCACAAAAGGTTGATGATGATGATGATCAGACCAAAACATCGTTAAAAAAAAATTGATTAATTCAGGAAAATAATCAACGGTGTTAAAAACCGGGTGTTCTACTGACGCTGGTCCGTTGGTCTGGGCTTTCATACAGGGTCCGTCCATGGTCATGTCCTCGGAGATGTTGATGGCTTCCTCCATGGCTGCCAGGAGACCTTCACCTCCGTCACCTCGCAGTGCAGGACCGAAACACTCAGGGCGACGGATCAGCAGTCTCAACACCACGTAGGCGTTCTCCTCCACACTTTCACCTGGCAGAAATATGTTAGAGTAGAAGGGTGGGTGGGTAGGTAGGTTGATAGGTAAGAAGATGGATGGATAGATCTGTCCATGGAGTGGCAGTAGAGTATCATTAAGCGGTGCCCTCAAGGAACATCTTTGTAAAATCCATCCAACCAACTATCAACAATCCATTTTCTGTGACCAGGTGACCAGGTCAACTCATGATACTACATTTATCAACCCACAACCATGAATTAATTACTTCAAAATTAATATCTCTGGTTGATTTACAGTACTATATTTCCAGAGTATAAGGCGCACTTTTATGCATATTATGACAATCTTGTGGCTTTCATTTGCACAACGAAAGCCACTAGGGGGCACTCTAGGCCTTTAGGTTGCACTTTTTAAAAGTCTTTGAGCTGGAGTCTCGTCCAGAAAACAAGGTAGCCTAATTTTGAGTAGTCAAAGACAACATTTCACATTTTTTTAACGCATAAATATGTACTGGACTGTTTGAAGATACCATTGCAGAAAACAGCAAAACGCAGAAAGTTCAGGTAGCGCTCTCCCTCCACGGGGTTCCATCCGATGTCAGGGTAGCCTTTCTCCAGCAGCAGGGGACAACTCTGGAGACCACAGCTGGCGAGGTAGTGCACCACCTCGGATGACACGACATGACTTTGAATTAGATTAATGAGGTACGACTGCGCTATCGCAGCAGTGTGTCTCCAAGAAAGTCTTTTTTCAGGTAAATATTGGCAGCGACTCAGCTGTGAATAATGAAGGTGGATGTCTCAGAGTGGACGTTCACCTTCTCCAGGTCTGGTTCCTTCAGGGCTAAGGCCAGTTCATTATTGTCCATTACAGAGGCCGCAGCCACATCCAGAGGAGTGGCTCCACGCATGGACGGTGAAGCTGAAAGACGATGGATGAGTCTCCAACTAAATCTCCAAATACTATTACTAGTTATTAAAGTTTTTTTTTTTTTTTTTACTGATCTGACGAATATTCATGTGTCTTATTGACAAATACATTTCACACATAAACAGTGGCTCACCCAGTCCAACACTACTGTTTTCTAGCAGGTAGCTCAGATGCTCAAACAGCGCCCCCTGGTTGTGCCGGCTGATGCGACAAAAATAGCAAAGGAATCGGCAACAGCTCGCCACCATCCTGGGGAAGACTATCTCCTGGAATAAAAAGATGATAAAAAGTTTTTAGAAAATTTAAATTTTGATTGGCCGGCCTGCGCTCCAGATACTAGCCTATTCCGAGCAAATGTTGAAATGAGCTACGTACTAATTGGCGGAATTTTTGTTTCTTCCTTTCTGAAATCACAGAAGAACCTTTTCCAGATCAATATGTTTGAAACATTTCTGCACCTTCAACAACTTCTTCTCTCACCTTTGACTCTCCTTCTCCAAGAACATTAACCATCACCTCCATCACGGTCTCGTGCATCCCCAGAGCTCTCATTAGATCAGGGTGTTGATAGAAAACTTTATTATTCATGATGTCTCTGCGCACAATAACACAAAACATCCGTGAGTATCATTTCCACACCGACGAGCAGAGAATGAAGTAAGAAATTAATCCGTGCTTCTGGTTACGGAACATCACCATCGTGAAGATGTGCTGACGGTAACCACGCAGTGATTAGAAGATAATCCGGAGATTACCCAAGTCTCCTGATCATCAGCTTCTCCTCCTCTTTCCCCATGCGGACGCTGAGCAGGGAGCGGATCTGGGCCAGAGATGAGAGAAGGACCATGGTGTCCTCCACAGAGGCCCGGCCGATGGTGTAGGCTCTGGACAGGGGTCCGGACATTTGACCACTGAGACCCTGGTACTGACGGTGCAGCAGGGAGAAGACAGCTCTGACCAGTTCAGGGTCTTCCATGTCACTCTCTTTAGTCCAACGATCCATGGTCTCAGAGATGAGCTTCTGGAGAGGTTCTACGGAAGGAGCAGCAGGAAACAGGACAATTCTGGATCAGTATTGAGTTTAAAACTAGATTTCCATTTTCAGTGGGCTCACAGTATGGTGCAGTGGGATTTGGGTGGCAGTCGTAGAGACTGCTGCCCCTGAGACCCTTGGATAATAGGATAGACTCCCTCAGGGTTCAGGTTCTACTCCACCAGCCGCCAGGTTGCCACTGGGTTGCCCTGAACTTAGCGCCATGGACTCACCACCCACAGGAAGGGTCACATTATGGAGCAGTGGGATTTGGGTGGCATTCGTGGAGACTACTGCCCCTGAGTCCCGGCAACAGATACAAGGATGATTGAGGATGGTTGCCAGGTATCAGGGGCTGCAGTCTCCACGACTGCCACCCAAATCCCACCACACCACTGTGGGTGGTGAGCCCACTGGACGTTAGCCTTACCTGCAGACCCAGGTCCACTTCCTTAACCTCTTGGACACTCTGTCACCCGAAATATTGGCATCATCTATTTCAGTGGTACCCAACCACTGGGCCGTGGACCAATGCCAGTCCGTGGGGCAATTGGTACCGGACCGTAGAGAGATGATGCTCAGTTTAATACAATTTATGTGTTTGTTTATTATTAGGTGCTAAAAAGTGTTTTGATAAAGGACCAGATCCCCTCGTGTTTGAGTGTCCAGGAGATGTCCAAATAATACCACTTTCATGCTGGACGTTTCATTTTCATTAGTGGTATTTGTCAGCTACACCTCCAAGACCGGTTCGCGAAAAAAATTCTAGACGTTTGACCGATCCGTGGCGCAAATAGTGTTGGGGAACATTGATCTATTTTATATAAATGCATCAAATTTGAATTATTTGGAAAAGCAATATTGCAGGCTTGGGTCTGCAACGTTCTTCAGGTTCTAATCCACCAGGTGCCATGTTGCCAGCAACAGCAACAGATAAGAGGATGAAGATTTCTCCTGTATCCACTTGGAAACAGACAGTCGTCAGCATATAGTGAAATAAAAAATTATGATTTTTTATTTTATCTGCAGTTTTGCAGCTCGGTTGTCAAAATGAAAACCCTTCCTTCACTCAGTCTTTATCTGTTTATATAATTCATCTTTTGTTCATGGTCTGGAGTCAAACACCAAATGTTTTTTTTCTTCCATTTTGCATTTTCCATTTGATTAAAACAGCTGATCTTAACATCTGTTGCATCAGAGCTCATTAATGTGGAATAATCTGTGTCGTTGGTTTCCTCTCAATGTGGAGGATCTGACAAACGAAGCTACGCCATCGTGGGAGAGTTACATCCCTGATGGTGGAGACCACAGAGTTTCTAGACTAATTGCAAATCCGACAGCCGCGACTGCTTCACCTGTGGATCCGCATGTGAAAATGTTATTAATTTCGGAGACGAGCTGCACAGAAACGTGAAACACAGAATCTGTTTTTTTTTTTTCCTCAACCGCCCAAACACTCTTACTGTCTCTCTGCAGTTTCCGCTCCTCGACTCCTGCTGAAGACGTTCCCGCTCCACGGCCTCTCACCAGCAGAGCGAGCAGCCAATCTTTTACAGACATCTCAGCTTCCTCTCCACCCTCTGAGTCAGTGTGTAATTCAGATCCTGCACCAACAACAAAATTAGGATGAGATTCCCTCAGCCCAAATCACGGCTCCATCTCCCTTTCCCATGTTCAATTTTCTTCATAATTAATTCAAAGTCCTCTTCAGATGTGTAAGATATCGTCTTAACTTAAAATGGACGTCAGGGAAGCTGAGGGTTTTAAAAAAACAAGGTAGAGATGTGAAAAAAAATAAACTTTTAAATAAACAGGGGAAATTTGCAAAAAGAAAAACATTGGTAAAAAAGTGAGATTGAATTCAGAGCTGGTCGTTCTTCAGCTTCAGTTGATCATCTGTGAAGCTGCGGCTGCTGATTTTTGTCTGATCGTGTCTCAGAATCAACATTTTCATTTCTTCTACGTTGGTAAATTGGTTCCCAGTAACTTTCTTCTTTTTGACTTCTGTATCATTTACTTCTTTCCTTTTTCTTCAGGATGTTTGACCTTCCTGTCTGGTGTTACGTGGTTTTGTTGTCTCGTCAACAATTCAACTTCAAATATTATAGTCATATAACATCATCCTGCGATTTTCTTTAATTTCTTGTTCAATTTAATTCCTGGTACAACTAAAGGTGCATTCGTTTGGACAAATACACCGCTGGTATGTCTGTATAGATTCTCAGTCTTCGAGGGCAACTGGACATAGAGACAAGAGGCGTCTTTGTTTGTCAGTTAGAACTAAACAAGCCTTTTGGATGAGAGGTGAAAAGTCCTCAAGATGCCTACAATGTCCAATGTCCAGTTGCCCTCGAAGTAACTAATTTTGGACATAGCTGGTATCTGGCCATTTTCCATGGTTTTCTTAATGGTAACTAAAATCAATAATTATGGTATTTCACTGCCAAAAACAGTACTATTAGGCATTTTATATTTCTGTTTGGTGTATTTTTTAGGTAAAATACCTTTAGTGGAACCAGGTTTAAAACAAAAATTCTTGTCAAAAAAACTTGACTTATAAATTTTTTCCACTATTTTTTCACTTATTTATAATATATAAAAAAGGGAGGCCCAGAACATTTTGGAAACACCTTAAAAATTGTGTTTCAATTTTGTGGAGAAAGTTGGGAAAATGTGGAGCTATAAAAAAGTGTTTGGAATTTTTTTTAAATACAGTTAAAAAAATAAGGTTTCTAAAAAAGTAATTGGTCAAATAAAAAGTTTGACAATTTTTTTTAGATGCCAAAGAGACATTGGCGTTTAACATGTTTGCTATAACCTGAGTATTCTTCTGGTAAAGGACCCAAACCACGTGAAATTGATTATTTAATTATTCAAAGTTTCTGTTGTTCTGACCACAGTGTGCTTTCAGGCTGCCGTGAAAGTCCAGCAGGAGCTGTCGGACCTCTGAGGGACAGGGACATCCGTCCTCCTGCTGCTCCTCATCTCTGAAGCTCAGCATCATGTTGATCTGGAGACAAATGTCCAAAAAGATACGTATAAAAAAATGTCACAATTTCAAAGCGACTGTCCTGATGTTTGACTTGATCTTGGTCATAAACTGAACCTGCTCCTGAGGCGGGGAGCGGAATTCTTTGGTTTTCCGTGCAGTAAGTGCGGCGGACATGTTCAAAGCCCGCATGACCTGGTTGTACCGCAAGCGTTGGTTCTCCTGAAGCTGCCCCACGAAGGAGTCGGAGAAGGCCACCACAGCTTCTACCCTGTGAGCCAACTGACTGTCACACAGGTAGGACAACAGACGGCAGAGCTGCAAGGAAACCAAAAAGTTTAAACTTAAGATGTCCGATAATATTGGTTGGAAGATATTTTCAGCCAGATACTAGATTCTGTAATGAAAATCAATTTCATCCCAATCCCAAATGGGGTTGCTGGAGCAGCACATAGGATCCTGAGATGTTTAGTGTTTAGCTAAAAGTTGAGATAACACTGATAGGTTGATGAAGATTCTCATTGAGGTCCAGGTGGTGGTCAAGGTTCCAGGTTGACAAAAATGGCTTTTTGTCCTTATTGTCCTCACAGAGAGTGGGGACAATAAGAAGGGTAGCATCGTTATTCCCAACATCGGAGGAGTTTCAAAGACTCTTAGCTTAATCCCTCGGGAGTATCCTTAGGGAAACTTGGGTGGATCTTCAATCAGCGCCAGATCCACATAAATTCCAAACCAGACAACACCCTGAGACGGACACTGGTTCATTCCAAGATTCCAAGTGAGAAAACTGGACTTTGGGATCATGCCATTCCGTGAAGCGAGTGTCCTGTCCCGAGGAGGAGGTACACTCACTAAGCCATTCCATCTACACTTGAAGGTTGCCAATCACTCTTTTGAGGACCACCCTGTCCAACCTTTTACCAGGAAAGACAGATGATTTGAGAGAGAGGTTGTAAAAGAAGCTATTTTTTGTCAACCTGGAAAAACCAATGCTTGACGTAGGGGTGGTTTGAGACCGATGTTATCACCCGGCCAAAGAAACGTAATGTCCAGTTGCCTTACAAAACTCTTTAACCACACCCCTAACCAGTTATTCCATCATGTCTTTCTTGATCACCTGTAGTTTGACGGCTTCAGGAAGCTTCATGTGAAGAAGACCTTTGGTGGGGAGACCATCGTCATCGTCAGATGGTTTACCATCCACAGAGAAGACCTCTGGGTCAATGAGACTCAGGACTTTCCCCAGATCCTGGTCCTCCAACACCCCCATCACAAGAAGATCGTGGAAGAGTCTTATTAGCGGGACGAGCAGAATCTCAACGCTGCCTCCTACAGGATCCCTCACATCCTGACTCACGGCCCACACCGCCTCAGTCAACATCTCCACGGTCAGACTTCTCAAGGCGTCCAGAGGAATTTCTGGGACCTCCGTAATATCTGGACCCCAGATCATTTTCTCATCGTCCGCTTGGACAAAACACGGAGTGGAAAAGTGTATCTGTGGTTTGAGGCGTGTGCCGTGATGAGAACTGGGGACGGTTTCGGGAATTTGACCAGCGTTAGAAGGTCTCGGATGCAGTGAGACTCGTCTGGTTTCTTCGGTCATGGGTACGATGTATTCGCGGTCCATGGTGAGACAGGCCGTAGTGTGAGCGCTCAGGTAAATCTGCGAAACAGAGGAAAATTGTAGTTGGAATTATGATATAGCACTTGGGTAGGTAAGTATGTAGGTAGGTAGGTAGGTAGGTAACCATAGAAATATATGGTTTATATGGAGAATACATGGAAAAAAACAGGACCATCACCTCAGTGAGAAGTTGATAAAATCCAGACCTCAATGGACCAGGGAGATGAGGATCCCGAATGGCATGAAGGATCTGGGATTGGTCCACGTGGCTGCAGAGGGCGTGGCACACCCTGGTGTTCCCCAGTGTGCACAGGGAGGCGTAGAGGAGGAGGGTGTGGTGGTGGAAGGTGAGGAGTTCATCAAGTTCAGACAACTCCAAAATGTCGACGCTCCTACGAGTAAAAGGAACTTGGTGAAGGAGAAGGAATGGAACTGCTGAGGAACGTTGCACATAACTTAAAGACAGTCAAAGACACTCAAAGACACACATCATGACAACAAAAAGACACGTCACCAACATCAAAACTAATCTTCCAGATTTTCTCCACCTGTGTTCATCTGGTATGTGGAGGCTCAGGACCTGCAGCGGGTCAGAACACTCCACTGCCCAGCCAGAGTGCTCGTCTGGTCGATCTACAGACACCTGTAACGCCCGCTCTGGTACTCTGGTCCATATAACGGGGCTCAGGTGTTGGACCTGGAACCTAGGGGGGCTCTGGGGAGAGGTGTTTGTGCTTTGACTGCGAAGCAAACCCGACAGCGGCGTCGTATTCTGGGAGAAGACGAACAAAAGGTGGTGGTGACAAAACAACAAGTGTGTGGGACACTGAGACAATTGTCCAACTCACCTTCATGTTTCCCAGTTCAAACTGGAAGATGCTGCTGGTCGTTGGTCTCACGAACACAGCAGGGAAGAGTTTAGTGTTGGCCTCCACCTGATCAGGAGGAGTTCACTTCAGATTAGTGGTTTCCCCAGAGCAGAGAAGAGGAATTATGGGATTATGAGGTTTCCCACTGTATCCTGATATAATCTAATGATGAGTTCAATGAACGTCAGAAAAAGGATTTACTGAAGAGCTGGACTGTTGGGTAGGTAGGACTGTCTACTGTGTCAGACTGGGGGACAGACAGATAGATGGACGCATGGATGGATGGATATGTGGATAGATAGACAGATGCACAGACAGATAGACAAGTGGATGGACAGACAGACAGATAGACAAATAGATAGACAGACAAATAGGACAGAAAAATAGGACAGACAGGTAGATAGATATAAAGACACACAGAAAGAGATAGACAGATAAATGGACAGACTGATAGACAGATAGATACTGTAGTTAGCCAGACACTCAGATAGACAGATATTTAATGAACAGACTGATAGACAGACAGATATATGTTGACAATCACATGGACAGACAGGTAGATTGACCTAGAAACAGACAGACACATAGACAGTCGGACGGACAGACGGACAAATGGCAGGCAGGAAGGTAAATGGGTTAATAGACAGAGAGACAGATAAATAGACAGACAGGTAGACACACAGACAGATAAACAGAGAAAAAGATAGGCAGGTAGAGAGACAGACACATAGGCAGGTAGACAGACAGACAGACAGATAGTCAGACAGACAGACGGACGGACGGACGGACGGACGGACGGACGGACGGACGGACGGACGGACAGACAGACAGACAGACAGACAGACAGACAGACAGACAGACAGACAGACAGACAGACAGATAGATAGATAGATAGATAGATAATCTGGGTGTTAAAATTAAAATTGACTTTTTTCCTCAGGAAGAGTAAAAAGAAAATCCAATCCTAAGTCTGTCGTCTGGAGCCTGGCGGTCAAAGTAAACCCAACATCTGGCCTGTTTCTGTTTCACAGAAGGACGGTCAGTGTCAAGGTGAGGTGGAGTTGGCATGTCCACGGACGTGCAGCTGATGCAGCTTCTCTGACCCTTGGAACGACTCAAGGTCTCAGTGAGACCAGTCTGCTCTGGCTGAAGACAGAGGCGGATTTTCAGGCCAATATGGTGGGAGTGAGGTACAGAGGGGGAGGAAGGGGGAGGCAGCAGGTGCATCATCCCACAGGAAGACGATTTGTTATCTTCCCTTTCCTACAAAAATGATAAGTGGAGGAGAGTGTGGACTCGTCCAGAGAGGTTCTGACGGCACCGGGGGGAACGATCAGAGCAGAAATAAAAATAAAAGATGCAGAAAAACAAACCTTGTTCTTACCTCTGTGCTCTTCTGGACTTTTGATTCATAATTATTGGCTGAATTAAAGAACTGTCCCTTTTCCCAGGGGTTCCCACAGCGAGTCAATAATTTCCATCTCCCTCTGTCCTCTGTATCTTCTACTCTGACTCCAACTACCTCCATGTCCTCCCTCACTGTGTCCATCAATCTCCTCTTTGTCTCCTACCTGGTAGCTCCATCTCCAGAATCAGTCTTCTACCAATGTATCCACTGTCCCTCCTCTGAACATGTCCAAACCATCTCAGTCTGTCTTCTTTAGCTTTTTCTCCAAACCTTCCTGTCTGTGTTGTCCCTCTAATCACCTCATTCCTGATCCTGTCCATTCTTGTCTCTCCTAAAGAGAATCTCAGCATCTTTAACTCCTCCACCTGCAGCTCTGTCTCCTGTCTTCTACCTATTCCTGGTGTCTCTAATCCATCCATCATGGCTGGTCTCTCTACTGTCCTTGAGTACTTGTTGGGCCGCATTTGGCCCTCGGGCCTTGAGTTTGATACATATCTCCTGGTTCTAATGAACCAGAATTTTCAATCAGTTTCCTGTGACCCACCTGGTAGTAGGTGGACATCTCCACTCCACTGGAGGTGAACGTCAACAGCCCCGTGTCCGTGTCAATCAAACAGCCGATCTCTAAACCGGAGCTTTTCCGACTCAGAGTCAAACCTGTGGCTTCTCCCGCACAAACCATGTAACAGCTGCAGCGTTTCATGCTGCGGGAAAAAAACAAAAATAAAAAAATCCTTATATTTAAGATTCTGTAGAAACGTCCTGGGCCGGGTCCAAAAAGCTGTGGCCGTGATCTGTGACACACACTGACCTTTCCTGGACTTTTCCACCGTCGTCCCCCAGGGTGACGGTGACGGTGTTGACACAGTCAGTGTCAAATGTCCTGCCATCATCATGAAAGTCAGAGGTTACCCAGCCGACCCACACGTTCAGTGGCTCCTGGCCCGGAAGGATCCTGACGGAGTAGGAATACTGATGGGGACAGAAGTCCTGACGTGTTAGTTGTAAATTCCCTTGTGGAACCAGTGTTGGGCAAGTTACTTTAATAAAGTAACTCATTACTTTACTAGTTACTGCTCTGGAAAAGTAACTAGTTATGTTACTAGCCATGGCGTAATGTAACTAGTTACTTTTTCAGAGCAGTAACTAGTAACTAGTAACTAGTATTTCCGTGCTTTCAAAAATCAGGCCTGATCACCGATCATCGCACAACAAATCATGACAAAACGCACAGTGTACACTGGGTTTAAAGTGATAGCGTCTTACTCTGGAGTTCTGTATATGTCGACGATCATTATCTTTATCCACAACTACGTCTTCCAGGAGCCGTGCAGATGAGTTGCTGCTGACCAGGCCTGGTTTGGACTTCTTCAACAGAAACCTTGAAAAAAAAAACATAGTCCATCATATTTCTCAAGTTAAATGTTTTTATTTTTTGCTTTATGTCAAACTTGAAGAAAGTAGCAAAATGATCTACACCCAGGGGGCCTCAAACTCAAATAAGTTGAGAGCCACCACCCACATGTCATCATGTCATCGAAGGACAGCATCAACTTTCCGTAAAAAACAACGAAAAAAAAATAAAAATAAAATCAGTTTCCCATAGATTCTGTGTAATACAACACTTAACCACAAGGGGGCAGTGCATCAGGGTTTGAGAACTATAGGTTTTACCATATAGTTCAGATCATTACATTGGATGACAGTGAATTATGCAAAGAAGCATAGTCTCAATGGTAACACATTCAAATCACGTGGGCCATGCTAACAACTTTCGCATCAAGGTGGAGGGCCGCAAAAGTTAATTCCACGGACCACAAATGGCCCCACGGCCCCCCGTTTTTGTTATTTTTACTTTGTTGGTTATGAAAATGATTTTGCTTTTTAAGTTTCCAGGGGCCACACAAAATGACCTGGACGTCCACATTTGAGGCCACATGCCGTGGGTTTAACACATAGAATTTTCCGTAACTTCAGCAGTAAAGGACAACACAGTTTGAACTGCATTCATAACAAAAGGCTTTTTTCGTTTTATTGAAATTGTTCTTCTCCTTCTTGGAGATACCTCTGCTTCAGTCTGGATGTTTTGTCTGGGCCGTGATCCTTGTGGTTAAGCTCGTCTCTCGAGCCGGCGAAGCTGTGAGCCGTCTTCATCAGTACTTCAAAGTCAGAGTCCTCTTCGTCCTGATCTCTCCTTCCTGTGGAGAACAACGGACGGGGATTAACTAGAGCCTGGCCACAGGGAGCTTCAGCCCAACATCCCCTCACAAGGTCACAGTTTAGTCCGTAATCTGGATAAATCTGGATAAATGGAAACATGAGCCATTAGAGCTCATTAACAAATCATCTTCACTTCACACTCAAGTGTTTTATTAACTTTGTCTTCTGTGCTGGAGTCAAAGTGACTCTGATTAAGGACCACTTCCTGCTGCTGACCTGAGATCAGCGTTTGTTAGGACATGACGTAACGGTACGTGAACCTGAAGGCAGCGCGTTGGCGACCGAGGGCAGGACGTTGGCGGCGGGACAGCTGAGGACAGGGGCGCAGTCCACCGACACGCTGAGTCTGTAGAAGCTCATCCCGCTGTCTTCCCTATGTTGGACAAACACCCGCTCAGAGACCCTGAGTCTGGGAGACGAGTCCGGTGGGACACTGATTTTGGTGACCTTAAATGAGATGGGAAAAGTCAAGAGACATCATCTCATTAGACAACTGCTGCTGATGGGAAAATATCTGTCAGATATTTGCAGATTCACATTTGCAAGGTTTCAGGTTCTAATCCACTGAAGTGCTCTGTACTGACACAGTCCCGACGCAATTAATTCCACACAGTATGGAGCAGTGTGATTTGGGTGGCAGCCATGGAGATTACTGTCTAGGACCCCAGACCATAACAGATTAGAGGATGAAAATGAATGAATGAATTAACTAAGTACTTCACTGTGTCCCAGAACCAATTAAACATGGACTGGTGCTGGCCTGCGGACCAGGAGTTGGGAACAATACTTTAAATCAATGGTCCATAACCTTTTCTGTTCAAAACCTTTTTTTGAAAAGCATAAAACAAATTTTAACAATTAGATTATTTACCATAATGAGAACCACTAGAGGGCACTCTGGCCAAGTGTACCAATATCTGCTACTACTGACAATTTATATTTGTTATTTTCACACTGACAGCCACTAGAGGGCACTCTATAGATGGTGGGTGCGACTTATACTCCAGATGACTTATAGCCTGGAATTTCAGCAATCAAGGTATTTTATGCTTCAAATGTTTTGTACTGGTGCTGGGCTCCGGACCAGGAGTTGGGAACCATACTTTAAATTAATGGTCCATAACCTTTTTTGTCCAAAACCTTTTCCGTAACAGATAAGCGGATTAATTAACCATTAATTAAGATTCCGACATTCCTAAATATAAACAAACTGTTGCATACGTTGCTAAAAAGGCAGATGTATTTATTATTTACTATAGTGGATTTGAACCTGCAGCCACGAGGCCACCACTGCCGCCAATTCACAAATTAAATGGCATCAAAAATTGTTGCCGACCCAGAGCTTTGTGGATTTAACCTGAATGTTGGGATCATCTGGTTGGACGGAGACAAACTGAGGTTGTCTCCAGCTGATCCACAGAGCTGGGTCTCTGGCCATGTTGGCAGCAAATGGTCTGTAGGCCTCCTGCTGGCCGCACACGGTAAAGAACCGCAGAGAGTCGGCGTGTCGTCCCAGGTTCAGTCTGCCAACCTGGTTCACACCAAGGCTAACCACAGGCAGGAAGCCTAGAAAAGTGTGAAAGTCCTGAATTAAATATATATACGTATATTTATATATGTTCGTACTTCTACAATAAACCAAAAACTTTTCCAACCGTCTTTGGCATCGAAATCCTTGGCCACCAGCTCCGATCCTCTGTCATTGAACAGAACCTCTCCGTTCAGCGTGACCACCATGGTCCGTTCATCCATGTCCAACAGACAACCCACCACATCACCCTTCTGCCACGTACGTCCCAGGGGTTCTGCCCCCTGGTGGCACCACTGAGCCTGCACCAGAGGAGACTCTTGTCACACACTTATTGGATGAGTTGAGTTTGATTCAACACTGTTCAGTTGTAACAGATAAAACACTTTTTTTTCACTTCACTCTTATTCCATAAATCTATCAAATCAAACACTTGCACAATTTTAGGGCCCAACTTTTGGCAAACTAAGGCCCAGGGGCCAGATGTGGCCCACTATGCTTTTAAATCTGGTCCTCCAAACTTGTCCAAATTATACCATTAATTTTTTTTTATCGTCCTTCATCCTTTTTCCTGCAAAGACCTTAATTTTATTAATATAATTCTCTTTCTGATCTTGACCAGGACCAAGACTCAAATGTGAGTAAGCAACCCATGATCTTCTTCTTCTGGCTTGTCCCTTTTTCAGGGGTTGCCACAGTGAATAATCATTTTCCATCTCCCCCTGTCCTCTCCATCTTCTACTCTGACTCCAACTACCTCCATGTCCTCCTTCACTGCATCCATCAATCTCCTCTTTGTCTCCTACCTGGTAGCTCCATCTCTAGGATCATTCTTCTACCAATGTATCCACTGTCCCTCCTCTGAACATGTCCAAACCATCTCAATCTGTCTTCTCTAGCTTTGTCTCCAAAACTTCCTGTCTGTGTTGTCCCTCTAATCACCTCATTCCTGATCAACCCATGATCATCATCACCAGATCAAAAAACAGATTTACTACAAACAACGCAGTATTACTTGGAGTAAATGTTGAATCTCTTATCGTTCAGTCTCCTGGGAGTATTTACAGAGAAGAAAACCTCCAAAGCTTCACCTCACATCCATCAAAGACGAAGCTCTGATCATCTGAGCCCAGCTCTCTATCAGGACAACAGCCGGGTCTGGTCCAGCCCACTCTCATATTCCCAGCTGTCAGAACTTCACATTCAAAGTACCACTTTCCCTGGATCACAGCGTAGTATTTATCAGGTCTGAACACTCTGCTCTTCTCCACGGACTGAAGACGTTTGTGTGATGTGTCTGGAGGGAAAAAAAAAACAAAAATATAAAAAAGTGTAAGAAAACGTTGAAAGAAAAACATTCAAATTGACATATTTTCTTCCCAATTCCAAATAGAAATCGATGAGAAACAACAAAAAATTCATCAAAAAGTAAAATAAGTATAACTTCATTTAATTTTGATTACTGCGATTTAGTGCCCCCTGTTGGACGGGTGTTTAATTTTTTTGCCTTACTGTTACATGAATGAACAATGACAATAAATACCAGCCTTTAGACCATTTAAGGTAAATTAGATAATTTTCCAAGGTACAACTAGGGATCCCTCATGGCACAATACTGGGACACAGACCAGTGGTTTGGAACCTCAAGAAAAACATGGAAGACAGACAGACGGACAGACAGACAGTGACCCACTCCATTCTGTGCTGGTCGGCTCCAGGCTGTAACCGTAGACCAGTAGGGTACAGACGGCGTCTCTAACATTTTCTCGGCCCAGTTTCCTGCTCCGTTCCTCGAGGAGACTGTAAGGTACCAGGTATGGACTCCTCTTAGCTTTAACATCCTGGTCATACATGCAGAAATAGGTCAAGTTTGTTGTTTGACCCGTTGGATCAGAGAGACATTACAATAAACGCAATTAACACAATCACTTCCTGTTGTTCGTCTGATCAGTGTTGTAGTCAAAAACACAAACCTGCTGTGGCCCATATGTCCAACCCTGTCTCACTCGGTCTCTGGCCCAGACATTGTGATCATTCTCTGCCAGCGTGTCCACCACGTCCTCATGGGACGGACTCAGAACGACGGGACTCAAGTCCAACGGAGCAGGTCTGTAGCCACTGGGCAGTTCGTACCTGAAGAGACCGTGAGAACCGTCAAACCAGAGTTTACTCTAAAGTCAGTTCATTTAGTTAAGGGGTTTTCTGAGTTCTTATAGTAAGTGTTGGAACCTGGTGGTTCCAACAGTGGGGGCGCGGAACATGAAAATGTTCAGAATTTGCAGTCCAGGTCTAGTGGTTTCCATGTTGCAACTGAGGAGCTCTTAGCATACCACCAACCTGACCCACCTAACATTTGGGTGGCACAGGTGGAGACCCGATAACAGTTAAGGAAAGGAAAGCAAACTTCTTGTCAAAGTCATTGTGATTCACATCACTGCACATGACAAAACGTGGCACTTCACCAAAGTGGACACCAGGGGAGCAGTGAGTCATGATGGCAGTTGGTGGATTCAAACCTGGAACCCTCCGGTTCCTTAACCACTAGACCACCACTCCCTCAAAGAGGGTGTAGATGACTGAAGGAATGTACAGCTCCAACCTTTACCTGGTACCAAGTCTCATGTATTTGACTCTGTCTGCAGCTCTGTCATCAGTCAAAGATATTTGGAATCCCAAGGCGAGGAGAGTTCTTCCATGAGAAAAGAAAAAAAAAAAAAAACATAAGAAAAATAAATAAAATTCAGCAGGAAAATATTAGGAATTACATGTCACAGAAAAAAGTAATAATGCACTTTTCTATTTGATTGATGTACAGAAATGTGTTTTAAAAATATTTTTGTCTGATTTCTGTCTGCACAACCCAACATCTGTTTATACCAGACATAGGCAAACTAAGGCCTGGGGGCCGGATGTGGCCCACTCAGCTTTACAATCCGGTCCGCCAAACTTGTTGAAATTAGTTGCTTTCAATACAAGCGTCTGCTGAGTAATGTTCTGAGATTTTACTTTTGCCTTTTTTTCCCTGTAGAATCCCATTGAAAAAAACTTAAAAAATAAAAGCATTTTTGCGTTTTGATCTTTTTTGCATGACTTTAACGTGTCAATTTCTTTTAGTTTACATGTGTGCTCCAGCTATCTGGTCCTATTCCGGCCCGCTATCCAATTTTTAGGACCAAATGTGGCCCACGAACCATAATGTTTGCCCACCTCTAGTTTATACGCTATTTGTAAATGTTTATTTTCTATTAAATCATACAGAAATGTCACCTGAGGGTGTCTTGCGCCACCTGCAGGTTCTGGTTCTTCTCCTGCTCGGGGAGATTGAAGAACTCCACCAGACAAGGATCGAGTCGTTTGTTCTCGTCTCTGATCTGAAGGACGGAGAATGGAATATTGAAAGTTTGTAGAAGCTTTTACAAGATTTTATAGTTGTAATTTTACGAGCGATCGTCTCTCACAGTTCCATATGTCCAGCCTTGACTTATCTTGTCCATTACCCAGAGTTCATGGATGTTCTCAGCCATCTTCTCTGCTATGTCCTCCAGTTGAGGAGGCAGAGGAGTCTATGGAAGTTAGAAGATGTAATTTCACACACAGAATCCAACCAGAGACCTTCTCCCTGCAGACCCGAGTCCTACCTTGGTGAGATCTACTGGAGCTGGAGTGAAGACCACCGGAGTGACAGGCACAGAGGGACCGATGATGGTCTGTATCCCTTCTCCCTGGTCCAAGATGTATCTCTGACACGGCTCTACCTTCAGCTTCATCCTGGGCAGCAGAGCTTCAGTGCACGGCACAAACCCGGGCGGCGGTAAGAAGCGGAACTCTCCGTGTCTTCCTCCGAACAGGAACCGAAACCTGGAGGTCAGAGAGAAGACGTTTGATGGAGGCAGAAGAAAAAAAAAGAAAGACAGATGAGACTGATGTGGACTGACCTGACACCAGCAGAGAAGCTGACCACAGGGTGAAGGAGGCCACTGACACTGAAGTTCTCCAACATGCCCTGCACAGGTAGACCGTTGACCCGGAAAGAGATGCAGGGAGCAGTGAGGTCAAGACAGCAGCTGACCACGTCGGCGCTCTTCAGCAAGTGAGGGCAGGGGGAGTTTACCCTGCGACCAACGGAGCCTGAGAAGACACAGAGACACCGGCAGTCACAAAAAAACTGAGATCTGTGTTAGAAGAGTCAGCTGAGGTGAAGGGAACGGTGGAGAGAGACACTAGGAATAAACAGAGGACAGGAGACAGAGCTGGAGGTGGAGGAGTTAAAGATACTGAGATTCTCTTTAGGAGAGACAAGGATGGACAGGATCAGGAATGAGGTGAATAGAGGGACAACACAGACAGGAAGGTTTGGAGAAAAAGTTAGATGGAGGAAGACAGATGGAGATGGTTTGGACATATTCAGAGGAGGGACAGTGGATACATTGGTAGAAGAATGATCCTAGAGATGGAGCTACCAGGTAGGAGACAAAGAAGAGATTGATGGATGCAGTG
>JAFBJS010001680.1:261533-271841 GCA_016785265.1 Paraplagusia blochii | reverse complement strand
GAGGGAGGACATGGAGGTAGTTGGAGTCAGAGTAGAAGATACAGAGGACAGGGGGAGATGGAAATTGTTGACTTGCTGTGGCAACCCCTGAAAAAGGACAAACCATAATTAGAAAAAAAGAAGACAGGTACGGGTTTGGACACGTTCAGAGGAGGGACAGTGGATACATTAGTAGAAGAAGGATCCTAGAGATGGAGCTACCAGGTAGGAGACAAAGAGTGAGGACATGGAGGACAGTGAGGGAGGACATGGAGGTAGTTGGAGACAGAGTACAGAGGACAGGGGGAGATGGAAATTGTTGTCGCTGTGACAACCCCAGTGAGGGAGGACATGGAGGGACACCCCTAAAAAGGAGAAGAGTAAAAATGAAACCCTCACCTGACCAGAGGTGGAGTCCATCAAAGCCATAGGAACACAGGTTGTCTCCCACCCCGTTGCTCCCCCAACCGTCTCCTCCACAGGGTCTGGGGTGGTAGCCTTCGTTGCAGGCCCAACCAACACGCAGGTGAGTGGGATCAGGTGTGAGAAAAGGGTCAACGCTGTCCACCACCACTTCATAGTACCATCTACGGGGCTGAGTGGAATCTTCTCCCACTGACAGAAGGATGTTGGGTCTCATGCTGTGGTTGTTATGGCGACAGAAGAGGAGAAGACGACATTTTTATAACAGTGTTTGGATATTAGACGTTATAACTCAGTTTGATAAGAAAATAGGCGGTTGGAGTGATGTTATCACATGACCAGACGGAACCTGATATTGTTTAATACCAATATGGTCCACCAGGGGGTAGGTGAAATTTCTTGAAATATATTTCTTAAAAACAAAAGAAAGAAAGAAAAGGACATTTCAAGAGAAAAAGGAAGGAAGTTAAATTTTTTCTGGGGATTGTTGGAGATGTGCAACACCTTACAGACTTTTTTTAATTTCTTTAAATTATAAATACATATGAACACATATTCATAAACATATACATATACACACATATGTATGTGTACATACATATGTATATATATACATATATACACATATATGTATATATGTATATATGTATATACATATATATATGTATATACTGTATATATATGCATACGTGTGTGTATATATGTATATATGTGCGTATATATGTATAAACATATACAGTATATACTGTATAAATTAGGGGATATCAATATATGTATATTGATTCATTCATGTGAATTTGTATAATCATATGTGTATACATATTAATATATTTATATACATATACATACATATATACATACATATACATATATACATACACACACACACACACATATATATATATATATATATATATATATATATATATATATATATATATACACACACAATATATATTTTCTGTAGCTAGCTTCAGTAGCTGCATTCTCACCTGTTGCCCAGCAGGGGCAATTTATTGTTTTGTTCAGGGTCTTGTTGGTCCTTAAAAGGAATTAAATGATTGGATGTAGTGCAGTCCATATGGGCTGCATCCTAAGACCTACAGTTTATTTGGCTCTGGAACAGATTCTGCTACAGTTTCTCCTTTTGACCCAAAGTGAAAAATCACTTCAAACTGAATGAAACCAGAACCACAGCCCAACACATGAGAAAAAGTCCAGTTGATAAATCGACGCTGCTACAAATCACTTCTGACCCACAGTGTCTGGACAATCAATGCATGCAGGGACAACAAGATTGGACCTAACAAAGATGTCCTCCCATGGAAAACACGGAGACAAAGAACAGAGAAAATGAGGAAAAGGACAGAGAGCGGAGGAAGGAGCTGGTTAGAACCGGGCTGGACCGTAATGGACAAAGACAGCAGAACAGTGACAGAGAGCAGCTGGGAGAATTGGAAGAACGTGGAGGGTAAAGAAGGGAAGAAGATGGAAAACAGGAGGGAAAGTGATGAGATGAATGAGAGCAGATGTTCTAACGAGACATTTAGGTGAACACCAAGTAGAAGTGATAGAATGAGAAATGGTTCTTCCAAGGAGGACGGGGGAAGACGGGACACGGACCGAGCAGGTGTGAGGAATATGAAACAAAATAAGGCAGAAAGCCAGAGGGAAAAAATGGGCTGTTGGACGAGGAAAGTGAGATGAAAGAAGACAGCTGCTGTGGAACAGAGAGGACAGAAATTGTTATAAATTATAAGTTGGACATAACGGCATAAGGCCCGAATGATGAGACAAAGAAAAGAACAAACACGCTGTGACTCAAAGTTTCCCCAGAGAAACAGATTATTCATCCGGACTAATTTGAAAAGATGACTCCGTCGACTATGACGTCAGTTTTCATTCTCTCGTCTTCACATGTTCAGAAAGAAGGACATTTGCTCCGTAAATTAAGAGACGACACTGAAGGAGGACAGTCGTTCTTTTCAATCAGGACGAGACCATTAGAGGAAAGAATCAGAACCACGGAGGAAGCTGGAGTGGGTCTTGAACCCAGAGTGGGAGAGCCTGGAGGCCTACGCTGCAGTCGGATCTCAACACTGAGGGACACAAAAGGAAGGACGGGCTTAATGGACGAGACCTGCGTCATTCGGTGTCTCTCAGAGGGAAAAGGAATAAATGAAATAGTTTGATTTAATTAGAGAGATGAAAAGTCACGTAACAGAGATGGTCCAGTGTGAGTAACCTTGGAGGAAATGGTCATTCATCTATAGTAGAATGAACGGGAGACAGACGGATAGACAGACAGACAGATAGACAGACTGATAGACAGACAGACAGACAGAAAGACACATAGAAAAATAGGCAGGCAGTGAGACAGACAGATAAACAGATAGAAAGGCAGACAGAGAGAAAGAAAGACAGATAGAAAGACAGACAGACAGACAGATAGCCAGATAGACAGACAGACAGAAAAATAGGCAGGCAGAGAGACAGACAGACAGATGAATAGATAGATAGGCAAGCAGAGAGAGACATATACGCAGGTAAAAAGACAATAGATAGAATGAAAGGGAGACAGACTTATAGACAGACAGACAAATAGACAGAGAGACCGACCGCATGACAGGAAGACAGACAGGTAAACAGACAGAGAGAGACAGATAGCCAAATAGCCAGATAGATAGTCAGACAGACAGACAGACAGATAGATAGACAGACAGATAGAAAGATAGGCAGGCAGAAAGACAGACAGACAGACAGACAGACAGATGAACAGATAGATAGGCAGGCAGAGAGAGAGAGACAGACAGACATATAAAGCAACAGACACATAGGCAGGTAAATTGATAAATAGACTGAGAGAAAGACAGATAGATAAACGGACAGGTAGACAGACAGCCAGGGAGACAGACAGACAGATAGAGAGATAGACATATACGCAGGTAAAAAGATAATAGATAGAATGAAAGGGAGACAGACTGATAGACAGACAGACAGATAGAGAGATAGATAGACGGACAGGTAGACAGACAGTCAGAGAGACAGATAAACAGGTAGAAAGATAGGCAAGCAAGAGAGACAGGCAGACAGATAGAAAGATAAATAGACAGAGATACAGACAGATAGACAGACTGATAGATAGACAGACAGACAGACAGACAGACCACCACTCCATCCCAAACTCTGGTCCATCTGTGGTCGAGGCCACAAACATCTCAACCTTCACTTGGTTCAAACACTGTTTTTCTGCAGCCTGAGGGGAAAATAAATGTTTATGTTTTTTAGAAAATGTTCCACATTGTACCTGGTGACCTGATTAACCAGACGTGTTTGGAGCAGCAGGTCTC
Source organism: Paraplagusia blochii (assembly GCA_016785265.1). Classification (NCBI taxonomy): domain Eukaryota; kingdom Metazoa; phylum Chordata; class Actinopteri; order Pleuronectiformes; family Cynoglossidae; genus Paraplagusia; species Paraplagusia blochii. The sequence continues at coordinate 268,089 of JAFBJS010001680.1, read as the reverse complement.
TGTCTGGCAGCAGGCTGTCGCAGATGTGGTTCTGATTGGACCGCACCGCCACATGAGCGCACACACACAGAGACCGCAGCACCTCCAGAACCTGGAAACATCAGCATCATCCAGCGAGAGCTCAATAAACTCCAATCAAGTCCCAGAACTGATTAACATCAGCAAACAATCTATAATATTGTCATTTTCAGTCAGTAAAAGTCATTTTTATCTGCTGGTACAGGCCTGGTGAAAATATATTGTTATATCTGTACAAACAACTATATGAGGTTATTTTAATTACCTGAAATGCTGCCATCTAGTGGCCTACGCTTTAATAAACAGCCATTTTTCCCCAAACATTTTCGATTACAAACATCATGGCATTGCATTGTCAAATTCTCTTTATTGGAGGATAAATCCATTTGTATAATATTATATAAGATGCTAACATCTGGTCACTAATACTGGTCAGCTGCTTTAATCTGCTTTTTTTTTGTTTACAGACCAAAATGTGATTATAACAATGTCTATTTTTCACCTTATGGCTCCGGCCATGCTGTTCGAGAAAAGAGATGATGGCGTTGATGTGTTCTTCCTTGACTACATTGAGAACTTCAGGACTTTCCACCAGAACACAGTGAAGAACCTCCAGAGCTCCTGTAAAAGACAGAGGACAAATATACTTTCCTCGTGGTTTTTCTTTAGTTTTTCTTTAATGTTCTTTCCCTCTGTTTCACCTCATCTTTCTGACTCTGTCTGTCCTCTTTACTTTTCTACGGTTTGTCTTTTGTTCCCCTGCCGCGCACTAGCCCGTCCACCGCTCCTCCTCCATGACCCTCTTGTCACTTTCATTTATGTTGGAGCTCAGTTATTTTTACTCCACCTTCAGTCTCTGCTGAGACGTCCTCACAACAAACCCTGCATCTTAAAAAACCATTCGACAAAAACAGTCTTTTTCTAAACCTTGATAATAAAAAAAGTTTTTCAGCTAGCAATATAACTGTTTCATTTTAGCATTGTTAGAATTTCTGCTGTGTCATTGAAATAATATTATATATTTTTATTAACTTAATCTTTAGACTGATTTGTTTCATTTTTATCACCCTAACCTCCTGGAAAACCTGTCAAAATTCTCCATTTTTGCTAGTTGGCAACATTAGCTGGTTAGCTGTCTTAGCTTTGTTTAGCCAACATCTATTGACGGTGAGTTCAATGCTAATGCTAATGTTACACTTTTTTCAGTCTTTTTGACTTTTTGGATTTTTAAAGTTTATCCTGGTACTTTAACATCACTATCCTTTATCACCCTAACCTGCTTCATCACATTTTCAAGCAAATTAGCTTCAGAATAGCTTAGTTTAGCAAAATATCTATTAAAAATCTATTAAAAACAGGAATTCGAACCAGTTCAAGGAACAAAAACCAAAAAAAAAAAATGGCATTTTGCTTGGGACAAAGAGGAAACAAGTGGAATAAATCACTTGGCAAATAATACTGGTAACCAGTAAATACAGGTTGTATTTTGTTTCTGCTATAGCTACAATCAAAAGTCATTTGTCTTCCCCCGAAAAGGTCAAGGAAATATTTTTCTTTTTGTTGGCAAAAGTTCTGGTTCAAAGCTTCGGCTACCATAGAATTTAAGGAGACAAAATTTCTATTTTGATTGTTGGCTACACAGAATTTAAAAGGAACCAAATAAAAACCGGTATGGACCAGTTACTAATATATTGGTATATTATGTTTATATACGCATTTCTGTTGTGGAATAAATTTAATGTTTCCATTTTTTTTTTCCAATCCTTGGAGCCGGTTTATAGCCCTGATTTACTGATGTAGAGACTGATGTAGAGACTGAACTGACCAGTAGAGGCCTCCACTTGGTCAAGTCTACTAATCAGCCAATCTATGGAACTTGAGAAACGTGCACAGTTTGCACGATTCCCCCGGATCACAGCAGCTGAAAGTAAGGAAAAAAAAGGAAGGAGATAAAATATATTATTATTGACAATAAGAGCATTTTTTGCACATTCACCAAACAGATCCAGACGGTGTCGCGGGAACATTTGTCATCGATGTCAGGAGAAAATCAATAAAGTTGTAACGTTGAAAAATGAATACGTGCTGCCCAGCGTTCTCACCCAGCAGCTCATAGAAACTGCTGATCGTCGTCTCCCATTCTTCTCCCATCGCACGCTGAGCAGTTTCAGCAAAATCTGACGCGTTGCTGTACTGGTGAAGACGATCGATGCAGTCCAGCACCAGAACCACCACACCCTACAGGGGGAGATTGGTAACTACAGGCACAAATACGTTCCATATAATCAATGGTTGACTTTCAAAAACGTGTCACCTCATCTTGGAACATGTTTTGGCGATTCCTCACAGCTGTCGTCATGTTCTGTCTGGCTCCGTGTCCCAGTCCTTCCAGTTGAGGCTGGAAGTACTTGATGAGGTCCTGTAGGCTACACTTGATCGTCTCCAAGGACAGACTTCCTGGTTGGCAGCAACCGTCCAGGTTTCTAAAAAAATGCCAAATCCTCCTACTTCAGAAGTAGCTAAGTTTATACGGTAAAACTATCAGAACGCGCCTACGTTTAATTATACGCAATATTTTTGCCTGATATTAGCATGGTTATTTGTAATAATTGTTACCACTTGTCTCCTTTGATAATAAACACGATAGAACAATGCCTGTGTTTTGCCAAGTGTGAGCCTAACAATAGTTTTGGGAGAAAATGTTGGTAAATGCAAGTGGAAGTCACTAGATGGCAGCATAGCAGCTCATTTTATTAACTACTTGAATGTTGACTGTAGATAAATATGTTCAGGGGAGCATAAAAGAAAATCTTTTAGAGATACTATAGTATAGTTAGCACACCTGCCTCCAAAACAGAGGAAGCGGAGAGTCCTGGGTTCGATTCCCAAGATTGTGTGTTATCAGCTTTAACAACAACTGTTGCTATTCACACAATAATTTAGCAAAAATCTGGATTATTAAAGTGTCACGTTATTTCTTTTCTTTTAACTGATAGGCAACCACTGTTCTACTGTGAAAAATTTTGCGGTTTTATTCGGTTTTCTACAAAGTATTGCGTACCTGATGAACCGGGTCAAGAGGAGAACAGCAGTGCGGATGAGTCTGGCCGTGTGGGACTCTTCCCTCTGAGAACGTGACAGCGTTAGCCCGTCATCCATGTGACCCTCGCTGTGCAGAACGGCCTGCAAACACATTTTAACGATGATGATGATTAAATGTGACCTTCAGAAATTGTCGTCCTGTTTGCTTTGTCATAAACTCTCGCTGTCACCGTGAATCTAAGGTATAACTACCTTCCTCTGGGTGAAACCCATATGAGATGACACGGCGCCAGATGATTGGTAGGTGAGCCAAAGCCCAGAGTCCACATGTTGGACCAAACAATTGGAATCTCCATATTTGATCTCGGGGACACCCATACCATCGACACTGGGTTTGGCGCTGGTTTCCAACTTCTCCTGCAGACAAACATTTAGATTTAATCTCCATCCTTCACAAACCCGTTCCTCTGCGCTCCTGGATTACAATTTCAAGATCGGACCTTTGACGGTCGGAAACAGAAGGACGAGGTGTTGACGTCGGCCTTGTCCCGGTTCACCAGGTGCAGGCCTCGCTCCTCAGTCAGACCCAGGTACCGTCCGGTCGTCACGTGGCACAGCCTGAAAGGCTGACCCCAGGAGGTATGTCTTCCGCTCCAACTGTGGGAACAAAATGATCGGAATGAAAGTTTTTGGAAGTTGAAAAGAAATGAACAAGGATTGAGAAACTGAAAAAACGTATGGTAGCACTGGATTAATCGTAAATAATCATAATCATAATTACAATTAATCGTGATTAATCATGCAAGATTCTCGTGATTAGGTCAATTTTGGCTACCTCGATGTGTTGCCCCTTCTGCCACTTAGAAACCAAAAGGCCTGAATCTTAAGATTTTCCTGGATCCTGAGTCCAGGTCTGGTCATTTCTCAACACCTTCAAATATTTTTGCACATTCAACATCCCCTATATTCCGCTTAATATAGTCTTACGCAACGTGGAGGATCTCCAGCCTCCAGAGAGATCGGGCACGGCTGGAGACGGAGCCGCTCTCGTAATACATCATCCTGCAGAGAGAATAATGAATGAGTTGAAGGTGAGGAGCGAGGAAGAGGTGAAAGGCTGGATGGTCTCCTCACTGACTGACTGACGGACTGACCTTTGCTGCTCTTCTCCAGGCTCGGTGGAGGGAACCGTCAGACATGAGTCACTGTGGCTGTGGAGCAGCCTCAGAGTATCGCCCCCTTTCAGAAATCCTATGGTTGGGAAGGTAAAACGACTTTTGAGTAAAACATTGTTGACTATATCTGCGTTGCAATCGTAAGGTGAATTATCACAATACAAACCAGTAACAGTGGAGCCTCAGCCCTCGAACAACTCAACCCTCAAAATTTTTCAAGAAAAATTTGCATTCACTTTCGTCCGAATTTCAGCTTACGAACAGCCCGTGTCAAGACGAGGGAGCATTCGTGCAGCAGGCAAATCAAGCCAAATCGCGTGCGTTCTTTCTCGTTCAGAATTCAACACGAACAGACGTACGACCAGCGCAACTTTTCATTGAAAGATTTTTTACGAGAAAAATTAATTCAGACCTCGACCAGCAACCTGGAACGGATTAAGTTCCACCGCATATAAATAATTTGGTGGCCCTAATATCAAAGCTAAATGGGCGCCACCTGGGTCCCGAGCCTTAGTTTGCTAATGCCAGCACTACCACCTCAGAAACATGAGGCCAATCCATTTACCCCAACAAGACTGATACACAACCAGTATGATGTGTTTTTCTTGAGATAGTGGTGACCTAGCAGTAAAGGAAGAACACTTGGGTCCTAAAGATTTCAGGTACCAGTCCAACAGCTGCCTGGTTGCCGCTGAGCATAGCACCATAGTACCGTTGGTGCAGTGTTATTTGGGTGGCAGTTGTGGAGACTGATGCACGACGCACGTTAAAATAATTAAAAAGGTTTTAATAAAATTCTATATATTATGTTAGTCTTTAACTCTAAAGCTCTGCTCACTTTCTGGCCTGGAGGCAGAAAATATATCCGACTTCTCGTACATCTTAAGGTCTTAATCTTTGTAGGTTCTCAGATATTCTCGTCATTTAATCCAAAAAATAGTTACTTAGAGGACAATGGGACTAGCAGACACCAAGAGGACTGGAGAAACCTAGTGGACAAGAGGTGTAACGTCTTCAAGGAACCTATAAAGTCCAGTTTGCCTTGAAAGATCCATTTTTGGATCTTAAAGTTTTCTTTTTATTATTTTTTATGTTACGCTGTCATGGCATGAACCCCACATTGCTAATAAATCCGTCATTTCAACCATTTTTCCCACATAGGAAAATGAAAAACAAAGACTTCAAGGCCGGAATTCCTTTGCAGTCGATGATATTTTTCACACGCTCTTCTACAAAGCTGGTTGATTTTGAAGTTTTTTTGGGTGAGGAGCGGATGATACAGCAGAAGAATCTTGCCTTGAGCGACTCCACCTCCGGAGCAGATGGGAGCAACACTCCAGAGAGTCTGCTGGAAGGCTGCATTCACAACCAGGCTGTCACTCAAGCTCCTGTTATCAACGGCTGCACCAAAGGACATGTGCTGCGGAGAAAACAAAATGATAATGAGACGTGGAGACAGTCGATGTGTTGTTTCAGTCGTCGACTCCTAAGAAGAGTGGGAGAAGAAATCGATGATTTGCGAATTGAACTTTGTTTCCTGATGAGCTGAAGGAAGAGAAAAGGTGATGAAATCTATCGGAAAAGCAGGAAATTCCCACCTTTAATGTAGTCCCTTAAACTGTGGACTCACCAGATATCTCTCTGAAGACACGTTGACCAGTATCAGGTCATCTCCCACACGCACTTTCTCACCCTCTGATCTCTGCCTGGACGCTGGATGGATTGTCCACCAACACGTCTCACCTGGTGCCATTCGACGAGACACAGAAAACTTTAAATAAATCCTTGAATTTGTTTCCAAAGTGACTGAGTTAAATGAGTGAATACCTGCTTTACCATCCTGCAGACCGACATCAAACGCCAGTTTGTCAGCTGAAGACTGGGACGAAGACAGACAGCTGAGATACTGGGAGGGAGACAAACGCACTGATGAAGAAACATAAAAACAGCAAAAATAAAAAAGCTGAGTAACGTCGCTCACCATGTCACTGTAGGAATGAAGGAACAAAACTGCCTGGCCATAAAGAAGTGTACGATGGTGTCCTCCAGCTCCTGTCTGCCCCTAGAGGGGGGTAAAAACAAAGGAGGACAAAGGACATAACATAATAACAATGATGTTATACACAAATTTCTTCCCCTTTCAGCTTGTCCCTTTTTCAAAGGTTACCACAACAAATCAACATCTCCCCATGTCCTCTGTATCTTCCACTCTGTCTCCAACAACCTCCATGTCCTCCCTCACTGCATCCATCAATCTCCTCTTTGTCTCCTACCTGGTAGCTCCATCTCTAGGATCATTCTTCTACCAATGTATCCACTGT
>JAFBJS010001680.1:179795-261523 GCA_016785265.1 Paraplagusia blochii | reverse complement strand
ACATGTCCAAACCATCTCAATCTGTCTTCTCTATCTTTTTCTCCAAACCTTCCTGTCTGTGTTGTCCCTCTAATCACCTCATTCCTGATCCTGTCCATCCTTGTCTCCGCTTACAGTTCCACATCTACAAGAACTGATTTATCACAGCTCCAGATGAAGTGATAATAACATCTCAGTGCACAATAATTACGATTAATTAGAAAAGGAAAGAAGAAGAACAGAGTCACCTCTGCAGCCAGGTGTTCAGCGTTGGCCAGCATCTCCTGCAGGGCTCGGACGGAGAGACACTGGGACAGGATGAAGCCACATATGGACAGATCCGGAGGAACATTCTGGCAGATGTGATAAGGACATAAAGGACAGAAGAGTGTGAGTTAATGAGACAGGTACGGAACTGTCCACAGTCTTCAATGAAATTACATATTTCAGTTTGTCCCTTTCTAGGGGTTAATGTCCATCTCCCCCTGTCCTCTGCATCTTCTACTCTGATTCCAACTACCTCCATGCAGATTTTTTTAGGGTGATAAAAAAATGACCTAAAAACAATTCTACAAGTTAGGTGTTTCTGTACTGTTCAAATATTTTCCATTTCCGGATTTTTTTTTATTTTTTATTTGCACCATTTCACACGTCTGCCGGTTATTTATACTAAATAAAACCTGATAAAGTGTGACGGGAGAAAAGCAGGGAAGAGGAACTGCAGCCTGGCCTCACTGACATGAAACTTTTTACCTTGCGGTTGGACGTGGACTCCAGTCTGCAGAGTCTGCTCCCAAATCCCTCTGCAGCCAAACAGAACTTCACATGTTCCTCCTGAGAGGTGAAGGAACTCTGCAGAACCACCTCATCTCCCTGAGGGGAAAGAAAACACTTTCACAAAGGCAACTACTTTTAGCAACTTTCACAGAGTGAGAGTTTTGAGATTTCCGTAAACCTTTATGATATGAAACTATGTCAAATTTAGGCAACAATAAAACTTTCAAAGAAAACTAACTTCTAGTTTCTAGTGCAACTTGGTCCTGTTTAGTTGAACACAACACTGATATGCAGCAGGAATTGAAGAAAGTCAAATCTTTGCAATCTTTTTCAGTTTTTGTTATTATATATGCTGCCATCTAGTGGTAGCAGACTTTACATCTTTTTTTTCCATTGCCGCATTGAACATATCTGATCAAACTACAGCCCGAGGGCCAGATGTGGCCCTGTTTGGCATTTTATTTTCGGCCCAGCAAACTTTTCCATATCATACGATAATTAATTTCATCGTATTCCTCAGACCGTTCCCTGCATTTTTCTAGTAGATAACGTAACAATTCTCAAAATTCTTAGGATTTTAATCTTTATTGCTTGACTTTAATTTTGTCATTTATTTTAGATCGGACAAATCTAACTATCAGCTCCCGTGTAAGATGTCCACGACTTGGAATATTTGCCTATGCCTGGCGTAGAAAAATAGAGGAACGTAAATAAACGTTATTGGTCTTTTTTTACTTAATTACTGACAACAACTGACTGTACTGACAGTTAGCGCTCTGACTGTACTGTAAATACCCGTCACCTAACTTTATCTTATCTCTGTTTCCCCGGCAGTGGAACATTCAGACGAAATCAGGCTTCTATTTCAGGAGCAGCAGAGCGGGACAACAGACAACTGGACTCCGACGTCAGGCCTGGTCCACCGACACCTCTGTGTCCAGGCTGAGTGCCTCCAAACTGGGACGGCTTGACGCTCTCTGAACCCTGAGTCACCCTTCATTCCACTTACCAAATCAGCCCAACCCTCACACGGACACAGACACAGACAGGAACACGGTGGTGCGTTCAAATGTCATGGGACATCTCAGTGTTGACAGAAATAAAGAGCTTTTAGGACCGTATGATGTCAGCAATGTGTCGATAAATATGTCTTTCTTCATTGATTTTAAGGCAGATTGTCTGAAGTCTCCATGACACACACTCACCCATCCAGCAGATGGCACTCTAGGAGACTTCATATGCTATGTACCTTAACGAGGTTTTAGAACAGCTACAGGTAGGTGGCGCTCAAAAAAAGTGTTTTTTCAGTTGATCTTTGTTTCATTAACACCTGGTCTCGAACACCAAGGACTGTTCCGAAGAAACACCTCGGCGTTAATCAGCGCAGAGATTATATTTCCCTCCTAATCCATCATCTCGGCTAATGACCAGACAAGAGCCAAGAATCTTCCTCCGTTTCCCGCCTCCAATGGACGAACCCCGCTGGGAAATTCTGGGCATTTAATGCAGTTACACATGACACTGATACGGACAATGTTATTTTATACTATGGGTCGATGGTCCACATGACTGTGACAGTGACTGCTGGTTCTCCAGCCTCCTCCTTGTTGGCGGACGGTGATAACAAGCTGAGGACTGCACCATTCAACAGATTATGAAGCAAAAAAAAAAAAGGGCAGCAGTGGTGGCCCAGTGGATTAAGAAGCAGATTTGGGTCCACAAGGTTTCAGGTTCGAATCCACCAGCTGCCATGGTGCCACTGAGATGCTCTGAGCATAGCACCATCTCAACCCACATAACTTTCAGTGGGCTCACCACCTACAGGTAGGATTGCAGTATGGTGCAGTGTGATTTGGGTGGTAGTTGTGGAGACTGCTGCCCCTGCAACAGGGGGCAACAGGGGGAAAATGGATGGAGATTGAGTTACTAAAAATGATCAGGGAATTCCTCCTTTTGATAACACTACTGAAATAGTGACGAGACAAGGACAAAAAATCCTGAAGTGTTTGATGTCATGCGGTTGAAACATGATAGTTGTGTATGAGACGAGGTTTAACGAGACGACAAAACATGAATCAACATTGCAAAAATTTGTCAAATTAACTATTGCAGACGCCATAGGCGTAGCCAAAGGCCTGGGCCCGCCCACATGTCAGTCAGGCCCGCCCCATCCAATGAGAGGGCTGATCAAACTTGGCTATAATACTTTGAGGTTGGCCCGCCCTAATTTGTTTGGGGCCCACCCATTTTATGGGTTCTGGCTACGCCCCTGGCAGGCACACAGAGAAAGAGTTTCGTTGTAAGAAACCGGAATTCTTCTTGGATTAGAAAAAATTTAACTCCTCAGCTGAGGAATTTTATTTTGACGTCTCCCAAGTCCACTTCCTTAACCGCTGGACCACCACTGCTGCCCTGATGGACTGAAATATTTAATCAAAATAGCCAATTCTGTCAAATTAGGTTTAAAACCATGGGCTTCAGGGAAGTTAAAATAAACACTGATATAATTGAAAAATATTAAATGAATGGAAATAAAATAAATACCCAAAGTTTTCTTAGGTTTGAAATATTTTTTTAGTATTTTCTTATTTCTTTTTGCAACTCACAAATAGTATTATTACTTGTTCGGAAATATGACAGAGAGATTTGTCTTGTATATTTTACATGTATTTTCTGCTGTCTTAGCAAAACCTTAAAAATACAGTAAAACATTAATGAATGTCAGTATTAAAAAAGGTGACGTATCAGCAAAATATTAAAAATGTACATTCATACATTGAGCAGATCTAGAAAAGGAGAATTTACATTATCAAGTATATAGTTTCTCTGGGAATTGAACCCAGAACCCTCTACCCGAAAGGTAGGCCGGCTAGTCACTACAATAGGCTACTGTATGTGAGTTGTTTCTCCGTGTACAGAAATACATATTTGTCCAGTGAGATTAGATCAGTCATTAATCTAATTAAATGTTAAGTTTCATTAACTCCGTGGGTTCAGGTTGTCCTCAGTCAACTGTCTCCACTCACCGTTCGTAGAAACTGAAATTCATCGTCTCCGTCCACACAGTCGGTCATCCTGATATTTGGAACCAACCAATGAAGCCAATGAAGAAGAGCGACTGTGATTCTGACGCCTGCGAAGGGAGCAACGTGACCAGAGGAGGCCGGAGGAGGAAGGTGAGGAGGTGACGGCTGTCAGGGCGAGGGAGGAGTCTGAAGATAACGGACTCCAACCAAGTGAGGTGCGAGGGTTCAGAACTTGGCCTCTGGTATCTTCTCAGTTGGTTCATTTTTAGAAATCAGGATTCTGTGCAGGGAGACAGTCCACTGGGACAAACTCTGACCTGAGAACTGACTCACAGTGAGGAGACGTGACCGTGGAGTCTTGATGAACAGATCATCTCCAGGTGAGAAGCAGAGGTGGAGTCTGACCTGGAGACCACACCCACAAAGTGGGCGGAGGAAACAGACAGGAAACTGGTTTCCTCTTCAACCAAGATCACAAAATTGAATGAACTATTTTGACAGTAACCATTTTGACCAATGATACTACAATACTACAATACAGTAATACTAATACTGCTACAGTACTATAATTATCCTGCAGTTATTTAATGATACTACAGTACTATAATGATACTACAACATTATAATTATGCTACGGTATTATAATGATAAACAATACTACAATGATACTACAATACCATTGTGACACTACAATACTCTAAAGAATCTACAGTACTATATTAACACTACAGTACCATTATGATACTACAACACTATAATACTACTACTATAAGACTACAATGATACTACAATACTATACTAACACTACTAACACTATATTACTACTACAATACTATAATGACCTGCGACCAGACAAAGGATGAGCAGATGAAGATAAATGAATGAATACTATAATGATATTACAGTACTGTACTCTATCTACAATACCACAACACTACAATACTACAATACTTTACAATAATGCAATACTACTATAACACTATAACAGACAGCACAATACTTTAACACTTATTGATAAACACCAACTATATACAATGATAATGATACCACAATGCTATAATACTATTAAAGCACTATAATGATACTACAAGACTACAATACTACTACAAATCTCCTAAGAATATAAGGAGATCCCTCATATTACTGCAGTAATCCAGTACTCACCCTGATGTCAGGAGGTACTTCAGGTCCTTCAGTATCTGATGACTATGCCAGGGTTGATTGTGCCCTCTTGGACTGAGGACAGCAGAACTGGGCCAATCATCTGACCCTGTTCAACCAGAACCATCTGGAAGTTCTTCCTCTGGCATCTGCTGAATGGACTCTGATGATGAACTGATTGATCTTGGACCTGATGGTGTTGTTGAAATATTGAACTTCACACTTCCTCCACTTCCATAACAAGTGTCTCATCTATGACACAGTTTTCCTGAGTTTCACTAACGTTTATTGATTCCTGATGAAAACCAGAGACTGAAGGAAGTTTTTTATTTTCCTGGAAATTTAGCTGCGTCCATACTTATTGACATTTGCTTTGCTTTTGTATTTTCATTGATTAGGTTCCATAAATTAGTCAAAAAATTGTATTTCCATTTTTTTATTAGCAATTCCACTTTGACATTTACGTAGAGTATCTAACTATACTCATGAGAATTTTAGTAGGGATCTCAGATATTTTGCCGATATCCAATATGCCGATATTGTATTGTATTTTCTTGATTTCCAATTAATCCGATTAATCAAATGAGCTGCAATGCTGCCATCTAGTGACTTTTACTTTACTATAGAGCTGCTTATCTCCATAAAAAATTAAAATTTTTTATGGTCCACATTATTTGGTGAAACCTCAGCATTATATTATATGGTTTTTATTATCAGAACATAAAAATATAGGAATTCTCACCGATTTTCCATAATCGGGTCACATTCGGCCGCTAGCAGCCGATCATGAAAAGTCCGACCATCATCACAGCTCAACCAATCCCTTGTGGTTTGTGCTGCACCATTTAAAATGTTATATAAAATAAATAATAATAAATTAAAATGGGAAAATTTGGCATTCACTCATCTCCAAGGTTAAATTTGATCGTAGAAAACCACAGACATCCAACGATGTCTTCATTTGTCCTCCAAGTTGCCGTGCTGATTACCTCAACCTTTCCTCCTTGACTCCCACTAATCAGAGCAGCCTGATTGTCCTGACATTTGTTGACTTGAACCATTATTTTATTTTTTGCAAGAGTTTTTTTTTTTAAGTTTGTTTGTCCTTAGATTGATTTGTCATTATCACTTTTCTGGAGACAACCACAGCAGGAAAATCTAAATCACTAACTTAGTTTTCCTTCCATTTCCTGCTGTGTGAGACAGAGTGAAGGCAACATTTGAATTTGCTCCACTCTCTGTCAAATCTAACACAGCCTCGTTTTTATCTTCTTCCCAGGGAAGTTAATGTTTTATTTAAGAGGTAAAATCCTAAAAACCCCAGAACGACATCGTCAGAGTTAACGGCATAAATGTTGATCAGATTTATTCACGAACCTGGACTTTAACAGTGGCCGGTGATTATTTCCTGGCAGGAATAAAAGACACTTTTTAACATAATGATGCATATAATTTGGAAGAATTTATAAAGACTGTGTCAGCAATAGGCTAGTAGGGTCTAGATTGTCAAATAAAACAAAAGAAAATTGTTGAAATAAAAATTATCTCAAATTTTTTATTTTTAACTAAAATGTTTTTTTAAAAATGCAACAATTTTGTTAAAATTATAAATTTATACACACTAAAGATAAGGTTTTTCAGTATATGAAATAATATACCATTTGCTTTAGTAACTTATATGGGATTTACAGTAGAAAAAGTTTAAAGAACACTAGTTAGTGGTTCTCAAACTGGGGGGCGTGGAGTGATTGCAGGAAAAGGGCAGAAAACACAATCATAACAATTTTACTATTTTCTTTATTTGTCCCACAGTGGGAAAAAAAATAACATTTGTTTTCTGACAGTTGTAGTTCTGTAGGAATAATTTTTGAAGTCAATGAGTGTCCAATACAGGGTTCATGGGCTCAAAAGTGGCCAATTTTTTTCTTATGGCCAAAGGAAATATTGATAAACCACTGCTCTAAAATCAAAGATTTCATTATTTGGACAAAATTGTGTAAAGAAATTGACACAACTGATTTTTTATTGAGCTTTGTTTTTATCAGTAGATCACAGCTGCTGTAGCAACAGGTTGACAACACAAAAATGAGAGGACGGCCATGTTTTATTTTTTAACATCAGTCACATGACATTAACGATGAACATGGATGTTTCAACGGTTATTTTCAGCATTTCATTTCATTTGTTTTCCCTCCAAACTGTGGGTAACTCCTGTTTCCTGCCACCAGAGCATGGAGAAAAATGTGGAATTGTGAAAATCATTTTAAAGGTGATAAAAAAGTATCTCACCCATTGATTCCTCCAGTTAGCAGTGTATTTTTTCTTGCTTTTTAAGAGAATCAATTGTTACCGCTCAGAGCCGGTCGACAGCAGATTGATTTTGGAAGATGTAATGCGCCTTGAGCAACTGGAAAAAAGTGCTTATTGAGGAGAAGGTTCTTCCAAACAAGAGACGCTGTGAGGAAATAATTCAAAAGAAAAAGAAAAAAAATACCAGACGGGTGAGAGTGGATTTTTACGTCCAATTTTCTTCCACTGACAAACTGCTACTGCTGCTGCTGCACCGCTGTCAGAAAATGTTTTATTCTCCGACGTTAAAACTTCAACCTGACAGAAACTTTTCTTCAGGAGCATCAAGACACATAAAAGCGCTGATTATACACAGAGTAATGTGTCACTAACATCGTGGCTAATACTGTGACTAACACATTTAACATGTTTTTAAATTTATACTCTCTATAAATTAACTAACACATGGAGCAGTGGGTTTTTGGGCGTCAGACGGTAAAGGTTTTCAAAGTAAAGTTAAAGGTCGCTCTCTCCGTAGAGGGCGGTGGAGAAGGCGGTGTAGTCCAGGGATCCAGGGGGCGCTCCTTGGCCTTTGTAGGGAGGCATCCTCATGATGCAGTACTCCGCCTGTTCTGGGGGAAGTTCTCTCCTCAGCTCCTCCACCAGGATGTAGGGCTGGAGGGAGGACATGGTGTTAGAGAAAGTGGAGTTCATAGATCCTGGTATGGACACTTCATAGACATTACAACTTCTATATTAGTGGTTCCCAACCCTCGGGTCGTGGACCAGCATTGGTCCAAGGGTCAATTGATACCTCGGTTGTACTAATGGCAAAATGAACAAAAATTGTTTAATGCAAGGTGATAAACTCATATAAAAGAAAGAAGAAGAGTCTTCAAAGCAAAAGAAAGATCTATTTACTTGACAATTTCATGAGTTGTACTCAACGATTTATTGTGAAAGGTTGTGACCAAACATCAAGACTGCACTGCATAATATGTGGCAAGCAGCTCCCTAATAAGCACTGAGTGTCCAACATTAAAAGACATTCTCAGAGGACTCTGCTGCAAAACTTGCATAATTAGGGGAATAACTTTTAATAAAATATTAAAAAATACCAGTTTTCACTACGGTCGTATTATTTCATTTGCTTGTATTTCACGGCTTGTTTTTATAAGGGTAAACAGTTAAAAAATCCAGACATTTTACTCAAAAAAGGTTGCAGAACGCTGTTTCATTTCATCGTCCAGGAACGTAGGAATGTGAGCCATGCCACTATCATCACCAACATACCTTGTCCGCTGCCAGGATGCGGAAGGACGCCACAACCTGCTCGGCCGTGTCGGTATCTGCCGTCTCTCTGGTCATGAAGTCGATGAAGGACTGGAAGGACACGAGGCCGGTGCCGTTGGGGTCCACCAGGATCATGATACGGGCGAACTCCGCCTCTCCCTGAGAAACACAGACATGGATGGAGTCAGTGGACATAAATGACCAACTGAAGAAAAGTAAGAAACCGATGACGCCTAGATGATCCCTCACCAAGTCGTATCCCATGGAGATGAGACAAGCTCTGAAGTCATCGGTCTCCATCGCTCCGTTCTTCTTCTACAGAGTCCAGATGTTTGGGTGGAAATAAGAGTAAAATAAAGATTCAAAAGAGTCAGAGATGGCTCTACATACACTTGCAGTGGCTCAGCCTCTACAGCAGGGGTCTCTCAATAACTCAAATAAGTTGAGGGTCACCATCCACACTATCATCGGAGAACAAATCCATAAAATATTATTATAAATTCAACTTTCACATCAAGGTGGGGGCCGCAAAATATCATTCCATGGGCTGCCAATGGCCCACAGGCCGCGAGTTTGATACCCCTGATCTACAGTGTTTTCTTGCTATGGATTCTCTCACTCAGCTTCCTTGACTGACTCTCTGACTATGACTATGGTTGAGGACTTTAAGAGAACGCTAATGCTAATGCTGCTAAATTAAATTTTACTCTTATTACATCCAGATATAACAATCCTTAGAACCTTGTCCTGTCCTTCAGGAAAATGACCATAAGTATTTATGATTTAATGTTAAAGATATCAGTTCAATCCCAACTTCTCATCCTCAACTGTTTCATTTTTTCCCTTCATTTCTTCTGTGTGTGCAGTTGACCATAATTGTCACTGTCCAAGTCCAACAAACGTCGCCGTAAATCCAAACCCTGACACTAAGCTGCTTTGCGCAGTGACTGAAACACAAGAAAACCAATATGTTTTGTGCTTCAGAGGCAGAAATGTTCAAGTTCTTTACTCTCTCTGTGTATAATTACTCTGGCCTAGAGAGAGAATCTGTGGAATGTCTGCAGATGTTCTCTTGAATTAGAGAAACATTACGTCGCCCTGTTATGATTCTAATCATAAAATATGTCTCATTCATCCAAACACGGTCTCAGCAGCTGTTTACTGTTGAAAACTTGTAGCAGTTTTCAGAGACTTGGTCAGAATCATAAGTCGAGATTGGATTTAATGGCGTAGTGACATAAATATCAGGTTATAATAAAATGTTACAGCAATAAAATGTCTAGCAATGTTGACCTGTCTGTGTTGGTAACGTGATATCCTGGACTGTAGGTCCCAGTTTTCTCATTCCTTCCCTGTGTTTGCAGTTTATTCTCTGGTGCGACTTATATATTGAAATATATAATTTTACATGTTTGTCAAAAAAAAAAACTAAAAAAAATTGTTGTGTTTTTGTGTTCAATTCAGACTGTCAGGCGCTAGAGGGCAGTGGTGCGTCCAACTCTGGAGCGACTTATATATTAAAATGTATCATTTTCCATGTTTGTCATTTGTCACAAATGGGCGTGTGCCACAAAGAAAAAGGTTCTTTTTTTTTTGTTCATTTCAGACTGACAGCCGCTAGAGGGCAGTGGTGCTTCCAATACGAAAAATACCAAAATATATAATTTTACATGTTTGCCTTTTCCTCACGGTTACTAGTGGATGTGTACCAAAAAAAAAATGTTTATTTCGGACTGACAGCCACAAGAGGGCACTGGTGCTTCCAATATGCAGGAAAGACTTATATTCCGGAAAATTGTTAATCGCAATCATCAAATACCAATGATTAATCATGTGTATTATTACTTCTATCACAATTAATTGCGATTAATTAGCTAATGATCCAAATGTTTCCACCTCTGCCCTGTGATTAATCAGATTAGATCAGTTTTTTTGACAATACTTAAGTGTTACGGTGCAGTACCCGGTCAAAGTGGCTGAAGGAGGATCTGAACTCGTTCATCTGCTGCTGACTGATGCCCTTGGCGTCACGGGTCAGAATCTGGGTCTCAATCTCATTGATGGTTCGGGCGATGGTGGTCAGGAGCAGCTCCCACCCAACGCGGATGTGCTGGGAAAGAAGAGAAATCAAACATGGCGTCATGTTATGTGCTGTACTGTAGTAATGTGTACATCTGCAGTACTCTGTGCCTACGTCCAGTACCTCCATGGTGTAGTTGGTGTGTTTGTTATCAAACACCAGCGACTCCTGGATGAGCTGGTGGTCTCCCTCCAACTTGTCGATGTTGGGCTTGTAGGCCACGATGACGTGCTCGAACTGCTTCAGCTGAGTCATCTGGTCCTCCAGGGTTCCTCCGATCTCCAACGAGCAGCGTCCAATTTCCTGTTGGACATGAGACGGTCAACTCGGCCACTCTTAAGGTCAGCTACGTTGGGTCTGGTAATATTTCTTGTGGAATATTGGTCAGAAGATAAGAATCATAAATTGTTATTGTGGAGCAGGTGGAGATCCGGGTTCTGATTTACAGTCAGGGGTCAGTGAGGCACAGGTTGGTGCCGCCTCAGGGCTTTTTCTGGTCATGTGACGTGACTGAAATACCTGCATCATCTTCACACTGAAAAGCCTCCCCCAGTGCATTTCTCCATATGGGGTGGATATGAATGTAATTAGCTTCCTTTTGCGGCGCTTATTAGATCAGACGGAGTTAACCACGGCTAATTTGCCTTGTGGACCCTGCGAGTCTAACCTCCATCCTGGCCTGGATCCAGGGCCCGATTAGATTAGCCTGAGCAGCAAACTGTCGTCTCAGCCTTTCGTGGGCATGCTGGCGTGCCATCTCTTCCTGCAGGGCACCGTCTCTCTGAGGCACCAGCTTCTTCACCTGGAAAAGGAGGAAGGAGCACGCACAGAGGGAATTATTTAGTGCGGTCCACTCAGTTGACATTAAATAATAAACATCTTATTATATTTGCTTCAATCATTCCAGGCTTTTCCTCTGCGTTTTGCTACTGAAGCATCACTTATGGACTTCAATCGGCCTGGTTCCCACCAACCCTTGGCTGAAGCCTCACTAATGGCTTCATTTGTGGAGACGGCTCTCGGAGCGGTAGCTACCTTTTCCCATTTGTCGAGAAGCTCCTCCGTTGAGATGGTGCTGTAAGGGTTGGTGATGTTGGCCTTGATCCCGTAGCTCTGTGAAATCTTTAGCACCTCATTGTGTATTCCCAGGATGGCCTGTCTCTCCGCATCAGCCTCAGGTAGGGTGGCTTTGAACTGCTCGTGGGCAGCGATCAGACTCTGATGAAAGAAGAGAGGGATCGTGATCAATAATAGTCGAGAGTGATAATAGTTAGTTTTCTTTTCCTGTGTCTGACTGCGATCCGTCATTGGAGACACAAGACTCTCGCTTGTAGGTTTTTACCTGAGTTTCTTCGATGGTGTGAACGATGAACATGTCCTGCAGGTCCTCCATGGCTCCTTCCATCCAGTTGTTGAACGGAGCAGATCTTTTAGAAAACTCCAGGAACAGCTGATCAATAGTCTCCAGCAACTTCTCCGTCCGCTGCAATTATTAGAATACAGCAGGGCTTCAGGAAACAAGTTGAATCGGTTCCATTGGAGCCTTTGTTAGTTTTGCATTAAAAATAACTGAAAACCAATTTATTTGTTCCAGCCATGCAGAACTATAGTATTATTCATTAAATAAAATTTACTCTCAAATTGTGGCAACATAGATGTAAAATATAAATATATTGATTATATAAATTACAGATAAGAATATTTTTTTAACGTCATTATAAAAATTAATGTGTAAGAGTTTTATTTTTTTGTAAAATTAGGATTATGATTAGGGTTTTTTTAAACAAAATAATTTAACACTAGAACTAAAATCTAGATCCTAGATTATGACTAAATAACTAAATAGTAAATAACACAGAAATGTGCATTTTAACTCATTTCATATTAATGTCATCATAGCACCAACTGTCATGGCGTCTCTGCTGCTATTGTTGCTGTTGTAATCCGAAATAGGAGTCGACTCCTCCTCTGAAAGTGCTTCATCTGACACAACAAAGCACAGATTCTAGAGCTCCAAGACTAGAACAGAATCAAATGTCCTTCTAGATGTGACATTATGCTCATAAATGCACGGCAATAATTGTGACCTTTGATTTGACAAAGATATCATTTCCAGAATGTTCAAAAAAACGACCACCCTGGTCATTGTAGCATCAATTCTTGTATCTCCTCTTACACGCAACCAGACAGAACGGAGATTGCATCTGACCTGGGATCAGACAGGCTTCCTAACCTGATGTTTCACAAAGAAAGTCTAGAAAAGTTGCTTTCTCACAGTTTGTAAAACTCAGGTTTAGAGCAGCCACTGTATAACGCTCCACTACCCTGACGTTAGCTAATAAATCTTAGAAGACCTCTCGCCAATCCCAAAACAAATATCCTCTCACCATTTTCTAACCTAATCCCAGGGGACATTACAGTGGAACAGCCTCGACTTAAACAGAGTCGATAGTGACCGAAAACAGACCCCTGTCATTCAGTTCTAATCCTTGGCTCTTTTCCCAGGCCCTCACACATTCACAGGTCTGGACTGGGCCGGTGCGGATCAGAGGAAGTGGCTGCCGGGGCTGCGAGCCAGTCATTTCCTTGGACGAGACTCTTGCATCTATTTTTCCCTTTGTCCCCACCATGCTGTGACTTTTTTTGGTTTGGATCAAAAGATTTCAGAGGGGATCCAATTATCTCTGCTCCTGGATATATCCCTCCTCCTTCAGTGGCACAAACCCTAATCTGCCCAAGACTACATCTTAAATTAGCCGGATTCATCGAGTCGGGGTTTTGTAGTCAGTGTGGAACATTAGCACACTCTTGTGGAGATTTCCAAAGCTTCCACGAAATGGTGCAAAACAATCTCAGGGACGTAACTGATACTTAAAGCAGGACCAAACTGGCCTCAGGGAAGACATACACCGATTTCTCATTCAATTCGGAATAGAATACCGAAGTAGGTACTTCGGGATTCGAAATCCGCATTCGATTCACTTTGCGTTCACATTCAGTTTAATTTGGTATTCGCTGCGCATTCGATAGCCGCTTTGCATTCACACACAATAAGGGAGCAAATGCGCATTAGTCTAACCATGGTCCAGTTTCAATTTGATCACGTGGTTATATACCGAGATCTCGTTATATGCAGTTTCATTCAACATGAATTTTGTCAACAAACGCACGTGCAATTTTGAGGAGGAAATGAAGCAGGTTAAAGAAAGATCAAGGCGACGTATGAAGGCGATGAGAAGGAGACACAAAGAACAAATGAAGGAGATATGAGGAAGTGTTTCGTAATCCTGTTCCTAATAATGCAGCAACATATAGCGGTTGACAAGGAGATGAGCCGCTCCCGTAGCATTTTTACGAGCTTGTTAAACTAATACGGATGTTGTGTTCACACACACGCGGGGAGCAACAACCGTTTTACTTTTTTTGCTTCACACCTGTGTTAATTCGGCATCGAATCTCCGGACTAGAGGTGGATTAGTTAATGCGCATTAGTTGAGGAGCGAATGCGCATTAGTTTGTAATGTGAATGCAAACGGGGAGCGAAACTGGTTTCGCGTCGCAGCGAATACCGAATTAAGTGCCAGTGTGAAAACGGTATATAAGAACTGCAGCCCTGAGTGGCGGCCTCACCTCCAGTGCTTCCCTCCTCTTCTGAGTCAGGGTTCCCAGCTTATCCCACAAGTCACAGATGCTCTGGCACCGCTGGTTCACAGCAGCCACGTCGTGGTAGTCGAGCTCACTGAGGAGACAGGGACATTTGGAATGTTTCAGTTGAAGGAGTGAAAAAAGCTCTTGGTGTAGAAACGTTTTACTGAAAAGAAAAAAAAACAGATAATTCAGGCGACAGTGCTGGAGGTAAACAGTGGAGGCGTCAGACAAGTGGAAACGTTTCCACTTTGAACCGACTGGGCTCATTAACCAGGAAAGATCTAATTTTAAATCAAACCTGACAACAAGACTCTTTCCTGTGTTTTCACACCTGAGGGAGAACAAGAGTTTTATAACTCCAGCATTTCACTAAATCAGTAGTTTCCAAAATAAGGAGCAGGTCCCTTTGGGGACACATTCATTTTATTGTATCGGAGAGAAAAAAAAACTTCCATAACTGTGTAAAGAAGTTTATTTCACAATGGGACAATGCAATCAATTACAAGAACACACAGAAGGTTGGCCCAGCTCCCCCTAGTGTCCATAGCCATAAATTCCATGCTTCTGAGACTGAGAAGGATAGTATCTTTGATAATAGACTTGATCCCAGAAGTCACCTCCAGAATCATAGCCAGACCTGAAGTCGGAGTATGTGCCGTAGGGAATTGAGAACTCGAAGTTTCTGGTCAGTTTTTGCATTCGAGTATAAGGTGAACTGGGCTGAAGAACATCAGAAGAGGATGTATCTGGATCTTCTCCATAGGGAATCTCTACCATCAGATCATGACCATGTGCTTCTGTCTCACTCTGGTGGTCTCCATGCTCATAAACAGACTGGTAGTGACTCAGCTCCCCAGCCTGGAATTCTGGGTCCGGATACGTGACGGGAATCCAGTTCATCTCCTCGGTTTCTGTCTGCACTTCACCATTTTCATGGACCGCCTTGTACTGATCCAGCTCACCCGCCTGGTACGGAGAAGGAAGGGCAGAGGAGAGACCATGAAGCTGAGATGGAGGAGATCTGGAACCACTGAGCACAGTCCCAGGTTCTTCATCTGGATCCCAACCAGCAGCTTCACTGGAGATGTCTGTAGTCAAACCAGGATCGTTCACGTCGTCAGGCTGAGCAGGTGCAGCTTGATGGTAAAACGCTGCAGGAGCCTTCAGGTTCGACAACCTGCTGTCATAGGGATTTCTCTGGCTCCTGCCTGGAGAGACAACTGCAGGCGTCAGTCATACGTCTGCCAAACAACCTCCATAACATCTAGTCACGATATTAGTTTTTCACCTTTTGCTGGAAAACCACAAACTTTCCCATTTAACACTGCAGCAAGGAGCAGCAACAGACTGTGGAAGAAAGTAGTAGTGTCAAAAATGTTGTTTCTGAGTTCACTCAACAAGTTTTTTTTTATCTGTCTCATACCTTATGGGACACGCAGCAGCCATTGTCTTCATCCTCTTCTCTCAGAGCTCTGCTCTATTTTGAAACAGGAAGTGTCTCTGACTGGTGATGACGGACAGGTGTGTGTCATTGACGAAAGTCAGCTGACTGCAGGCTTCACTGTTTACACCCCTGATCCAGTCCACTCTGTGGTCATATTTCTATGGTCCACTAAGATTGGACCATTAGTTGACTGTTTAAACTACCGTAGTTTAAAACGTGTTTACATCTGATCACTGTTCTCATTTAAACAATGTACAATTCTATCAAATACAAATTTCAATCTATTTTTATACAAAGGTAAAATCTAAAATATTATTTTAATTATATTTTTTATATATTTTCCATTTAGTTTCTGCTCTTTATGGAAGTCTCCAGAATTTATTTGTATATTTTTTTTAGTTTTGCACTAGAAGTTTTCAGTCGTCGCCAGATAGGACAGTGCCCCCTGTGGCCAGCGATAAAATGGCAAAGTTTGGACGTATTTGGCTTTGAACTATAGGACGCAGCACCAGCCATACTACTAAAATATTATTTTGATTCTATTTTTTTTTCTTTTTTTATATTTTCCATTTAGTTTCTACTCTTTATGGAAGTCTCCAGAGTTTATTTGTATTTTTTTTTTAGTTTTGCAGTAGCAATTTTCAGTCAACTGCAGATAAAACAGTGCCCCCTGTGGCCAGTGAAGAAATGGCGAGGTTTGAAGTATTTGGCTTTGAAATATAGGACGCAGCACCAGCTGTACTACTAAAAAGATCGACTCAGAAAAAAAAAATCAACTGTAATATTTCTCAATTACAATACATGTTTGTACATTTAGTGTTTTTTTTCTTTATATAGTTTAGTTTATAGTTTTGCTTTGTTTTTTCTTGTGTAGCCAACCTTCTAATTGTGAAGAAAGAGCGCCCAACACCATGTTCACCACACAACAGTTCATGACTGTAGCGCTAATGGAATTAGAATAATACAGTTCTCCCCAAACCCCAGATGTTTTCTCTCCGTTAAACACAACTCCAAACATCTGCTTTAAAGAGTGCGTACTTTAGTTCCTGTGCGATGGCAGCGATCTGCTCCACTCTGTCCTGATGAGCTGCCAAGTCGCTCTCGAAGGCCTCGTGTTTACGGAGCAGCGCTCGGATTTCTGTCAAGGTGGTTGTTTCGTAATCCTTCTGGGAGAGGATCTGCTCCTTACCTGCGCAAAGACAAAACGTTTTTTTTAAACAAATGAGGATAAAAGAAAATGAAAAACAACGCCCCCTTGTGTTAGCAGCAATTCGATGTAAACCGATTGTGACGTCCCAATATCAAATAATTACTTTACACACAGAATGACCTTCAGTCAGATCACATTAGGAGCAGAACGAACAAATACAAAGGATATGGAAATAACAGGTGGCTGAAAATAATCAAAGACGACAGAAAGGCAGGAAGAAATATAGAAGAAAAAAAAAGAGAGTAACGTGAACAGAAACTCTTCAATGTCTAGAACTGACCGTTGGCCCAGTTCTCATGATTTGTGGCTTTTTGGCGAAACTTCTCCGCCAGGTGATCCAGTCTCTCCAGGCGACGGATCTCAGTCAGAAGCCACTCCTCATATCCCTTCTCTGCCTGCTCCAGGCCCTGCCAAGCACTGGCGATGTCCTGGGAACAAAATGAAGGAGAAAAAAGAAATGAGAACAAAAGAGACTCTGGCACCGGGCACACAAACAACTAAAGTTACTTAATCCAAGTCTGAGATTTATTAGGGCCGTGACTTACGGACACCATCTTCCCCTCCGAGGGCATGAACGCTGGCCGATTGCTGATGCGGAGCTTGGTCTGCAGGGTGTTGAAGTTAATTTCCAGCTGGCACTTCTCCTGAACCTTGGGAGGCTTGTGCTGGCGCCTGTAGTCCCTGAAATCCTCCAGCTTCTGCTGCATCTCCGCCATGGTCTTCTCCGGGGTCCGGTTCTCCAGCCAGGGTGTGGTGCGGCGGATCCACTCCAGCAGCTGGGAACCACAAGGAATCATGGGAGAAGTAATAAGGCCAGAGATCTAAGGTGAGGTTAGGTTGGGATCATAAGTCCAAATATATTAAGTTTTCTTCTCAACACAAACTATTATTATATTCTTATGATTTCAATGCTTTAATCCCAGATTTTATTTTTCTTTTTTTATCGTTTCACCTCACTGGCCAGTCGCTCGTACTCCTCCATCAGTTTCTCATTCTCCTGGTTGACGCCCAGCACCTTACAGATCCTGTTGGCAGCCGTCTCTGCCTGCAGCACAGGGTGGAAGGTTTAATGTGATTACAGCAGCAGAAGATACCCAGCGTACCCAGCTCCCATTCATCCTCTCAATAGACTTAATAACATTATCCTGTCCATCACAATGGCATGTCAAAGTCAAACTGACAATAAAGCTCCACACCTGAGTCCTCTCCTGTATTCCCAAGGAACCCGGGGAAACGAGAAGCGGTCGGAAAGCCGGGATTTATTCCGATCAAGTCCTTGTGATGTGGTCTAGATTTAGTTAGTTTAAAATAACTACTTTGATTTTTGCTTACATTTAATCCATGAAATAAAGTTGTATTTTTTATGACTAAATGTAAAATATTTTTTTATAAAATTGTCTAAAACTGTAAATTAAGTTTATTAGTATTAAATTACATTTTTATACAGTAAATTTCTAATTTATCGTCATGCACATACATTACTGCTGTGGTTTTCAAAGTGGGGGGCGGGTCCCCCACTTTGTACTAGTCAGATAAAAATCCTTCTGAGCAAAATATTCAACATGATTGGTTGTCTTCTTTCCAGTTTTCTTGATGAAATCAGCACTGATTTATTTTTTTTTTATTAATCAATTAAGCGTCAACAATTTTTTTTCCTGACTAACATTTTGTGACATTAACACCGCTCCATTTCTACGTCTATAAAATGCAAAAAAAGGAGCAACACTGAACCTGCTCTGCTCCGGCAAAAGCGTGGTAAAAGCAGGAAACGTAGGTCATGATGGCTCTTTCATCTGGCTTGGGGGTGTTGATGATATCTGTGGCAATGACCGGAAGAGGAAGAGGTCAAGGTTAAAAAGACGGAGCGGGAGAAAGAGGCGAGGAAGAGGATGATGATGATGAAAAACAGAACATTCTGTTGGTTTTGTGTTCGCTGTGGTGAAGCTGTCACATCTGAATGACTTAGTATCTGCTGTTGACATGGGTGATCACATCACTACAACCACAGGGTCAGATGATCCTTCACTCTGTCCTCTGTCCTCTGGAACTGGAAGTGTCCACACAGAACCTGAGAAGGTCAGAAAAACCCACTTCTATTTCATAAATCATTACCTTCTGCGTCCAGCATTTTGGGAATGTCCAGGTGTTTCTCAGCTATGTCGAAAGCCAGGTTCAGGTTCCCCATGGGATCATCCTAAATAAAGACACACAATTGGACATCAGGGAGCAGCAATGCCGGACTTAAAATGCCACTGCACTGACCTCCACACTATGGCGGCCGGCAATTCTGCCCGACCATCCAGGATACATGCACATACACAGTGATACCTCCACTACAGCAGTAGTTAAGACAGGAAAACAAAGTAGAAGAGTGATAGTTATGATATTATTTACGTAATGTATGTAGTTACCCTTTACAAACCTACACACACTGTTATCAACCCTCCCTAGACGACATTTCCCTTTCTCCCAGTAGAGAGCGATGTTGACAGACAAGGGCCAATCAGAGTGAAGCCGTAGTATGTTGCGTCCAATCTCAGAACAGAGATTGAACTACCAGAAATTGTTCGCAAATTTCGCTTGTCTCAATTTTGAAAAGGGAATCCATATTTTAAATGCCAAAACTTGTATGTATAGCAAAAATATCGCAAAAACATCGCAAAAATATCGCAAGATTTTTAATCGCAAAGTACAAAGGGAGTGAAAGAAGAATCGCGATGTAGCCAACAGTACACCACATGTTATTGTATTAGCCGATACTAGGCCGTGTATGATCTCATCCGGGTAAACAAAGCTACCAGGAATAGTTCGCAAACGCGCTAGTCTCAATTTTAAAATGAAAATCCACATTTTTATGCTAAGCCTTGTATGTATAGCCAAATGTCGGGAGATCTTTTTTTTTTTTAATCGCAATGTACAAAGGGAGTGAAAGGAGAATCGCAACAATACACCATGTGTCATTGTACTGGTTCGCAAATGGGCAATTTCAAGTAGGAAGTACGAGTAGGAATCCGTATTTTTAGACCTTAGAACTTTGTACACAAAGTGTAGCTATCACACCAAAAAGGATTTACGATTTACTGAGAATCGTGAAAGGTAAACCGCAAAATAGCTAACAGTATTACATCAATGTAGTTGCCCATAGTATGCCAGGTACAATCTCTGTAAAGAGTGCTAGCGGCGATAGTTTGCATATGTGCATGTCTCAATTTTAAAACGCTAATCCCCATTTTTAGAGCCAAAACTGTTCCACGTATGGCAAAAACATTGTGCGATCAGATTATTTACACCTGAGAATCGCTACGTAACCAACCGTAAACTGTGTGTCGTTGTATTATCAAATAGTACGATCTTGTCTACATTAACAAAGCAACCAGAGATCGTTCGCAAATGGGCTTATCTCAATACCAAAGTAGGAATCAACATTTTCAAACCCAAATTATTTATTTGTAAATAATTTGTAATGTACTGAGGGGGAGGGGCGTGATAAATGAATATGAATAATTTCAGCATCAATGTGAAGAATCCAGTCATAATTAGCCCATATATTTGTATGCCATATATTTAACGGGTTGTATTTTTCATCTCCCAAGTGACTGAGCTGATGATAAATCAAAGGCAGGGAGATGTGCTTCAAAGCTAACAGCTGAGAGTGAAGCCTGTCCTGTTGAAGGAAAAGTCAGTGAAAGTGCAGCAGGGTAAAAGTGGATCATGCTTACATGCTGCTGCTGCTATTGTCCCTAGCTCTGCATCACTGTTCCACAAGTGTAAGGGGACAGGAAGGGGACGGGGGCTGGGGCCCGGGTGCGGGTGAAGACTGGCACAATGCATGACAGCACCAGCTGCTTCCAGATCCAGCACACGACGACAGGACAGATAGAGGGATGTGGTAGCAATCAGTGGGATGGGAGGGCGGATAAAAAGAAAAGGATCGAGGGAAACCCTGGGGCCTTTGTGTCTTTGGGCCCCCGACCAGGACTGGTGAACGGTTCTGCATCACTGCAGGCTTTACTGACGCGCTCACCTGGAGCCAGACTGAGCATCCGCCTGGCAGCCCTGTCCATCTCCTGGTGGCAGGAACCAAACTCAGGTGTGACTGACAGAGCAAATTTGTGTCAAGAAGACGGAGAAGATGCAGCACAGGCTCAGTCTCGACTTATCACTTAATATTTATAATGGATTATCTCTTCTCTGTCACCGTCTCTGCGCCAGCGGTGGATATTTTTCAATTAAGAAACGTCACCATGACCAGACCGCAGACATCTGACGGCTGCCAACTGTGAGGGCACTACGTGACAGTGTGGACAATAGAAGAGGGAAAAAAAGAAAATACTAAGCCCAAGGCTCTGCGGGGACTAGGCTCATGTTTCCATGACTATTCTTGGCCAGCTCCATGAACGCAGCTTGTCCTAAAAAGTGTCCAGTTCTGTTTCCACAACAAATGAAAATGTCACTCTCTCCGGCCAGCAGTGCACCAGGAGACCGAGGTCTTCCAGATTTCCCTCTTCAGGACGATTGCTTTTTTTTTTTTCAGTCTGTTTGTTTTCACTGCAGACGCTCACTGATGAGCTGTCTGTTAGCCCGACTGCCTCTGCGTGTAAACAAACCGCTAAATGAGCCTCTAAGTTGTTTACGCACAAAACTGAGTGAACTGAGTGGACATTAAATCCATGAATCCATTAGATTAAGCCCCAGATCTGGTGCTTTTTCAAAAGACGTCAAGCTGATGAGGAGGAGAAATTACCTGGAGAAGGTGAAATAAATCGCAAAGGTGGAGAGAGGAGGAGGTGTTAACTCATTTCCACCACTTTGAAGAAGATTTTATGAATGGAACTGAGATGTATTACAATTTTGCTACAATTGATTATTATGTATTGAAAAAAATGTTCTGGAAAAAAAACCCTTTTTAAGCTCCACGGGCCATGCAAAACGACTTGGCGGGCCACATTTGGCCCACGAGCCTTGAGTTTGACTAATGTAATTCCAAGTATGTCAAATTACGTTTTTTGTTTCTTTTTCTACACATGTGGAACATAAATAGTCACAGGTTGCAGCTACATTAACACCGTGTTGTGATGGAGGGTGCAGGGAATTGGACTCACAACCTTGGACATCATGCTGAAGTGAAGTGTTTTAGTTAAGATCACAGGAGCAGTGAAGCACAAACAAAAGTGAAGAATCTGCTGTGAATGTTAATTGGGAATTTCTTCATTAGCTTGAGATAAACCAGACACATCAGTCCTGAATGGTTTACTAATGAACTCCAGCTGATTGGTCAGCTGATATGGATGACCAGCATGAACAACTGAGATAAGAAGGTCACCTTTAGGTCTTCATCATTGAACCAGATGGTTTTCAGGATCTAACGATCTGAGGTTAACGTCTTAACACAAGTCCCTGCTGTTGGAAAGGCAGGAGGTGACTGTAAATAAAAATTTGACAAAAAAAAATATTGACTATTTTTTTCTAGCCTTCTTCTGTATCTATTGTGCAATTTCATTTGTTTTGTATTTTTTATTTATATTATTTATATTTATGTAAATATTTTTATTATTTAAATTATTTCATTTGTTTTTTATTTTATTTATTGATTTTGTGTTTTTATTTATATTTGTTTTTATTATTATTATGTTTATTTTAATTCATTGCAATTTCATTTGTTTTTTGTATTTATTTAAACATTATTATTTAATATTTCATTTGTTTTTTATTTTATTTATTGATTTTGTGTTTTTACTTATTTTTGTTTTTATTTTATATTTTTCAAATACATTTAATACTACATTTAATATTTACTAGTATAATATACATTAACCAGTCCAGGTGATCATGTGACCCCTTGATCTAAAATACTTGTACCTATTTTATATAGTTGATTTACTGAACAAAAATCAGTTAAGAATCTTTTTATGATTTTTTTTATTTTATTTTTTATTGGATTTTTTAATGTATTTTTTATGTTGCTGA
Organism: Paraplagusia blochii; assembly: GCA_016785265.1. Taxonomy (NCBI): domain Eukaryota; kingdom Metazoa; phylum Chordata; class Actinopteri; order Pleuronectiformes; family Cynoglossidae; genus Paraplagusia; species Paraplagusia blochii. The sequence continues at coordinate 238,649 of JAFBJS010001680.1, read as the reverse complement.
GAAATCATTATCCTGCACCCCTGACCTGCTGACCTGGTTGGGTGTAAGGTTGTGACCCGCAGCCTCACACTGTGACAGATGTGTTAATCTATTGGAAACCACTCTGTTAGTTCAGGGCTGAGACACAGCAGCCTGGTTACAGGGGGAACCACACGACACCTTGTTGAGCTTAGAGTAGTCGAGGAGGTCGGGTCTGTGTCTATGAATCAGGGCGCAGAAGGCCAGGCCGTCCTTCCAGCTTCAGAGGAGAACCAACAGTTTCAGTCAGTTTGGACTCAACTTAGAGGACAAATGTGCCGGAAACCTGCGGAAAATCATTCTGCCACTGCTAAGATATATCTATATTTACTTTTTTGTCATCTTAGGTGTAAAAAAAATAAAAAGCTAAAGATTTGATTGCATTTCCTAAGCATTGTCTGTCAACAAGCAACAAGAAAGATTCACTGGTCACCTGACATGGAAGTTTTGGACATTGACATTCCTGTAGGGGGCAGTCTTTCTCTGACACCACAGCAGCAGACCTTCTTTGGCAGATGTTTCTGAAAGGAGTTATTTTATAACCATATTTTAAGGACTTTTTCATTTTATTTGTGCATTTGTCAGATACATATATATTTATTTATATTTAGCTCACCTTCTACAGAAATATCCTGAATGGCGAAGCGAAGGATGATGGTCCAGATCATACCCAGGGTCATCTTTATATTTCCGTCCACAATCTCTGAAGATAACATTATCACGTTAACACCATTCATAGTCATTATTCCACTGATGCTGCAGCAACTGAAATACCACTTTCGTACCTTCAGCTCCAATAGAAACCAGTTTCACTCCTTTGCTCGTGATGAAGTCCAAGGCTTTGTTGACATTTGCGATCTTATGAAACCTCATCTTCCCTCTGTCGGGCTTCGCTAACCGTTCCCCTGCAAATTCAATTATAATTCCGCAACGGTCACAAAGGTGGCTAAATATTTTGGCTTGGAATTTCACCGTAAAAACAGTGAACAAAAACTAGAATTCATGATGTTCAATAGTAACATTTTACCGATCCCGATATTGTCCTATCATCTCATTTTCAATTCCGATGTAGGGCTGGTAATGTATATTTACAACCACTGTAAGAATGAGATATTAAATGAAGTAAATGAGCTGCAATGCTGCCATCTAGTGGCAAATTGGCATTATTTTTATGCATTATGAGGTTTTCATGTTTGTTTTCAGAGGGAAAACAAACAGCATTCCCAATAGATAGAACCAGAAACCCATAGAAAATAAGTAAATGTTCGGACACCCCCCTTCTCCGAATGACTACAAGTTGACTACAAACATTACACTAACCTGAGATGACCTCCAGGAGCAGCATGAGTTTGAGTCCATTCCTGAAGTCTTCCTCAATGTTTTCAATCTGTGTGCCAGCTTTCCTCAGGTGGGAGTTACACCAGGCTGTGAAGGTCTAACACAGGGTGACACAAAGGCACAGGCGTCCATGAAAAGTGCAGGTAGAGCACGGAAGCTCTGCCAATGCAGCGTGATCCATAATGCATGCTCCTTGGAGCAGCTCCGATTTGGTGGTTAATGGGAAATCGTGTAAACATCACAGGGATTGCACAGTGAGCTGATTTCACTATGCAGCAGATCTGGAGGCACTGACTCAGCTAACAGGCCGGGCCTGGCCTGACCCGGTGCCGACGCAGGGATAAACATTGATCCTAACCTCTGTGGCCAGAACTTTGTTTTTCAGATTAACCTTCAGCGACCCACCAGCGTCTGATCAACTCTGGGGTTTTTTTTTCCTGCTGTTTTAACCACTTTGCGCCGACAGTGAGACAAATACAGCCCTGTGTGAGTGTGAGTGTGTGCTCTGGAAACTGTGTAAATCGCCCTGAGACCTGCTCATTGTCTTTCTCCTACTATTTTTACAAAGTCTTCCAACAGCCAGCAGCCGACTTTACAGGCGCTCAGCAGTTTGCGGATAAAAGCCGGGAGCCGACGGTGGGGCGCATTCCGACTGATATAAGGTGTTAAATTTAGACTGCTCTGCTGTGCCTCATGATAACAGAGCAGGAGGAGGGAAACGTCAAAATGTCTGGCCGTGTCGACATAAGTGAAAATGTCACATGGACGCAGAGCGACTTTTCCCCCCGCTCACGTCAATTTCTGTCACGATTGTGCCACTTTTGACGTGTCGGGCTGTGGTAGGAAGGAGATAACTCTATCTCAGAACATGTGTGTTGTTATTTCTGATCACTCCTTTTACTGTGGCGAGCTTTGACAGAAGGCAGAGGTGGACAAAGGGCAGGGACAGGGTGAACATTTCTTATTCGTTATGACAGGGATGATGGAGAAATAGCTGGGGGAAAAAAATGACACAAGGCTATGATTCTGTTACAGCAAAAAACAATAGCTGACACACAACCTCACAATGGCCGTGTCTATAGTCATAAAAGCCATGGTTCCCAACACTTGGGGCATGGAACGGTACTTGTCCGTAGGTAATTTGTTACCAGGTCTCAAATGGACACGTTAGCACTTCAGTTTTACAAATTTTGCAAATTCAGTCGCATTCCTTTACTTTTAGAACACAAACAAAAACTGGCAAAATTCATTAAGACTTTGATATTAACTATTCAATTTTATGAGTTTTTTTTATCCAATCAGTACAGTAATACCACTCACAATAACAGCCAATGCTGGTGGTACCACTCATTGAAAGTATGGTTCCCAATCTCTGGTACCCAGGCCAACACCGGTCCATGTTTAATTGATACTGGGACGCAGTGAAATAATTTTTGCATTATTTAATTAAACAAGAACCTGATCATTTTAACAATTTGACATTGTTTCCAAGATAACATCTTTCAGACAATAAGAGTAACGGGATAAAGTCTTTAGCTAATTTAGTGAAAATGCAATCCCATGAAGACTGTGTTTATTTTTTTGACATGAGACTTATGCCAATGTAACTTAATAAATGCCACTTAAGGCCACCGGAGGGTGTTGTTACACTTGAGATAGCAAAATGCTACTTACTGCGTCACTAAAAATATCAAGTTTGACACTAACTGAGCAGAAGGAGAGAGTGCACTTTTGACAATATTTGATTTTGCCGATATTGTCCAAATATCTTACGATACCAATATTGGCTGCTACCGATATATGTTGTTGGTTTCCTTCAAAACTGAGGTGAACGTCTCAGAACTCTTTGTGTGTTTCTAGCAACTTTGGCAAAATGTAGATCTTTATTGCCGGAAAAATCTATCTCACTGATTTTAATAACCTGTTTTATATTCCTATAGTTAGCTTATCTACTTTGGGAATTTGTGTAAATAAATATTGTTTTCTGGCAGAAAAGTATCTCTACGAATCTTGTTAAATAAATTTTCTAAAATAAATTAGTCTCATACACTGGTGGAGCATAATGTCTGGACAATATGGTAATCAAATATTTCCTAAAGGACAGAAACCATAAATGCAAGACATATGCCACAGCACATCCCCTGTCGTGTGAGCTGTTCCTTTAAAACAGAATATATTCAGATTTTTTCAATGTAATAATTTGAGTTTGTTTAAGTTTTTAGTTCCAAAGGTTTCTCAGCTAATTTCTCTAATTGAGAAGTCCTGCAGTATGGCATGGGGTTGTGGCCATGCCCTTGGACATCTTCTAGTAACAGGAGGTCAGGGCCTCACTGTTAACAACCATGTGTCTGACAGGAGACTCTCACTTTACAATCTGTCTCCAGCACAACCAGATTCCAGGGCAGTGTTTGTCTCTCAGTAAATATTTATTCAATCAGAGGTCAGAGGGAAAAAAGCTGTGAGTTCAACCGTCATTGCAGCCCATTCCTCCTTCTCCCACAGCATTTTGTTTCCAACTTCTGGTACCGATGAGAACATCCTATATATCTATGCATGTTCATCCCCTCAGTTCAAAAACAGAACATGATAAATCAGGTTCCACACTGAGTCCCCAGGCTCTGGGTGTCATTGAACTGCTGCCCCCTGGTAGATAAAGCGAGGAAAATGTGTCCCGCTCCTGCTCCAAATTTGACTCACACCACAATTGTCGACCCACGCTGCCCACTTTCCAAGCCTCCACCCCACCCGCCACCTGCATCTCCAACACTACTGACCAGTGACGATGAATCTAAAAATATACATGAATCACATCCAGCGAGAACCCACCCTGTCACTGCCCCAGGGGCCTCACCAGGTCAGAGGTTTAACTAAAAAGACGGAGAACTCCGTGGGTCTATGATGGACGGCTTTCTCATCCTATTGAAATCATATTATCTCATTTAACACTTTCTCTCGATGGAGCTTGGTGGAGTTTCCATGCAGGGGCAAACCCAGCTTAGGATCAGCCCCAGGTTTGAATGTACTGTAACAGTAAAAGGGATCAGACCTGAAGGCTTCATCAGCCCCGTCTGACTCCGATGATAGATTTATAAACGCTGTTTTTTTCAACGGACGGTGAAGGAAAGCTATGCAGCTGCTGGTAGGATTTTGAGCTGAGCCTGTGCTGTGTGGTGTCTGGAGATGGACAAATGATTTATGGGGGAAAGGGAAAAGAGTGACGTCAATCTCGACCACAGGGAGAGGTTTTCCAATGTTTGAGACAACAGAATAAGTAAATGATTTTAATAACTACATCTTGTCTATTAGGCACCTCCAGGGACTTATAAACCTGAGAGCAATAATATTTTATCTGATATTTTCCCCTGAACTAAATGAAATGGAACTTGATATTAGTCCTCAAAAAAGAAAAAAGGAAATCCCAGAATTCTTGAGAAATATTCTAAACCAGACTTGGCCAAACTAAGGCCCAGGGGCCAGATGTGGCCCATGCACCTTTTTTAATCTGGCCCACCAAACTTGTCCAAATAATACTGCTAATTTATGGTATGATAATAAAGTGTTTTCCCTTTAACACTTGCATTTTCTCAATAGATTGTAGAAAAAAGCTAAAAAAGTATTCAAGTACTCAAAGTGGCCCAGGAGTCATAGTTGTCTCATAGTCGTTTATATATATATATATACTTTATATATATAATATATACTGTATATAGTAAAAAAGGTAATAAGTAGTAGAAAACAAACAAAACTTTTTTCACTATATATATATAGTTAAAAAAGTTTTGCAATATTTTTAAAAGTCTACTATTTTTTAATAAGTAGTAGAAAATAAACAAAACTTTTTTACTATATATGTATAGTAAAAAGGTATTGTTTATGTATATACTTTATATACTATATATGTATGTATATATATATATATAGCAAAAAAAAGTTAGTTTTTTTGTTTGTTTTCTACTACTTTTTAGTTCCACTCTGAAGAGACATCCAATCAAATTTACAGTTAATTTGACCAGAAATCAGACTAGAGACCGGACCTGTGCTGTAAGGCAACAGTTCTAACCACTCCTCCAGAGGGCAGCCTTAGATATGACGTATAATATCATCACCTGCTACGGAGCCAAAAAAATAAAAGCCCTGAACCTGCTGTGTGGAACCATCAGTGAAATATTTTATCACTTCTGATCTTTTTAAACAGCTGCCTGTGGAACCAAAACACTCCACACTCACTTGTCGACTTTACATTACAATCAGTTGAAGATAAACATCCATAATAGCCCTGCATAAAAATACACAGTTTGATGATCCGTGGAGAGACATCGCCGGGGTAATGGGGCAGAGCTGAGGGGCTGCAGTTGTGAAGTGTAGGCCCAGTCATAACACTAGGGTGATGGTGCGGGAGGCCGTGGCTCAGTGGAGTGCAGCTGGTCCAGCAACAATATTTCTGTGTGGTTTCTATAAACAAAAGAATTCCACACCAAGGACGCTGGATTAACCCCACTCTAATGCCTTCAGGTCCCGGGGTTAAAATTAGGTGCAGCGTCCATTCTAATCCCAAGAGCGTCATCATGTGTTAGGAGCATCTGTTGACAGCTCGCATTCCGCGCGTATCAGGCGCAGCGGCAGCAGCAGCACACGGAGCCCAGGGCTGAGCCGCTGGAAGAAGCTGCTATTGTTAGCTGCCTGGTACCCACCGCATCCGCCTGTCAACCTCCTGCCCTCGACCACAGTTTATACACGTCAGGTCTGCGGTATGCGCCAGGCCGGAAGTCTGGAGACGACGGTCAAAATAAAACCACAACAGTAAAAATAAAAACAAAAGGTGTAGCATAATGTGATTCTGTAACTACGCACTGTAGTGTTTAAGAAACGGAGATAAATATTTTTTTCTGTGAAGACAAAGTATTTGTTTGTATGGTTTCTATTATTAACTTACAAGGCCCTAAATAATCTGGCCCCTTCCTATATTAAGGACCTACTTTCCCGCTGGAAGAAGCTGCTATTGTTAGCTGCCTGGTACCCACCGCATCCGCCTGTCAACCTCCTGCCCTCGACCACAGTTTATACACGTCAGGTCTGCGGTATGCGCCAGGCCGGAAGTCTGGAGACGACGGTCAAAATAAAACCACAACAATAAAAAATAAAAACAAAAGGTGTAAGATTCTGTCACTACGCACTGTAGTGTTTAAGAAACGGAGATAAATATTTTTTTCTGTGAAGACAAAGTATTTGTTTGTATGGTAGAGCGAGTAATGGAAAATGGCGGCAATAATGATGCGTTTAGGATCCAAACCCAAAATTGCTACTTGTTTTATTAGCAGCAAGGAAAATAATAAAAAATATATTGTTTTTAATTGTGAAAAACGACTATACAAAGATATCGTGTCACATTTGACTAACAACAGTTACCAAACTAAGATAAACACATTTATGTTGGCTAAATGTTAATAAATAAATACATTTAAACCGCATTTTGAAAATTCCCAACCGGAAGTTCCATCTTGAGAACAAAATCCTTGACGATAGTCCTAAAAGTAAAACTATTTGACAGAGGTTTGAATGAAAACTTCAAATAAAGAAAACATACATCATTTTAGACATTATATTGACATTTGAAATTCGAGGCTATTTCACGAAACAACACAGACCGTGTTTGTGGAAATTACTGAGGTACTTCGGGCCAATTTTATTGTCAACTTTGGACAGATGCAGTTTGTTGCCGACTTACTTTTCTCTGCTGCTGCTCCCAGGCCGGGTCCAGGAGCATGTCCCTGTCCCACTCATCCTCCTGCATCATGTACTCGTCCTCGTAGCCGTTGTCATAGTGGATAGTGGTCTCCACCTGCGTCATCGTCATCATCTTTGAGCCGTTGACTTTCTGTTCCCCCCGAATAAGCTGAAAAACCGCGTCTTATCCTTTTAGCGTATTGTAGAAAGTGATGGTGCGTTCACTGCCACTTCTCCTCTTTGACTCGCTGCTCGTCACACTCACTCACACACTTGCCCTTGTCCTCCTGACCTGACAGACAGTCTGGCCCTGGTTGCCACAGATGAACAAGCGACTGTCATTAGTACTGGACAGTCACGTGAGGACCTCGGTACCTTCCCCCAAAATTCCCCTGCCATCACCCTGCCAACCCACCCACCCACTTACTCACTCACTCAGCCACTCGAGGCACACAAATGGCAGAAGTCTGACTTGAGATCAATATAGTTTTATTATAGAATAAAAAAAACACAATGCAGACTTTCATTTAAAAATAAACACAAGTTTGGGACATATAAATAAAAAAGACCTCTTCCTTGAAAATCCAATGCATATTTTCTCAATGAAAGGCACTGGTCACCACAGACACTGTCACAATACAGAAATAATCTCTTTTCAAGCAAAGATGATGAAAACAACACCGGGCTAAATGTCTCTCAACAAAAGTTTTGCAGCGAACAATCGTTGGCCAATTCATGACGTATGTTATTTTTTTAATTGGGCTTCAATTAAAAAATAAAAAATGGATCCACATCACATTAGAAAAGTGACCACTACTTGTACAAACCATTTGTAACAGTAAAACATTCACAATACTGTTTTATTTCCAATGACAATAAACAAGGTTGTTTTGAGTAAGCAAAATACTCAAAATGCAATACTGCAATGGAAATGTACAAGGATTAATCAGATTTTAATTATCATTTTTATCCGAGTTCTTGGTTTTGTATAACCAAATAGCACCAACTTTAGTGTTAAAAATTAAATGTCTAACTAGAGGAAGTTAAATTAGTGTCTTGTGGATTAGCCTTCTGTATTTCTGAAGGTTTTCTGAGGGAAAATGTTCACTGCCTTACAATATCAGATCCAAGTGTCTGAGAGGAAAAAAAGGAATATGACAAATCAGACAGGCCTGCGTGTATAAAATGTAAACTGTCCCTTTAAGGATTAAAATGGCATTGTGGAGGCTGGTCCTGACAGACACTACCTCACCACAGAGGAAGAGTTCAAACAGAGTGCAAAGAAGAAAACCTTGGAGTAAAAAGACAGAGAAAAGTTTGGAGTTTTTTTTGTCAGAACCATCAAACCACCTGAAGAACCTCTGTCACAGCCAGGCGTCTAACGTTTTGCAGTTGAACTGACAGACTCTTTCAGTAAAGACGAAGTTAGCTGTTTGGATGTCATGTTTCCATGTGTATCATTTGCCATTTGCAGCAGTGTTTTCTTGTGCACAAGGAAGGGGTGGTGGTGTTGGTGGTGGAGGAGTCGAGGAAGTGAAGAAGAGTTTACTCTCTCTATCAGTCTGTTTCATTGAGGCCACAAGGTCTTCGCCACTCCTGCCCTCGTTCGTGGATCCATTTGTTTGATACTGAAAATGAAAAACACAGTGGATGAAAACGACTTCTGTAGAGAATCAACTCTCGGCTCCAGCCCACAGCCTCACTGGAGACGTTTGTTCTGCTTCTAAAAAATGTTTCATCAACAAGTAGCGGAAAAACTTACCCCACTTGTTGCCCACTAACACTGGACAAGCTGCGTGTCGGGTGCTGTAGTCGCCCTCCCCACTTGGAAACAAATTATACCAGAACACTGCACTGCCCTGGAACACAAACACACACCAGATGAGGTGAGCCCAAACTAAGGCCTGGGGCCCAGATACAGCCTGAAATCTAGGCCACCAATGCAAAATGATGTGTCTAAATGATATGATTGGTTGGTATTGTGATTATTCTTCAGCCTTTTCACTGGCCAAAAGGTCCTTGGTCCATATGGTCCATCTGCTCCTAAACTCGCCCAAGTTTGCCCATGTCTGGGTTAATTGTGTAACACCTCTATAATAGGCATGGACAAACTAAGGCTACGGGGCCATATTTGGCCCATTCAGCTATATATTCCGGCCACCAAAATTGTCCTAATTATGTAATTGGTTTGTACTTTGATTACACTAATACTTTTTACTTGCAATATCTATGTTTTCACTATAGATGGCATAGAGAGTGCATTTTATAAACATTTTAGCCTTTATCCACATCTTTTACATGTTACTTATCTTAGTTCGCATGAACGCTCCCTCCATCAGCTCTTTACCAAGCCTCCATGTCCAATTGTAGGACCAATTATGGACAGATTGCCTAAGGTGGTGCTAGAATGAAGATATAAATCTCTAAGACTCTGTCTCACTGTCATAACTTGAATTAGCTCGACTTTGCGTGAACAGACAAATAGTCCAAGGCTGACGTTTCCTGGGCTTCAATCTCATTAAAACAAGTTCTGACAGGACTTGACTGATGCTGAGGCAACCAGACAGATAAATGTAGACACAGACCAAGCCCTCCTGCTGAAGGTAACTAATGAGGCAGTAATTCATGGATATTTGAAGGTGGTTCAGCCTGGAGGGCTGCTTACCTTTTTGGGCCAAACTGCTGCACCAACATCTGGGAAAACTGTGGCTCCCCCTGCTGCTACGTCGCTCATCTACAACGAAGAGAGTCAAAACTTACTCACCATACAATTAAAAAAAAACACAACATTCTATGACACTTGGATATTGTGAAATGTAATTTTTTCGCAATTTAACATTGTAAATGAAGAGGAATCTGAATTAAAGGCAGTTTATGTAACGTTAGCTCTTGGATTACATAAAGGAAACTTTTATAATTTACTAAAATGATGTATGATGGACAAGTAACACAGATTTCAACGTGTCTTTTGGTCCATTGAAAATATATCAACAATATTTTTTTATTATATTTACTGTTCTGACGTGTACTCACATAAAAAAGCCACGTTGCTATACGGTTCCCAGTGCCCAGCTCTTTGAAGGCATCTGGTTCATCTTTCTGTGAAGCAAGTACAGAATTAATTAACTCCACACAGGGATACAGAGGGATTACACTGTGCTAATCAGACAGGGTCTTACCCTCCCAAAGTCAAAGTGAGGTTCATACTGACCACCAACACCGTAGTTGGCAACCTACAGAGATTGACATGAAGTTAAACACAAAAATAGTAGGGCATGACAAAAAATTTAACCTGCGACAATGAGCTCTGTCACATGGGTTTTGTTTAATTACAAAATCAATAAAATGAAAAGTTAATATCCCAGAGCTTTAACTTATAAATCCAGGTAATACCTGCAGCTCTTCTGCAGTGTCCATTTCCAGTCCAGTGAGATCTTCAATTCTCTCATTGATGATGTCAATCATTGGGTCATCGTAGCCAGTGAGCCAAGCACTGGAATAAAGACATAGAGACGTCAGCACAGACAGAGAGTGAAAAAAGTTGGTGTTAGAGTCAAGTCAGCACACATACAGTACTTGTCCACTAGATGGAGTTAAATCGTTCTTCTCAAGCAAGCAACAAACGTCATGCTGAAAACGGGGAACATGCTTTGCAAACAGTTGGCACAAGGGAAAAGTTAAGAGAAATAACACAGGGGAGATTCTCCAATCAGCTCGGGGAACAGGATATTGAGATTTCTCATGATGTCCAAACCATCTCAACACATACTGCCCTACTTCACCAGACTGGTCCCTGTAATTGTATAACAGTTACTCCTGACATTTGCAGAGAAATATATATATATTGAAACAATAATTCAATAATCAATAACTGGTAGTCCCAGGGCCCAATCCAGTTCAATCCAGGCTGTGAATGGATTCATCACATAACAATAGGCAAAATTGTGACTGTTTATTTATTTTTTCTTGTTCACCACTGAATAAATCTGAATAAAATCTAATAATAAAATGCTTGGGTTTAACCGAATGATGTCTAGTCATTTTGTGAATAATTTTTTGTGAATAAAGGGCTGTATGCTTATGGAGGAAAATCACTAGGTGATTGCATTTTATTCCATACATCCAGGGATGTGCAAACTAAGGCCCGCGGGCCAGATGCGGCCCGTTGAGCCTTTTAATGCGGCCCTCCATGCTTGCCGAAATTAAATAATTTATTCATATTATAATTATACTTCTGTCCATCCCCTGTAATGCCTGCATTTCCCAAAGTTCTGTTTTTGAAACCCTCAACTCCCAATGGCCAATAAAAGTAACAAGAACAAGGCAGTTTCTGTCTTCAAATCCATTCTAGCAGCATTTCAAAGGCCACTCTGAAACTTTTTTTCATTTTTCTTGCAGCCCAAAGCATTGAAAAAAAAAATAAAAAATTGTCCAGAGACTAGTTGAGTTCCTCCCTGTGGTAAACCGTCAAACCCATCACTCGGTGCTCACTAAAACAGAAGTTACATGCTGGTCAGCACGTACGTAGAGGAAACATCAAAGCAACACCACACCCTTTCACCCACACACTCCCAACACATTTATTAGCAGGAGCAGTAAAACCAAAGAAGCTCTGGGGTTTTGGGTGGGCTGCCCAACCAGCTATTTTTAGTCTGAGCTTCAAGTCAAGAAAAGATGAGTAACAATGACTACATTTGAGGTAGAGTGCAGTCTACACCTGTCTGGGTGTGTGAGAAGCTGTGTGCAGACAGGCTGTTTCTATGCTGATATGGAAGCTGGAGATGCACATTAGAACCACAGCAGCCTTGTGAGTATTTACCAACCGGGACGAGTTTCTCAAAACTGTTACATCTGGTCTGAAACTCGTGGGATGCAGTGTTGAGGAGGCGCCTTAACCGTGGCACAGGGATAGGAGTGAAGCTGATGCACAGAGAGGGAGAACCTTCTGGTGTCCTGTTCCCCTTACCTCTTGGAGACTCTGTACTGAGCTGTAGTGAGTTTCCCAGTTTGGGGGTCATGCACCGTGGCCCGCCTTAACTACATGTAGTTCCAGCAGCACAAGGACACAGGGGGAAATGAGGGTGAAAAGTAGGCGGAAGGAGAATGGACGATGGCGCGGTGGTTCACACAGGAGGAGGAGAGATAGAGAGAGAAAACAGAGGCAGATCTGGTCACTAGATGTCACTGGAATTATTTTTTCAAAATGCCAAAAAATGCCAATTACACAATTAGTTTAAGTGAAGAAATCATCATGTAGAGACATCAGTCTTTCTTCCATATTGCAGCTAGATAACAAAAGCAACTATATTAGTGTGAACGAGAGAAAAAGTAAGACATTACTCCTCCACTTTGTCCTGTGTTACATTTCTGAGAAGGACTGCGAGCAGCAACAAATGCTTAAAAAAAAAAAGCAAATACCAGAATTTTTTTGAAAAAAAAAAAAAAATTTTTTAGATTTTCAATTTTTTTACTGTATTTTCTGGAAACTTATATCAAAATATTCCTTGTGCAGAAGTTATAAAAAGTATCATATTAATTGAAAAAAAAAATTAATATAGGTTTATAGAAATCCCAAACAGACTAATAGTTTACACAACTATAGGATACTGGACAAAATGCATTAACAGGCCACGGCTCTTACAAACGACATCACTGAATACAACCAGTAGATAGCGCCCTCTTGTGGCCACAGATATGGGTACACCGTATAAAGAAACATTCCCCCTATTGCCACAATCTACAGTTAGATGTCAGATGTGCCTGGATAATTATATTTGATTTAATCAATTCATCTATTTGGAAACTTTATTTACAAATAAATTACTTCTACATGTGACAGCGAGTGTCTGGGCATTAAATACTTCTGTACTGTACTTCTATATACTAAATATTACTATAGTTGATCAAATCAGAGGGCTGTAAAAAAGTGAAAAAGAAATTTAGTTAGAGGACCTCATGTCTTTCTTCAATTCCTGATGTTCTTGTGTTTTTTTTTGTGCTACACCCTGGGAATAAAATATTTTATATTTTGATATTCAGTAGGTCATCCTGAAGTATACTGACCAGTGAAACTACTACAGAAGGCCTGTTTTTTAGTCTTGAAAATACAGACGGTTTTAACTGAGTAATGAATAAACGTTAAGGTGAAGCAAAAACAAAATTATTTAAAAAAAAAGCTCTGATCCTTCTCAGAAGGATCTTGTGCTTAAGCTCAAGAGCCTGGCAATTTTTGCAAATGGAAAGAGATGGGTTACAGACAAACAGAACCACAGAGAAGAATGGAATTCACAGAGGGAAAAGTAGGAGAGACTGTCCCTCCCCCTGTCAGCTCACTTCTCTGTTCACCAATGGCTTCTGGCTCTGCCTTACCTTTTGCTGATGCGGTAAGATGCTGTTTCCAGAACTCCTGTGATGGGGTTGGAGATGGTGGCCCTGCGTAGCTGTGAAGCCATGGACATGATTTACACACACATGATGTGTGTGTGTGTGTGCGTGTGTATATGTGTGTTTTCTTTCCAATCTCATACCATCAACAAGCTCCACAGCTTTTTTACTTCCCTCTCATCTTCACTTTTATTTTGAAATTTTAAAACACAATAGAGCAGAAATGCCGGCATGACTTACCCGTGGTTTGGCCAGCTCCTTGACCCTTGCCATTTCTTTTTCAGAAATGATGTCAATGTAGCGGACAATGTATGGCTTGTCCCACTCGTCTTGCTGTTTTACAGGTGAAAGCAAATAGCGGGGGTTGCGGTTGTTGTCGTAGTAGCGGCAGAAAAGTCGGCTCTGTCTTCGCGATGTCTAATTAAAAATAAAAATGAGGAGCAGGAAGTAAAATGTTAACAATAAAAACACCTTTATTTACATGGCAACATGGCATTTGTCCCTGTTTGGTTTCCTCACCAGTTTGATTCCTTCGCCGCGACACAGCATCTCATACTTCTTCCTCTCTGGAATCAAACTGAAGAGTACCTTTTTGGGTTTGGTCTTTTTTTCTGTTGGTTCTCTCTTCTCTCGCACCTTCTCCTTTTGGGCTTCTTCTTCTTTGGCCTTTCTCTGCTTCTCCAACTGGAACTCAAAGTACTTCAGGTTGCCATTGGCTCGCTGGTGCTCTGGATCTGATCAGGTAGTAAAACCACAAATTATAAAAAAAAAAAAAAAAAAAAAAAAATCGATATTAACATAAATACCTAATAAGAAATTTTTTGTAGTCTGATAAAACCCACCCAGTTCGAGCAGCCTCCTGGTGAGTTTTAGGGCACGCTCTATCTCCCCCTGCTGGTATATAGCGTAGCTCAGATAGTCTAGTACTATCACTTTATCCAAGGTGGTGGACTCTTCTCCTTCATCAAGCTGCCTCAGGGCCTGGGCCATCCACAGCTCTGTGTGGTAATAGTCTGCTTCAGAGTAGGCGATTTTCCCCAGTTCATAGCAGTCTTCTACCGTCATCTTAGTCTTGTGTGTCACTCCTGATATCCAGGAAACATAAAATGAACAAAGTCATCAAAACAGTAGTTCTTTGAATTGTTTTTACATGATCTGCTGTATTATGATTGTTAATGGTAACAGTAATTACCTGGCAAATCTCCTACAGAGATGGTGTTGGTGTCCAGTCTGTACGTGTCCTGTAATCTGAGTAGAGCTTTGGCTGCACCAGTCTGGTCTTCATCTGTAGGGAAGTACTGCCTCTGGATGGTCAGGTTGGAGATGAAGCCTAGGAGGACAAGAAGACGAACCATTCAATCAATTAAAATCTTCAGGTGGAAAACATATTATCATTTTGAAGGAAAATGAGTAAAACCTGAAAGTCTAAAGAAGTGGTTCCCAACCCACGGGCCGGGGACCAGTACGAGTTGGTGCACAGTTAATTCAGGTAGGAAGGTTTTATAGGTAGGACAATATTTCAGGACACTTGAAATATACTTTTAATAAGGGGTATTTATCTGCCACAACTTAAATACCAATCTGTCAAACTAGTACGAGACATTTAAATGGTCCGTGGCGAAAAAAGGTTGGGAACACTGGTCTAAAGCACAAGGAAGACTTATCATGTACTCAGTGGTCTCGAGGATCAATTGAAAGATCTTGCTGTTAGGCAGTGGCATTATGTACCACTTGAAAATTACCGTCAGTCGTGTCGCTGAGTACTAGACTTTCCAGGTCGCTCCACTCTGTGTTGAGTCTCTTCATCAGTTTGAAGGCGTTGACGGGGTGACCCAGAAAACCCTCAGGGTCCTGAGTGGCCGTGGCCGTCAGTGAGTCCAGCTTGTCAGCCCACCTAAGAACAGAGCGAGTGATGTGATTTAAATCTGCAGCACTAGGTAATTAAAAGGTTGAGTTGTAAATTACTACTGTTAACACAACTGTCGCCATCACTCACTGTTTGACCTGCTGCAGCTTGTTCTCCTCGGCCTTGATGTAGTCCTTGAGAGACGTGACGAGGTCTTTCTCTGTGTAGATGAGGTCGGTCATCTGACCTGTGAAATCAGGAGCACTGCGTCAGTACACGTTTCACAGAGAAACCACAGAAGAGATCATGATTAATTATAATATTTGAAATAGGAACACGTGTGGAATCAAGTCCTCACCGATGGAGGTGAAGAAGTCATTGTGCGCCGTGAGCAACTGCACGTAGCTCAGCAACAGAACTGACCAACAAAGAAGCTCCATGCTGAAAAACAAAAAATTAAAGCCACAGATGCAGCATAATTCTGAAAATTGTCACACTAAAAAACACAGATGGTAATTTTAGTAATCTTCTCAGTCACAAACTGCTTTTTAGTGCCATAATTGAAGACTACGGAATCCACAGACCTGCTATGGTTAAATTTAATTTCCTTTTTTTTTCCTCAATTTGACAGACAACCGTTTCCAGGACAAATAGTGTGTTAGCAGTTCACCAGAAGAATTCTCACAAAAACAGGGACTATATTTCTGGAAGTTATTAAATAAAAAGAGACGAAAATCTGCAGCAATCATCAGCAGAATGGAACAACTCTTCTGCACAGTGGCTTTATGAGATGAAAATATGTTGACAGGGAACAGAAGCAGAGAAAACGGTAAAAATCTTGAGCCAGAAATAAAAAAAAAGTCAGTGTAGTCTGCGAGTATACACACATTAAAACGTTTACCGACTTACAGTAAATGTAGTATAAAGCCTAACCATACACAACGTAATTTCCCCCTGACGCCCTCTAGCGGCTGACCAACGAAAGAGCCATTTGTCTGTAGCATCTTCTAAATCAGGATATTGTTTTGGACTGCGCTTAAAATATAAAAATAACAATTAATTAATTGTAATAAAATCCAGATCAATTATTTAAACACAATTGTACATTTTTACAACTTTGGAGGGATGTTTGAACAACTAGGTCAAATATGTTTTTACGTAAAGAGCTGTGTGTGTACAGTACATGGGGTCAGTAGCAAATAAAAAACAGGAGTGCAAACGCAAATGTACTACGTCTGCCTTAATGAAAAGAAGATAATGTTGCTCTAAGCATATGTGAGACTCATATAAACACAAACATGTGTCTCAACGTTACAATTTAGATTAAAAGCAGACAACATGTATGAAAAAAAATATTTACAAGCCCATTATAAAGAGTTCATTATCAAAGAAAAAAATCTGCTATAAGTGTTATATAAAAATTGATTTATGCTGCATTATTTGTCTTATAACATGGAATCAGGTCACTGTCAGGTGAACCTTAAAGATAGTAAGGTTTGTTTTCACGTTTGTATGTGAGCTGTGAAAATTCCACATTCCCAGGAATACTGATGACATTTCACTCCACTGAGAAACATTTACAAAGCAACTTGTTGGAACACAACGCTGTAAATTTCATGGGTGCAAAATTATTCAGCCTATCCTTAACCCTGACCTGGGCAGTAATTTGTTGAAACATGTTTTTATCACAGTCAACATTGAGACAGCATTAACAAACTGCCAAGGCACAATGTACCTTGAGATTTAGGATTGAACTTTATCAATACTGCCCTGGGGTGACTGTTTTGTTGCAGATGCACAAGGGAGAAAGACCAAGACTGTGGAGTAACCATAAGCTACATTTCATATCATGTCACATATTATTCGACTAGATCTGTGGAATATCTTATACATCATCTAAATCAGACCCAAGTCCAATACCATAAATCTAGGATAACTGCCAGAGGTTGACAAAGCACTTGTGTTTGGAGACACAGCTTTATGGCACCAGGGGTTCACATAAAACTGACTAATTATATGCACCATAAAATGTCACGGTGCCACTCCAGCTATCACTTTAATTTACTCCAGGCATAAATTCAACAACAGTTGAGTGAGTGAGATAGTAAGGAGAAGAGAGTACAATGGAAGTATAGAAGAAAAATAGTTGCAGTGAATAACTTCAATGAAATTAATGTCTTACATTAGTTTATTTTCAGTTCATAATGAAGGAGATTAATTGGTCTAAATTAAGGAATAAATAGTTTAAAGGAACTCAAGCTCAACTTTAGCACAGGGGTCTCAAACTGAAATAGATACTGTGTAATACAAAATTGAACCAGAAGGAGATTCTGGATAAGGGGTTTTGAGAACTATATATATTTACCATAAAGTGTGGAGAAAAATCTTTAAAATGTTACCATTAATTCAACTTTCACATCATGGTAGGGGCCGCAAAATACTGTTCCGCAGACTGCAAATGGCCCACGGGCCGTGAGTTTGAGGTCCCTGGTTTAGCTAAATATCAGAACAATTGCACTGTCCTTGAGTTATTTAAATGATAAACTTATATTCAGTCCACAACCAGAAGAGTCTAAAATGTTTTTGACATTATGAACTCAGGCCAGCTTAATTTTTGGCACAAGTAAACAATTATTTGACGTTAAAAAAATAAATGAACAGCTCATTTGACAATAAAAATGCGATCTGGATGGCTCCAGTTTCAAAACCACAAACTGAGGTGAACCGGACATGGCACTGTCCCCACACACTGCTCTCCTGGTGCTTAAAGATGCCCTCTGTTCACTTTGGTGATGGGTTAAATGCAGAGATGACATTTGGTTGTGTGCAATGGTGTGAATCGCAATGTCACAATGACACAAAGTTTGCGAAAAATAATATTAACCTGCAAATTTCTGAGGCCTTTTTGGTTTATGCACGCTCCTAACTCCAGATAGGGCAAACATACGTTTAAAAACATAATTTATCCATACCGGAAAAAAATAAAACTCATCCCTGAGCAAAATTGATGTGTGATAATAATTAAGTATTTCCACTAAAATACATTTTAAAGGAAATTTAAAGAACTCTGCGTGACTGATAACCTTTCTGAACAGATAAGGCAGACAGCACTGGTGATTTCTGGAAATTTCTCTGCTCCAGCCTTGGTCCTCTCGACAGTGAGTGCAGCCATGGAGTCGAGTAACACAGGATATGGATGGAGGAGGACTGCCACGTCTTCGCCCCTCCCTGCCGGTTCCAAAGTCAGCTAACACTGCTCCTCACAGGGAGTCTGACACATATTTTACCTGCAATAACCTGTTAACTACCCCTGAAAAAACTGCCACACAACAGAGGAGGCATTCCATCACCGGAGGGCAGCTAAAGTTTGTTTACAACGTACGAAGGATGGAGAGCCAAAAGCTGCGCATTTTTACCTATGTGTCCGGGTAGAACAGCAACCAGTCCGTTTTACACTCGTTCTCTTCTTGTTGATTAACAAGAAGGATGTTATTTGACATAAAAGGCACGACACGATAATAATAAAGCAGTATTAAGTTAGTTATTACAAGCAAAACATTAACAAAGTTTGTTAACGTGTTAGTAATGTTGGTGACCCAACATTACTAATGGGAAACGCAGTATTTTTACGTGCTTTGAAATGGCTATGTCCCTAAAACTATTTATCTTTATGTATAAAGAAATGACGACTGACAGCGAAGTGATTTCCATGGAATGAACTGGAATAAATGGCTGAGCCGCATCCCACGCTGCGCCGTAAAGGAATTCCTCAACATTTTACACCCGTTACGTAGGCAACTAAGTTGAGCTTCTTTTCTCAACTCGGTGCTGTTTTTCTATACGTATATACGTATTTCTAATTATATTTCATTTAACCTCATGTAATATTTTTATCAAGTGACAACAATGACAATATTTGCACATTTTCTTTGCGTTTTTACCTAGTTTTTCACATTGACTAGCATGCTAACTAGCCGTTTAGCATTCCGTTCGTAGTATTTAACACATAATAAATATGTGATGTTATTATAACGACTACAGTGATATAAGATATAGAGTTACAACGAATATTACTGCCTTATTAAAAACTACTGCCACGACGTTACGAAATAACAAAAAACAAGCGTGTGTCAGCGTTAGTTTTTCTGTATCACTCGCTGCAGAAGTTAATTATTTACCTCACTTAGCGCAGGTGCTGTTTCCAGAGTTGTTGCAAAAGAAAACCTCAGATGTCAGTTGTTCCTGTGCACCGTTTCAGTCGCACAGATAATGGGGCTGGAGAAGATGGACAAACCGGTGCAGTGATTCTTCCTCTCGGAGGAGTTCCGGTGTAGTGTCGACCAGCTGCAGCCAACGCTGCTTTTCTCTGCTGGATCTGAATGGCTCTGACTGCTACGTGCGGATTCTCACATGCAGTCAAAGCCTCCAGCAGCCACATTTTTGGGGGCAGTCGTTTGTAAATTTCGAGGGGAGGTTTCTTTCGACTGTCTTGACCCGGGCTTAGTCAGCCAGAAATGAATATTTATAGGTTAAGGTTTAAAAAATGTCGTCAGACTTTCTGCCACGTGTTGAATGGGCATCAAACTCAAGTTGATTTCTGTTAAAGGTGTGGTTTTACATCAGTAACCAGCTCTTTGTTAATCAAAGCACAAAAATGTAACTGAGATCATAAGGAATATAGAAATATAAAGCCATTTTGCTACATCTATGATATTTTACATTGTTTCCTTCTGTCAAAACACGGAGTTTGGCCAATATTACTACTATTCCTTTTCCTTTTGACTGTCAGCGTGTGATTTTTTTCTGAATCACAGCTATATTTAAGTGTTGTGTTAACTATGAATCATACATTATAGACCAAACCTGGGCAAACTAAGGCCCGGGTGCCGAATGTGGCCCAGTAAAGGTTATAATCCGGCCCGCTAGACTTGTCCAAATTATACTTTTAATCTATATTATTATTATCCTTATCCCTTTTCCCTCCAAAGCCAGCATTTCCCCAATAGATAGTCTAAAGGGGCTTAAAACATTTTGCCTTTATCCAATACTATACTCATTATTTATCTTAGTTCATGAAATACTCAATCTTTCTGATCCTGATCTGGCCCGTGACTCAAATTTTATTACCACCTGTTACTCCGCAAGACAAAATAATTGCCCAAGCCAGGTATAGACCCTATGGTTCCTTGGGAAGGTGTAAAATAGACACATAAATATAAGGGCTGGGGAAATCAGACAATTTATTTTAAGATAGACTTACACGAACGTGAATGTAACAATTTTCTGAAAGATGTTTGTTTCTTATTCGTTCAATGTTGTCAATTTAAAGTAATGGGAGCAAGGTCTTTGTTTTTTACTGTTTATGCCAATGATTTCCAAAATGTTGGGAATCTCAAACCTTGATGCCAAGGAATTGTTGGTCTTACCTAGAAATGTGTCAACAGTTGGTATTTGTTGGTCATGTGACTGTGAATTTCAGGGTTATCCCCTTGTCGAGGCGTGAGAACTAAACTAGATGTAACACAAACTGCCACAACTGGCGTTGTATCAGTTATCAGGAGTTCAACAAATCAAAACATGTTTTTAAAGGGTGTAATAATCGAGGTGTAAAAGTTATGAAAAAAATATTTGTGGCAACAGATGTACAAGTGGTTGTAGACTATATTATTGTTCGTCTTTTAGAATAAAATATATTTTTGATCAGCATCAATATATTTCACATCTCGCTCAATGTGACCTGTGAAAAATAATGTACACTTTAACTTGTTTTTTTCTCTCTTTTCCGCTATCACCACCGTCTTATAATCCAGTCATCGGCGGATGTCGTCCAGAGAGGTCAGTCTTCGGCCAAACAGCTGCTCCTCATAGGTCAAAAGCTGACGCAGGAAGTTCACGTTGGGAGCCGTGCATGCCCTTTTCTCCTTCAACCAGCGCACTGCGTGAAGTAGAGACCAGCACCGGTGTTGCATGAGGAATGCCAGTGTTAGTGCTGAGCTACGGCTCCTGCCCATACTACAATGGACCAGAACTCGGCCAGCTGGGACTGCCCTCAGTGCTGTGTTAATAAACCTGGATGCCAGTGGCAAGGCCTCCACCAGATCCTGCTGGGAGTCATCGCTCAAACGTAGCCGCAGGTAGCACAGCGTGTTGGGGAAAGCATCAGGACAGTTGGCAGTGGCATTAACCACGTGCGTGATCTGTAAATTCTTGATGATGCGGAAGTCAGACGCCTGGGAGACAGAACCTTGGTAGAGAGCGTCCTCTAGAATCTCCGAGGGGTAAATGGTGAGGGTTTGGCGCTCAGGTTCAATCAGGACCATGCGTGTTGTACACAGGAAGGGATACAGAGCATAAAATGCTGAGAACCCCCCTAACATGATGATTGGGTCCATTCCCAGACCACTGAGCTGGAAAAAACAGCGCTGGAGGTCTGGAGAGTCTGCCCTGGCTTTTACACTCCCCACTGAAATATGTAGAAAAATAAAAAGTAAAGAGTTTTCAATATAAATAATGGTTAATTTATGATAGGTCAATAGCTTAAAAAAATGTTAAGGAAATAAGAACATAAATCATTTTTATATTATTACTGTCAAATCCAGGTGTGGGCAAACTTTTTGACTCGTGGGCCACAGTGAGTCAGGAGCAGATACATACATGGAGTATGAATTGAAATAAACGACATGTAAAAGTCATAAAGGCCAAAATGAAAGAAAGTTATTTAGCTATTTTAACAACATCTAACGTGAAAATTCCCAGAAGTACCTTTGTTTAGTTAAAAAAGGCATAAAAAACACAATTTGGACAATTTTAGTGGTCCATATGTGGCCCCCGGGCCTCAGTTTGCCAATTCCTGGTCTAATGAATACAATGTACATTACACAAGGAACGATCCCTGGTATTGAGGTATTGATACTACAAACTGCTAAACAGCACCTCATCTACATTTACTGTATGTAACCCCACTGACCTGGGCTGCATCCTTCTTCTGCATACAGCAGTATTATAGAGTACTTCTGCAGTTCAATGCAGCTGATTAGACAGCCCAGCTCAGGGTGGATCACTGTTACAGCGGCCCGTGCTGTCACCACATGGCTGTCCTTGTAGCTACACACACAAAATACAAACATTCATAGAAAAAATATTCATGTTTTTAGGCATGTACAGGAGGTACAGTGTATTTTGTTAAGAAACACAACACACTCAAATGTCCAGAAATTGATGTCTGGGTACATAACATCCTATAATGTTGTGCTTTTTTTGAATTATTTCTTCTTACTTGCTTTTCTTGCAGCACCCACCTCTCAGCCTTGCGACAATCCAAGATTAGCATGTAATATGGATCAAATATAGCGGGCTGACCATCTTCTGCATTAAGAAGATTGTAAATCTGATGTGGAGTGATATAGCCTCGCTCCACAGAAGCTGTATCTGGGAGTGCAGGAACTAAAAGCTCCTCGGGCTCACACACTGTTGACAAGCACATGAAACTCAGATTGTGTTAAACTAAGTGTGCAGTCAGTGAGAGGTGTAAAAATACACATTTTACCTTTTGGTACGACAGAGGAATGATCGCTGTCTGTGCTGTTGACTTCTCTGTCAGAGATGCTGCTCACTGTTTGGAATGTGTTGACAGGCATTCTGAAGGTCATTTGACATCTGTTATTCACTCTGGCACATAAAGAGACGGGCATACACACAGGGACACGGAGGGAATGAGACACAGAGAGATGAAAACATTCTTATAATGAGTTGAAGGACACACAAAATGATAAAAAATGTCATGGACTCTTTACCTGGATAGTACTACACCCATGTTGTTGAAGTCATTTGGTAGAAACATCAGCTGTTTCCACCAGTCCTTCATTAGAAGAACATACAACACAAAAAAATAAAGCAATGATGAAGCCGTTGAAGTAAAATAAAATAATAATAAAAAAAGAACGGTATGCGCTATTTCTAGTTGCTTGCTTCTTGCTTAGTCCTGCTTCAACGTTGCTCCTCAATTTAGCTGGTGGTCTTGGAAACACACTGAGGGCCAAGTGCTCTGTTAAGGACCACATGGTAGCTGGCTGTGACAGGTTTCCACAGAGAAGTCCTTCTCCAGCCAGATTAACTCCCACTGGTTACAGTGAGATTTTTTTCAGGACCATTATATGTTGTATTTCATCACAATTATTTGTATTTAAAATGTAAACCGTTATTTAGTTCTAGATAACACAACATTTAACAATAAATGATAAATTTCGTGGGTACATGTGTAGGATAAATAAACATAATGTTTTTGGTAGACTCTTATAGAATTTAGACTATAAAATCGTTTGTTTTTTTCCACTAAACACTTCAACAATACGAGCAGGGGTTTGACGCGTCACTGGTGACGCAGATTATATATCCTAACGTCACATCCGCCCTGGGCCTGCCTCGCTTCCTGCCTTGCTGAGGGAGGGGACGGTGCTGACGGCTGGTAGGACGAAAGGCGAAAGAAAGCGTTCGGGAAGAAAAAAGAGAGGGGACGGCCCTGGTTTCCACCGTTCGTCGGGAAATAAACACCCCGTGTTTTTATTGCTGCTGTATTTGTCACCGAATCGGCGCCGAAAAATGTCGACCAGTCGTCAGCTTAGCGAGAGCAGGGCCATCCCGACCAGGACGGTGTTGATCAACGACACAACGCAGCTACCTCATGACTATTGCACCACCCCTGGAGGCACTTTATTCTCTACCACCCCTGGAGGTAATGTCACGTAATTTTTTTATTTTCACAGATTTTGTTTCAACGCATCGAAAAGGGAACTGTTTGGCTTTTGACTTGAGGTGATCGTTTGCTGTCTCTGTGGCCTAGCCTGCCTTGTCATCCCGATCAAAACAAAAACAAAGTTAAGTCCCGCCCTTCTGTATCAACTCGGCTTTTCATTGGCTGATGTGCAGCGCAGAGATTCTATTGACTGCGTCGCGTCTGTCGATTTTTGGTAAATAGATTCGGTTGTTTTCACATCACCGCGAATAAAATTCCCGCTTTAATCCAGGACAATCGCGTCGGTCACTCGATTATTATTTATACTACAATAAAACTGTGCATATTGTATAAATTTGATAGTTTTCTTTGACAAAAGCCGTCAACAAAGACATGCAGGAAGTACGTGAGCTACAATGCATCACAGTACACCGCAGTGCTGCACTGATATGACAATGAATAATTTAAAACGAAAGTATTGACTTCTTTAAGTTCATAATGATGATGATGAATTTAAAAAATAGTAACTGACTTTAAAATGAGGCGAAGGAGAGGTGGCATAAAATGGATTTTAAAGTAAACACAGATTAAATGATTAGCTACATAAACTACATTGGAGGACTTAAAGGTTTGTGTTACAGCTCTTCAACTTTGTCTTCTCTACGTTGTCTTAGTCAATTTTTAGCCACTGTCTAAGGATTGAATCTACACATTTATTTTGGTAATTTCAGATAGAAACAACCGAGAGAGAGTGAACTTTTCCTTTTCTTTTTAGCATGTTAATCTGTTTTGTTCTATAATATTGTGAAGTTCAATAAATCCCTAAAATGAACAGAGAACTTCAGTTCTTCACGACCATGGGGGTCTGTGAAGTTGACAGCTCTTACATACAGAAGTGGACTTGACCGGACACAGGCACAGGTCGTGCTGATGCAACAGTTTCCTGGAACTGAGCCATTGTTAATGTAACTGGTTCCACCGCAGGCCTGGCTGTCATGAAAAATGTAAAAGCTGCCAACGCAGAGTGTCAACAAGTCGGATTCATTTGGAATCCCTGGACTTGAACTTTGCTCGCCACTAACATTATATATTCAAATAGTTAACCGGGGAGAAAAACACTGTCAGTGTGAGGGCAAACAAGACAACAGAAGTCCAATGGAGTCTCAACTTTATGGCCTAACTCGTGACTGTTGGGAATATGCTGCAATTGTCTCAGTGCCACATCTACTGTAAATAGCAGGAGAACCTTGGACGGCCTTTATAGGTTATTTATGCCAACATAAACAGCTGGACCTCGTGTCCTCATTTAACAGTATGTGTCGGCTGGATATAGTGCTTATAGCACTGAGGAATAGAAAAGCAAAGGTGTATTTATCACAAATACAGGGGAATGAAATGCAGTTTATCGCCACCCAGAAGAGCAGTATATTACTAATGTACACTAACAAGCCTTGAGCAGGTTGGAAATAATATGAGGGGATACTATAAACAGTTAATAGACATATGATTAATGCTGTCATTCAGTCAAAATGTTGCTTACTTACTGTACAAGTCGCCAGTATTTCAGTCATATTCCCCAAGAAGGTCCCATCAATAATTAAAACCTCACGTGTGTCCTGTTGCAGGAACTCGGATCATCTACGACCGCAAGTTCCTCCTGGACAGGCGTAACTCTCCCATAGCCCAGACTCCACCAGCACACCTTCCAGTCATCCCCGGAGTGACCAGCCAACAAGTCCTTAGTGAGAACCAAAAGAATGAAGCCAACAAACACATGAACAACCACGATGGAAAGCCCACGACCGGTAAGATGTGTTAAAGGTCCTGGAAGGTCCAATGAAGATATTAGAGTCACACTGGTTATATTAATATCTATTGTGATGGAAAACAAAGTTGATTAGATTTAGTTGAAGTCAGTGTGTTCAACAATTAAATGTTTTAAGACTTGTCCTGTTTGTTTTGAGGAACTCTACAAAGTAAGGGAACTGAGAGTGATATTTTCTATAAGGCTGATGCAGTTCCTTGTTGTGGTCAGTCTGTGGAATCTGCTCCAAGACTTGTAGATTCTAAGTTTAGGACCTGAAGACAACTTTTATTTGAAAGACTAGCCCAGTTTTGGCAAGAATAAAGTCAATATTTACAGCGTGTGGTAGTTCTGTACCGTAGCGGTTACTACCACCTGCCTGACACATCTACATGCAGAACCTTCTGGATTCAGTCCCAGAGGAACCACATAGTTAATGGTGCCTCCCACGTTGAGTTGCTTTCATATACTTACAATAATGGCGCCCCCATTGAATCTTGCAAATACTCACACTGTGTTTCAAATTTGGGACAAATTAGAGACGTTAATTTTTTTCTGTTAAGCTGCCCACTTTGTCCTCCTGTCCACTAGAGGTTCCTCAAATCACAGTCGTTGTTCTGAGTCAGTATCTATTTCACGTTTTCGTCATGTTTTTTTTCATGTAGTTCTTATTTTTTCTAAATCAAATGTCAACTTATAAGCACATTAAAGATCCAATCAATAGCGAACGTAATGCTATAATTTTTTTAAGCCAGTAACAAAAAAAGTAGAAATGTCTGATATTAGCCTTTTCCCCATAAACTATGTGTCGATATTGTTAAAAAAATATTTTCTGATCTGGATATCAACTGACGTTAATACAGGACTGGGGATATCCATTTGTTTCTCCTTATAAACCACTGTACAGCTCAATTTATGAGCTGCTATGCTGCCATCTAGTGACTTTCATTTTAATTTACACCCATTTTGTTATTAGTCAGTTTTTACTAACTTGGTTATTTCTAGGGCATACGTTATTTTGGGAAATCCAAGCAGGGGGTACTACATGTAGTTGTCATTAGTAAAGAAAAAAAAGACATTATTTCCGATTTTCTGATTAATCTTGCTAATAATCTTGCTAATCTTGCTAATATCATCCAGTAACATCAGTCACCTGGTATTATTGGAATGAAGAGAAGTCAAAATAATGAATGAATGATAAAAACATTAAGAACAGTGGAAACCTGTGATTTCTCATAAATTCTCATAGTTTGCCCTTGACATTCTACATGTTTTATTTCTATATTACCTGCAACTCAGTCTCAGTAAACTCAGTAAAACCCTGTTTTTTTTTTCCTTCCTAGGTGACGATGCTCAGTTTGAAATGGACATCTAACTGACTGGAACCGCACCAGCATAAGCAGATGACCTGGCACCACCCGTGTGCCAGTGGCTTGGCTTGTAGAAACCAATGTTGTGAGCCCTCATGGCAGCCATCGTCTTTTTTAGCTCTCTGTCTCACTACTGGATGTAACATGTGTAACCCATGGGAGGATTGAGTCTACCATACCACGTACGGTCAAGTCCACCCTGGAAGGCTATGTCTAACTGAGATAGGTTTCCACGGTGACCGTAACGCCGTACAGAACAAATACTACCGAATGAATGCAGGTCTAAAATTCAATGTCCACTGTGTAGACAGCAGTGTTTAATACACAGCTGTCTGAATCAGAATCAACATCAAAACTCTGTCAAATGGTTCATCATTCACTTTGATTTATTGAGAAGAGAGAGGTGAATTTTATAACTGGCCTTATATTCACTCAAAAGCTTTGATATTCATCACACGCCTGCGTTTAGCATGATATTTAAGTGATTTTATTTTTGTCACTATGGTTTTTGGATTTACTTGAAGAGCTCCACCGTCTCCGCCAGTTTCATTTAATTTAAGACCTAAAGGGAACTTGTGTTTTATTTTTCCAATGTGATGAAAGGTTTCACGCCATTCCAAGATTTGTTTAGTGAACACGTAATTCGCGCAAGATTTTTGGAAAATCAGGGGGAAACAAATCTTTCCGCTATTATTGTTTTTTTTTCCAATCCACGGATGATTGTATTTGCTACTATTATTTGAAGGTTTTCTCTTTTTTTAATTGAACTGCAACTGCAAAACAAGCTTATTTAAAAGAATTATGGTTTGGTTGATTTTACAAACTACGTGTCAAATAATTTGCTCATCGCTGTTGTGATTTTGCAATTTATTTCAATGTACATGTTCCTGCCAGGACAAAAACTCCTGGAAATTAAGGGTTTATTTTTGACGCAAGGATCTTTTTTCAACTTGTCACCAAATTTATCCAAGAAAAGAAGGTAATACTCAGTATTTCGTCATCAAATGTAAGATATTATTGGAAACACTAAAAAAATATTCCAGTTCCACACTTTTCATGGAAAGCGTTCCATCTACTCAGCTCTGACGGACTCAAAAGATCTAATTTACAACTTTTATCTCTAGTGTCCTTAATCCATTTTAACAGTACTGTGTTCTTCTCATGCGTCTCGTCTGTCCACGCCTTACATGACATGAAATGCAGTAAACTGAACCTAAACTCCTGGTCATTGATTTGTACTTTCCAACAGATGTTTATTTTTTCACTGTAACGTTGAGCGGGCGACATAGTACGTAGTTAGCACTTGAGCAAAACAGTTTTGTTTTGTGTTTTTTTTTTTTTTTTCATGTTTCCACATGATGTCCTCCATCATGCAGCTGTGACGGTTGAAAGGAAAGAGTTATACAGTATGTCATTTTTGGGAATTCAGACTGTGCCACATGCACATTGTTAAAACTTTTTAAAACACAGGCCGTTGTGGTCCTTCTCTGCTAATTGTACCATGTCCAAGGTGTCACTTGGACCAGTACTTTCTATAAGAATCTAAAATGTATTCTTTCACATTTAAGTCCATGTAACAGGAGACATTTTTCTGTTTGACTCAAATTTGAACTTCACCAAAACCTAATTTTCAGAAGCAAAATGTTTTGAGTAACATCCTAATTAATTTGGTTTGACAATGAGGGCTTAGCATTGTGTTAAAGGAGACGCGAAACAAAATAACTGTAACCATCTGTTTTGATTTTAAAACATCATTATTTTAATTGAAACTCCTATGGCAATGAACATTGTTTCGACAAGATCAATAAAGTTCTGTAACACAATATAAATTGTGTTTTTTCATTTACTTTGTGTGCTTGTTTAAGTTATAGTGTTACGTTGTATATTGTGGTTAGGGTTAGTTTTTTATTTTTATTTTTATAATCACAATTGAAAAAATGTAACATGATCAATTTGCAGACATATAACGGCCATTAACATAAAACTAGAATTTAAGTTTCACTTAATGCTTTTTCCAGGTTACTTCCTAGTTTGAGTACCGTATTTCGACATTACGTTCAGGTATAAAAAATGTTCAGTCACAGCTTTCCCATTAATGCTGCCATCTGGTGGATACAAGGAAGTTTGCAGCTGGGGTGACTTACCTGCCTGTTGAGAATGTGACCAAACGGGCAGTTGTCAATACTTATATTTATACGCAGATATTAAGAACTCCCTTTGTCGGTATTTAATCTTCATATCCATGTTCTATCAAACGGTTTCGGTGTCGTCTTAGAAATAGCATTATATTTTCTGAGTTCGCTTGGAAAACTTGAGTACATCACTCAAAAATGGGAAAAAATTAACAACAATTAGAAATCAAATTTCTTACTTAGCTTTTCTTACGTTTCAAGAAAAAGCAGTTAGCATTTATATTACGACTTACAAGCATTTTATGCTGTCACTATTTTTTCGTCAGGCAGTATCAGCGCGTGTCCCGTTCATTTCCGACAGGCAATAACCCGGCCGCCTACTGGTCCTTCCTCCTTTTCTACGTCCCTGAGCGAGGCCGACGTAAAGATGGTGAGTCTTGTGGCAAAAAAATGAACTTAATCTTTTCAACATCGAGACCATCCGTGAATTGTTACACCTGAATCACATACTAATTGTTCACAAATACATACTTTATAAAATCATGTCGATATCGACCCGATGTAAAGTGAATTCGAGTTATAAATAAGCTTCCCTGATATGCTAACCCGAATGTTGTTAGTCCTGTTACACACTTGGTTGTATTTGCCTTCGTTTGGCGGTTTTAACATTATCCAGTGTCTAAAGATCAGTTGTGTTACCACAAAGCACGACTGTGTGTAGCCTACTAAAACTACGCTGTTTTTATTTTGAAATTTACACTAGTGGTGTACCCCTAAGTCTAGCATCTTGGCGTTCGTGTTAGCATTCATATCCGTGGCCCGGCTCCCTACCGAGGGAAATGGGTTTGTAACCTAGTTATAATAGTTGTGTATGTTGATACAGTTTAGTAGAGTAGACTTTAATACTTTTATAAGCGGGGACAGTGTCCAGTCAGTCTAGTTATGGGCTCAAGTTGATGACAGTTGTGTACCTATAGCAAAATCACATGTGTGCTTTATGTCTGCAGTCTAACTCAGATAACTGAATCTGTTCATTGTATTTATCTGCAGAATGACACAGTAACAGTCAGGACTCGCAAGTTCATGACGAACCGGCTGCTTCAGAGGAAGCAAATGGTAAGTGGCAGCATTTTCTCCACGTTCACTCAAGTCACTCTTTGGTTCTCTAAATGTTAACATCATCATCATCTTCTTGCAGGTCGTCGATGTCCTGCATCCCGGCAAAGCCACAGTCCCCAAGACTGATATCAGAGAGAAGCTTGCCAAGATGTACAAGACCACACCTGATGTCGTTTTCGTCTTTGGCTTCAGGACTCAGTTTGGTGGCGGCAAGACAACTGGCTTTGCCATGGTTTACGATTCCCTAGACTACGCCAAGAAGAACGAGCCCAAACACAGACTGGGAAGAGTGAGTTTTTGGGCATTAATTCTTTTTAACATTATCATTGTAGGATCCTATCAGATATGTAAGCAAGTCATGCTAGAAACTGAGCTTTTCACATCAGCGTAGACATATGGAGAATGTCTAAATTGAATTCTTTTAAACATCACTCAAATGCAGAAAGGAACTGTTGTCAAAATGTATATTTGGTTTATTGTTTAAACCATGACTTTAAATTTCTAGGTTTCCTCAAACATTTAGCATTCAGCAAGTTAATTTTATATTACGATCAAAACTGTGCTGAGAGTTTTGGATTTCGTGTCACGGTGATTCATTTTTGTTTTCAGCACGGTCTCTATGAGAAGAAGAAGACCTCCAGGAAACAGCGCAAAGAACGCAAGAACAGAATGAAGAAGGTCAGAGGTGTCAAGAAGGCCAGTGTGGGTGCTGCTGGCAAAAAGGTAACGTCACAATTCCCTCTGCGTTTTTACCAAACATTGACAGTAGTCACTGGAAATGCCGAACTTGGAAGTAAACAAATATACAGTTGGTTGAAAGTTTATAGCCTTGTTGGAAAGTTCAAGAGGAACAGACGTTGATCTTTGTCTTATTCTTTCACTGCATGTTTTTCCTTCTATTTATCATTTCCATTGTTTGATTTTCTTTGACATCTCTCAATCCCTATCAAAAACTCTCTTGGGACTGTAGAAGGTAAATGAATGTTTTCCTAAAGTGTGTAGATAATCCAGGACCCGGGCTTGTCTCTCACCTGAGCTCAAAATGTTGCTTCGTCCCTCACTGAACCAGTTCTCACACCACTTCTCATCATCCCAACACAGAATAAACCATTCTAAATTAATTCAATCGTTCTCCCCACTGGAGCAGCTTCTACTGTTAACTAACTGTTCCGTTGAAGCCTGAATTGATCCAACATTTGAGTAGTTAATTCTCCCATTACATAAAAAAAAGTAATTAACTGCAGTAAACGGTGCATGAGTCCAGGTGTGCAGCTGCATCTTCTGGCTTTTTACTAGTTTATATATATATATATAATTATAATCTCTTCAGTTCCTTTTCGTCATGTTTCAACATGTAAAACTTTTTTTTCCCCTCTTTTTTTTTTTTGTTTTGTTCCTGATTTTGCTCATCGTGGATTTCTTTGACAGAAATGAGGTGTCAGTGTGCAGGTATAGAAGCAGCAGCATGGTGTGCCTTTGTGTCGCACATCAATAAGCTGATAGACCAGATCTGAGCCCTGCATGTGGTGTCCCCCGCTTCTCCCCATGACCCACAGTTTTTATCCCCACCCTTTTCCCCATATACTAGACGCCCTCCAACCCCTTGCTGCTTTACTGTACTTATCCGTTTAAGTAGTTGAGTGATATAGCAAAACATTAGCCATCACATGCCAATCTGATGTTTGAGTAACATCAAATTTTGTCTTTATTACTTAATATTTTTTTTTTAAAAATGCATATTTCATGAAGGTAACATTTCTAATCAACTTTACTACATTTGTGGATTGGCTTTTAACTAAAGATGACGCCCCCTGTTGTTTGTTTTTTGTTGACAAAGTCTCTTTTCTCTCTCTCTCTCCACAGTGAGCCTGATCAGCCAGGGATGGTCTTCGTGCTCAACATGTTCTTGTATATTGTCATCCAATAAAAGTTTGGAAAAAAAAACGAAAAAGAATTGTCTGGTCCATTGTATTTTATAGAGCGTTCAACTTTTCAGTTTTTCTCCTGTCTTTTAGTTTTGTACAGAAGTGACATCTAGTGGCTGTTTAACGTCACTTCTGTTGTGTTTGTCGTCTCTCCCGTCACTGTGCCCTTGGTTGATAACTTGGTGAAATTCAAGTGTTTTAATAATTTTCTGTTCTCGGCGGTTGTGACTGAAAACCCACAGTTCAACTGTTGAGTTTGTACTTTTGAAATCAAGTATTTATGTCTCGGTTCATTTTCTGAACCCACATCAACAGCAGCGACTCAACAAATTTGCCCTTTTGTTCGATGCTTTTATAAACATTTGGAACAAAACAGCAATTTGCACTTTGCTGCGTGACCTTTCAGATCATTTGCATGGAAATAACCTGCGTGTGTAAATGAAGTGATTAAAATACCAGAGGGAGTCTCCATTATACCAACACTTCCTCAGGTAGAACAGCAGGTCAGCGTCTGAATGGAGTGGAAATGGCACCGCGGAGTCGATATAAAAGACAGTGCCAGAAAGAAATAACTATAGTGTTTTCTTAAAGATGAGAAAACACCGTGAGAATAACTTTCTACATTAATGTTTAGCATCAAATTTGCTACTTTTCAACCTGTCAAAATAAATGGCTGAGGTCCTAGCTGGGAATGTGGAACTAAAAGAATAAAAAATCAACTGTCAGGCCTCAAAAGTATGTCAAACCCATGGCTCGTGGTCCAAATATGGCCCACAAAATACCTTTGAGTGGCCAGTGCTTTCATAATTGAATATGAGATTTCGTCGATTGTTCCTTATGTTTAAACGTTGAAAAAGATTGTGAACTCAACGTGATGCGAGGGGACCCAACAAACTCCTCTTGTGGCCCACATGAAGGTTGCAACCCGGTCTTTAGTTAACAATGCTTTAAAGAAAGTAAAGAGTCATAACTGAAGCCAAAAAAAACAGTTGTAACTGCAACTGCAAATTGATGAACAGAAACAAACACTTTCTCGACAGTCAGTTTGTTGGACTGAAGCGAGGAAGGAAAGACAAAGGAAAGACAGACAGTTCGGTGTCTCTGGTTCACTGTCTCCCTCTGCTGGTGTGTGGTTATCAAAGGCTTGACATAAGTGGAGCTTTCAACCCAGGGACGGCTAACAGATGGTGATGGGAAATTAAAATCCTCCCTCCATCCACACAGTGGCTACGTCCCAGGAGTCTATGTCTCCTCCCTACTTTCCCGACTGTGTCTTCTTGTCTCCCTCAGTCATTGTCAAATGGTTCTTTCCTTACATTTTTCATGTTTTTCTCACAATCTGACTGCCTCAATGCAATAGTTATAATAACTTAGAGCAGGATGATGTCAGTGGAGGAGATCCAATGTATCCACTGTCCCTCCTCTGAACATGTCCAAACCATCTTAATCTGTCTTCTCTAGCTTTTCCTCCAAACCTCCCTGTCTGTGTTGTCCCTCTAATCACCTCATTCCTGATCCTGTCCATCCTTGTCTCTCCCAAAGAGAATCTCAGCATCTTTAACTCCTCCAGCTCTGTCTCCTGTCCATTCCTAGTGTCTCTAATCCATCCATCATGGCTGGTCTCTCCACCGTCCCTCCACCTTAGCTGACTCTCTTCTCTCACAGATCAGTTCTGTCTCCGATCTCCAGTTGTTCCATCCTGACTCCACTCTATTCTTCTCCTCTCTTCCACAGTCTCCACTGCTCTGAACAGTTGATCCTCAGTATCTAAACTCCTCCACCTTCTCCACCTCTGCTCATTTTATTCACACACATTTGCTCTGTCTGGCTACCACTGACCTTCATTCCTCTTCTCTCTAGTCCAAACCTCCACCTCTCTATGTTCTCTTCTAGTTGTTGTCTACTGTCATCTTCAAACATCATGGTCCTTGGAGACTCATGTCTGACCTCATTTGTCAATCTGTCCATCAGTAAAGCAAACAAGACACATGGTCAGACACTTTGTGCGAGTAGTGAGCTGTGAACCCGGCACACGTGGAAAAAAAAAAATGAAATCACAAATCTCAAACTTACGGCCCGTGGACCATTTTCAGCCCGTGGAACGTTATTTTGCGGCCCCCACCTTGACGTGACAGTTGGGTTTATAATAATATTTTATAGATTTGTTTTCCACATTTTATGGAAAAATGCTATAGTTCTCAAAACCCTGATACACTGCCTCCTTCTGGTTCAGTGTTGTATTACACAGAATCTACGGGAAACTGATTTTTTGTGTGCGGCTCTTCGGTGAAATGATGAGTGTGGGTGGTGGCCCTCAACTTATTTGAGTTTGGGACCCCGGATCTACTGTATCCTCCTCCTCCAGGAGCTCCTTCTCCTGCCGAGGCGTTGAGGTTTACGATAAACTATGATGAAGAACTGTTGCTCATGTCCTCACAACAGGTGTCGTTTTAATGACTTATCATGCAGAGTGTTCAGGCCTGTAATTCCGTTCAGAGCGTCTCGCCGTCTCTCTGAGCCGCATACATTTTCTGCAGATATCCGTAGTTTTTTTTTTTCTTCCTAAAGTGAAGATAACGTGGTGGATTTAGGCCGACGCTCCCTCTTAGCTTCCGCTGCTAAATTTACGGTTCTAATTACGTAGCGCGTCTGTGTTTGTTCAGCTCCAGAGTGTAGCCGTTCAGTTACAGTGCGAATATAAACTCTACGCCGGGCCAAGTTGGTGCCATAAAGTGTGTCCGTGCGTTTGAGGACGCTCTGCATCTTAATGAGGTGTGTCTCTCTCCTGTCGGCCTCAGCAGGGAAATCATCACAGCTCATTTTGCAGTCCTGCAGTGTCCTATCAGCTTTGCCAGCCTGCACTAAGTTCACTCCATCTGCCAGTTGCTAGGTGCTGATATATAAAATGATCGGCGCTCGGTAGCCCCCGAGCACCAGGGAGGTGATTTGCTTTTGAGGACAAACTGTGTTTGGTGAATCCTAATTATCCTCGCTGCATCCGTGGCCCAATGTGGGTTTGTCATGTATCCCTCTCTGGAAGAGGCAGAGAATTCCTGACGAGGAACCTCGTCTGCCCAAACGAGGAGAAAACAACGTTTGTTCGATTCTGCCGTGGCTCCTTCTGCCATCTTTTTCATCTCTTGCAGAATCTTTGAAAAAGAAAAAAAAACAAAAAAACCCTGACGGTTTCTTTTTTGAACAGAGGCGTCCGACCTGGTGTGCATGTGTGAAAAAGCAATTCTCAGTTTCAATTTGGTCAGGTGCATCGGAAATCCTCAGTGGACTTTAACTAGAGTGAAAACATGCCGAGGCTCAAAGGATATCAGACGAGGAATTCTAATGTTTTTGTCATCGGGGGAGAAAGAGTGTGGAGCAGAAGAATAGAGCCCGAAAAAAATGGAATAGTTTGGATAATGGAAGGAGGGAGATAAAGAGAGAGAAACGGAGAGGAGGGAGGGAGGAAGAATCACAGGGGCTGAGAAATATAAAGAAACCGGCAGATGTGTGTGAAAATTGAACTCCACACAAATTCCACCTGCAGGAGAAGTGGTTGGTGCATCAGTTCCACTCCCCGTAACTGATGTTCTCGCTGTTTTGGAAGGTTCTTTCCAGGTTCTTCAGTTTTCTCCCAAAGTCCAGGAAACATATACAAAGGCAGCAAAACTACAGCTGTAGTGTATGTATTTACACATATATTTACACCCTTGTTTTTATTAAATTTCCTGTTCATCTTAATGTCTGATACCACTGAGCAGAAGAAGATGAATGAATGAGTTAAGTGTGGTGGGCCGGGTTACAAAGCTTAATGGGTCACATCTGGCCCCCGGGCCTTAGTTTGCCCATGCCTGGTCTAATCCATGCCTAAAATCTTTCCTTCACCTTAGCTGACCTATCACAGATCAATCCTGACACTTTATTCCAGCTGTACATTATTCATCTGCCTTTTTTCTGCAATTCCCATGTTTCCCCAATAGATGGCATCAAAAAAGTTAGAAGTGATTACCGGTATATTAAATTATTACATAATAATTGGATTTTGTCAAATATGTGTGCCCAGAGAATGTTATTGGGAATACAGTTTCATATATTAAAGTGACAGTCACTAGATGGCAGCATTGCAGCTCATTTTAATTGATCTCATTCTCATACAGTGGGTTTTACAGCAAAGTATATCATTGGTTTGTATTGTGAGAAGGCTACAAACGTTCAGCCTTTATGCACAACTTTTACATGTCATTTATTAGGTTCACACAAACGCTCCATCTATCACCTGCTCCCCATGTCCCCCCATGTCTCCCCATGTCCAATTGAAGGTCCAATTCCAGCCTACAAGTCAAAAAGTTTACCATCGCCTGGTATAGTGAGTTCTACGTCTCAGAGAAACGTCTCCCTCCAACACATACAGTCTATAACTCGTCCTCGTTCCTGGGACATTAGCTGCCTGGGAAGAAATTTATAGATTTCATTTGTGAAAATAACTCTCCCTCAAGGACAAACCTGGTCCACCTCCCCGCTGCCCCCAGTCAATGAAACTAATTTGTGTTTGTGCCTCTGTGATGCAGTTTTCAGGGCACCGGTGTGACTGTGTTGCATGGTTTTCCAATAGCAGTCTGGAAACCAATTGTCTCCGTCTCCCGTGGCTCCACGATGGTTTTTATACAGTCTGCATGTCACCGGGAGAAAGACGAGGCAGTCCAATTGTTAAAAAGACTTTATTCCAGGCGAGGACGGGACAAGGTTGTCTCTGGACCCCACATGACGTGCCGCTGTCGCTGCGGCTGAGTTATTCTGCCACTTTGCAGCATTCCCCCGCTCATTGGTATTCCTTTTCATATTACTCTCTTCAATCAGCGGCGGAGAAGCCCTGATTAATGGCAGCGGAGTGAGCGGTCTCCCAGTGATTCATTAAACAGCAGTGACACGAATAAAAAGGGGAGATTTGCTCATATTGCCTTTTCAGAGCCCATAATATGTTCTGTCGCTGGAGGAATGAATAATTCATGGTGTTGTTAGTGACTCTCGACATGGCCCTCACATAAAGCACAGGCGGCTGTTATATAAAAATAAATGGAAAAGTCAAGTTTGTCATTACGGTTATATTAGGCCGTAGTTAGGAATAATTGATGATCCCGGTTAAACGCTGCTAATCTTAATTTATTCACTTTTCTGTTAACACTCTCGCCCCGGATCCTTTTGACGTGACTGCCGTTTTGAGTGATCATCTCATCGCCGCTAGATTTCTATGTAAATCTCTTGATATACTGAGGTCCGCGGAGTTCATTTCTGCCATCTTGGCAGAACGTGAAAGTGTCGCGGCTTCGTAGCTTAAGAAAGTTGCACGTAAACATTTTGGACGATTTTTGAGGTCAGTAGACACAACCAGAATCCAGCCATAAGGTGCACTGGATTTTTATTGGACGATTATTGTTTTCTTTACGTGCGCCATGAGATTCGGAATTGTGGTATGTATTGACGGTAAGAATTTTATCAGGTTTTCAGACTCAATACTGTCTGGTTGCTTGGGTTTTGTCAAAAGATGTGTGCCCTAAAAATTTTTATGGGCGTGAAACAGCTGTATAATATAGTGGCGGTCACTAGATGGCAGCATTACAGCTCACTTTAATCATTTAATTATTCCATGGTTTTTACTTGGGATGTCCAACAATAATGGTGGCCTGTACCAAGAAAAATTAGGGGTATTGGAAAATATCAGCAAAATCAGATATCGCGAAAGTCAACATTGCTAGTTTTTACTGATAAACAAATAAGAGATTTTACCAGGCCTATACATATTGGTATTGGTTCCAGATGGCTTTCTTGTTTAAGAAAGTTGTACTTAAATGTTGGCCAATATTTGAGGTAGTAGACAAAATCAGAATCCCCCTAATGTGGGATAAACAGCTTTATAATATGGTGAAGGTCACTAGATGGCAGCATTACAGTTCATTAAATTGATGTATTTTATTAATTTCTAATTTTTATTAGGGATGTCAGAGTATATTGGTGGGCTAATAGTTTCAGGTCAACATTGGTATGGAAAAATGAAGTGTTCGGGCAATTTTGGCGAAATCAGATATCGCAAAAGTTAACAGTTTTTACAGATAAGTATATAGATAGCAATTCCAGGCCTATCCATATTGTAATCGGTTATCTGGAATATGCATTAGACTAATGGTTCCCAAAGTAGCTAAATACAAATTTTTTTCACTTTTCCTCTAACACTTGATGACTTGATGATTTAGATGTGATTGCGTTACATGATGCGTTGGACTCTATGCAGTTCATTTCTACACAGCCAGGAGCTTCTATGTTGTTAATAATTTGTAGTAAAGTTGACGTTAAACATCAAATCCTTAGGGAAGGTTTTTTGCTACCATTAACCTCCAGAACTCTAGGGCGTTTTAACACATTTTGGTTGAAGTTTTTTTTTTCCATTCACGTGGAGAGGAAGTTGCTATAACATACATTTACCTTTCCAGCTGGAATTTGCTGCAGTTGCATTGTACTAAATGATGTGCATGAAGGGACCTATTATACATCCTGGGAGCGCCGGTGAATTGTATGCAGCTGAACACCATCCCTACGTTTGCTGACTCAATATCCTGGGATAAAACTGTAGAGTTTTATGGTAATTTTATAGTTTAACGGGTCAGTAAATCTCCTTGTTTATTAAAAAAAAGCAGGATTATTACCAATGAAAAACAATCTGTGATCACGCCGCCCTTTATTCACAAAAAAACGTTACCGTCTGCAACACAGACCCAATAACAACAGCGGGCGTGAAGGGTTGAGAGTTGAAGATACCGCGCGGATTTCTCATCAGTGACATCCACCATTTACACAAGACCCAAAACCCATCTTTGGCAAATCACCTCCGCGCTCCCATCCTCCACATTATCGTGGATTGATTTCTATCAAACATTACCCGGGCAAATGAGCACCAACCATCAGGCGAGTGTCATTACTGCTGCTCATTTGCGAGCCTCTAGACAATCGGATGTGACAACGGGCGGAATTCGCTCGGCGTCGCCTCTCTGTCACCCTCATCCGTAACTGCTGCTGGGTGAGGAGGTGAGATTAAAAAGGATGTGTAACACCAGCAGCCTGGGCTGTGAGAACGTGGCGCCCCGCGTCCCCCCTCCACCCTTCCCTTCCGCCCCCCGACTGGAGGGAACACAAAAGGCTGCAGGAGCCTGTGCTAAGGAGGATGCTCTTCTGCCTTTCTGGTTCATGATGATTGGAGCTCAGAGAGATCGGGTGGGAAGACAATCATATCAAAATCCTCAGTGTTGCCTTTTGATTGTAGCACAGCCACATGGAGTGGATGTACCGTAGCGGCGGTCAGCTCTGGGCGGAGGCCACGTCTTTTTGTTGGTGTTGTTATTCTTTTAACTCTGGTTCTACGGTGTCTCTTCATCAGCCTGACCTCTTACTGAGAGACGTAAAAAATCAATATGCTCTGACCTGGGACCTCAGACCTGTGCTACTGACCAACCTCCAGAGAGGTACCAGGTGACTATTAGTGGACACCAGTGGAGATCAAATGCAGGTGGAGCAGTTGATAGAGCCAGAGCCAAAAAGGCCGAAAAACAGCAATGAAATACATTTTTAGGTTATGAATTGAGAACTTTTGCGAAATATTCCTTGCGATGTGTTCAACCAAGCTTAATTTTTTCACCCAACACCCGCACTGTCTCACTCACTGTCCCTTCCTGGGTTATTTTAGCATATTTCTAACAAAACATCCTTTAAATAATTATTATTTAATATAATTTTGTTGGGCAACAGTGGTGGCCTTGCTCTTAAGGAAGAGAACCTGGGTCTGGAAGGCTTCAGGTTCTAATCCACCAGCTGCCAGGATACCACTGAGCACAGTCCTCCAACACATACTTGTCTTTTAGTTGTCTTTTATGTGTGCTCTAGATACAATATGAGTGAATGGACACACAACTCCACCTGTCTATCTGTGGAACAGATCTATCTGTCGCTCTGTTGTTCAGTCAGCTTGTCTGTCTCCCTCTCTTCTGGTTTAATTAGTTCAATCATTCTCACCTGTGTGCTATAGTCCATCTGTCTCTCTCCTCCACCTTGTCTTTGTTGGATCAGTGTTCGCTGCATGTCCCTGTACTTCAGGTGAGATTCCTTGTTTTCTTGTTCTTCCTGTTTGGTCTGCCTTACATTGCTTCCTGTTGGATTTGCTAGTTTAGCTAAAGTTGGACGCATTGATAAACCATCTGGCCCTGGTTGTTGTCTCCTCAGGGCAGCATTTGCAGATTTTGCCTCAACAAATCGGCAATCACTCTGTGCTGTAGTACTGGACATAAGTATTGACATGTTCACCGTCCACTGATTCAGACCTTAGTCAGTGGACAATGTGCAGGTCTAGTCCCTACAGCTGCTCCAATCATAGCCATGCTTTTTGTTGTCTCTGACTTGACCAAAAACAATGTGTGTCTTCAGCATATGTATAATCATGTTTTGTTAGACCATTGTCAGGCCCTGAAGGGGGGTTTTCAGTACAGTTGATTTAGAACAGCAGTGTACCAAGAGTAGAGCCCTGAGGGACTCCACATGTGATTAACTGGAGGAATAATACCTCCCTATTGACTGAATTGTGAACTGATCTACATACTGTTTGTGTAAAGAACTTGTTTATATTGCTGTTGTACAATTAATTTAACATCGCATGGTTAGTAGTTAATTTATAGGGTCTTTTTTGTTCATTTAATGTTGTCACAGATAAGCTGGATCTCAGAGGAAGAGCTCACAGTTCAGGAATCCAGAAAAGTCCGTGTCTCAGGTAGAGCAGATGGATTAAACTACATGTCGAGAAGGTTGTTAATAATTAAGAGGAACTCAGAATATAAGCTGCTCCCTGTTGTGCACTCAACAGTACTGGCACCGGGGATAAAAAGCCTGAAAAGGCAGAGAAGTGGATGAACGGGGAGAAGTGCTTATAAAATATAGACACCAGGAGAAAAACGCAGGCCTAGAAGGTTAACAGGAAATGGGCATTTGTCAGTTTATTGATGCAGGAGTCGCGAGGCGTCTCAGAGACAATAATGATCTCAGATTGGCCGACTGTGATTTGGTGAGTAAATTGCACAACAGTAGCATATAATATAACAAGGTGACAAGTGACTTTTTATTTCGACAAACTTACCGTTTTCTAAGTCTGCTGTTATGAAGGAGGCGGGAAATTAGAAATTATTAAAATATTTACAGAGAATTCACCAGTGATAAGTAATCTGTGTTTTAGTTTGAGGATAAGACATAGATATTTCAGTTGTTTACTGTATATCCGGTCGAGCCACACAGGTGACCCCTAGTGACACGCCGCACATATATATAACATGAAATTATAAAATATATATATGTATGTATATATATGTATATATATACATATATATAAAATACACATTGTACACAGATTTACAAAAAATACATATATGTATACATGCGTAAATATATACATATATTTAAATACACATTGTATGCAGATTTATGAAATATACATATATGTATACATGTGTATATATATATATAGAAATATATACAGTATACATGTATATACATACACATACACACATATATAAATAAACATATGTATACATATACACACACACATACACCCAGACCCACTTACATCCAATAAATAAAATAAATATTAATATATACATATTTCTGTACATATATACAGTCATACACCCATGCATATGTATACACACATATATGCATAGATATATAGATACATATACAAACTTAAAATCATACACATGCATCATATTGCACATGCATCATGCAGCATATATATGCAATTACATACTTAGTAAATATAAGATATAAAACTTAGTACTTAGTAAATATAAAATATACTATAGAATATAAAGTATATATTGAAATATAATAGCATAACTACATAATGCAAATCATATAAGTCATTGGGGTCAACTCTATGCAAATCCCCCTTAAAATTGGATTGGGTCTGTCACCCAATCAAAGGGAGACATGGTGATGGACATAGTGATGGACATAGTGATGGACGATGTCAATGGTGCCAGTAGTACTGGGTTATTGTCTGTAGTTTGTACAGTCTGTGAACAGATTGTTCTGATCCACTTCCTATAATTTCCCTCTAAATCCGATCATGTCAGGATGTTGAACTCAAACACGTGACACACGACGGTGTCTTTTATTATTCATTACATTACATTACATTACACCGACTACGTCCCGCCCTCTGTCTGTTTTCCTTCGCCACCTAAGTGGAACACCTATGAATGTAATCCCTAATGGCTGCTGCGGCGCATGCATGATTTCCTGCCTGTCAGGGCAGCTATTCTC
The DNA here is from genome assembly GCA_016785265.1 of Paraplagusia blochii. Lineage (NCBI taxonomy): Eukaryota > Metazoa > Chordata > Actinopteri > Pleuronectiformes > Cynoglossidae > Paraplagusia > Paraplagusia blochii. The sequence goes on along the minus strand of JAFBJS010001680.1, from coordinate 195,914 downwards.
AGACTAGCAGCAGCTCTGATTACTGTCCCGCCGCTGATGTTTATTCCTAACGAGCTGAGAAACACAAGCTGACGCTAACGAGTAAACTGACAAATCAGAGAAGACATTAATCAGTTTGTCATTCTCATCTGGTTTCATCTTTAGATAAAAACTAAATAATAAACTAAAGCAGCAGTGGTGGTTAAGGAAGCAGACTTTGGTCAAAAGGCTTTAGGTTCGAATCCACCAGCTGTGAGGTTGCACCGTCCCGACCCACATAACTTCCAGTGGACCCACAGGAAGGCTCACAGTGTGGAGCAGTGTGATTTGGGTGGCAGTTGAGGAGACTGCTGCCCCCAAGGGCTGGTAATGCATTTGATAATGAAAATGAAGATAAATGGATGAACAAAAACTGGTTTAGTTGCATCCCCAGGCATTGTGGCGGTAGTGGTGGATGAGTGGACTTGGGTATAGATGGTCCTGGGTTCAAATCCACCAGCTGCCAGGTTGCCACTGAGGTGCTCTGAGCGTTGCGCTGTCCCGACCCACATAAGTTCCAGAGGGCTCACCACCCACAGGAAGTATAGTGCAGTGTGATTTGGGTGACAGTCAAGGAGACTGCTGTGCCTGTGGCCCGTGGTGGCTGAGTGGACTTGGGTATAGATGGTTCTGGGTTCAAATCCACCAGATGCCAGGTTTCCACTAAGGTGCTCTGAGTATAACACCACCCTAAACCACATAACTTCCAATGGGCTCACCACCCACAGGAAGGCTCAGAGTGTGGTACAGTGTGATTTGGGTGGCAGTTGAGGAGACTGCTGCACCTGCGGCAAGTGGTGGCCAAGTGGACTTGGGTAAAGATGGTCCCAGGTTCAAATCCACCAGCTGAGGTGCTCTGAGCGTTGCGCCACCCGACCCACATAACTTCCAGAGGGCTCTCCACCCACAGGAAGGCTCACAGTCTGGTGCAGTGTGATTTGGGTGGCAGTTGAGGAGACTGTTGCCCCTGAGAGCCGGCTATTGATTGGAGGGTGAAGATGATAGATAAGATGCATCCCCAGATACGCTGTGGCAGCAGTGGTGGCCTAGTGGACTTGGGTTAAGAGGGTCCCAGATTCTAATCTTACCAGCTGCCAGGTTACCACAGAGGTCCACTGAGCAAGGCATCGTTCCCACTCACTGCTCTCACTGTTAACTTTGGTGATGGTTTAGATACGGTGGTAACATTTACCTGTCAAATATGGAACTGTGTTACATCTTATTTGCAAAAATAAAATGGAATCAGAACAAATATTAAATATTTGACCAAATTTAACTGGAAGGATCTGAGGAATAGAAGAAATTTGCGTCAGATTTTCAACTTCAATCTGAATTTTATGAGAGGCTGCAGGTTGTAAAGTGGTGACAACACAACTGCACTATATAAAGTAGAAATTCTTTGATTAAAAACACAGTTTGCAGAAGTGTTTAGACTAGAATGGAGAATATGTGGAGAAATAGTTATTTGAGTCACTGTTGTTGGGATGAACCAGGATCTTCACTGTCAACTTCCAACTCTGCATCATTTCTCTCTTCTTTTTTATTGTCATATCGTCTCAAGACGTTGGGTGCTAATCTCCCTGAGCTGCTCTGTGCTCAGCGTAACACGCTCTGCTTAACAAATGACGACCGGGGTTTTTCAGAACCTCCATCGAAGACCAGGCTCCAACGTGGAGATGTAGAAGCTGCTTGGTATTCCCCCAAGCCCTGCTGAAGACCAGCCTAATCCAAACTAGTGGAGGGAGCAGCGCGGACTGGCCGACCGGCTCTGGTGTTCAGCTTCAAAGAAGCGCCCGCAGGCATTGTTTCTAATATTGTCTCAGAGACTGTGTTTTTCGCAGGACCACTGGTGCATGAGTGTCCTGGAAAACACAGGGAACACATCAAAAGTGCTTTTGAAGCCCAGGGTGTGTGTGTGTTTTTTCTTCTTCTTCTTTCTTTTGTCAGCCCACAAGTAAATGTTTCCAGATGAAGACGTGGATTTTCTTTATTTTATCTCCCTGTCCTGTCGTCTCTGGTTTGCATTGAGATCGTCTGTTTGGGAGGAAAGAAAGTCGTAAAGAAAATGTCCATTATGTCCATGTCATGAACGGGACGGATCATTTTCACCCATGCATCGAAGCAGCAAGTGTTAAATCACCAGTTTGTGCACAGTTCCTGTCCGAAAAAAAAAAAAAAAAACAACAGTAAAGAGACGGAGGATGTGTCCAATCGTGTCGTCATCCCTCCCTCCTCCCTCCGTGGCCTCACTTACCACCAAGAACAGGAGTTGCGTGCAGTAGCATCATGTAACACCGGGTCCGGATGTTGCAATTGGTCTGTAAACAGTTGCAACTTTCAGTGGTGGAACCACAAACTATGAAACACGAGGCACCTGAAACTTCTGCTCCCGGGGAGGTAAAAAAGTTTTCCCACAAAATGACAGCCATGTCATCAAGATGACTTCACTATATATAAGAGAAGATGTGATTTAACATCTTACTTTCTTCGCCATAAAGATTGTGGATCTGACATAGCCTGCAATTGTGATAAGATTGATAAGAATGATCCTAGAGATGGAGCTACCAGGAAGGAGATGAAGAGGAGGTTGATGGATGCAGTGAGGGAGGACATGGAGGTAGTTGGAGTTAGAGTTGAGGATACCAAAGACAGGGCGAGATGGAAATTGTTGACTTGCTGTGGCAACCCCTGAAACAAGCCGAAAGGAGAAGATCCAAAGTGGCCCTCAAGCCAGGGGTTTGACAACAGTTGGAGGGAATCTGCTTAATTGTCAATTATCAATTATGTCCTTTTTTTTCATGCTCTCTTAAGGCGGACGTACAATGTAACTTTTTTTCCCCCAATCATGGCACGTCTTGGTGGACGTGGTCAGTCTGGTCTTTCTGGTCTGCCATGCTGACCAGAAACAGCATGGCAGTTCCCTGTTGTTCGCTCATGTGCAGTGTGGCATGGTGGTGAAGGATTGTGGGTAAATCGGCAGGATTTCAAACACGTTTGACTTTCCCACAATTGATCTTGAGGTGATAATCGCTTGTTGTAACCTTGTCAGAAGACTCAAGACAAAAATTGGCAAAAATAGCTTTTACGCTATCTTAATTAACCACAACCCACAACCCTACAAATTAAAATACTATTACAAACCTGGCAATATTCATATTTATATATTTTCTAGGGGTGTGATGATTCACTCACATAACGATCCGATTCGTATCTCGATTCACAGGCTACGATCCGAATCAGGAACGATTCGTAAAAAATATTAAACGATCGATCCAGTTCGATCCGATTCGGTTCAGTTCGATCCAAAAAGATTAATTTGCACACCCTGCATTATATACAATATTTGCACACCCCTTATATATATATATATATATATATATATATATATATATACTGTATATAGTGTATATTAGGGGTGTGACGATTCACTCACATAACGATCCGATTCATATCTTGATTCACAGGCTACGATACGATTCAAGAACGATTCGTAAAAAATATTAAACGATCAATCCAGTTCGATCCGATTCGGTTCAGTTCGATCCAAACCGATTCAAAATGATTAATTTGCATACCCTTAATATTATACAACAAGAATAACATTATCAGGCATGTGGATTCTCTGGGAATTGAACCCAAGCCCTTCTACTAATGCTGGAAACACGCTAACTACTAACCACTGCACATTCCTATTTGTACAAACAACTGTATGTGTTGCTGCCCCCTAGTGTCTGAAGGCTCACTATCATTCAAACATTACTGCAGAGGTACATACAGTGTATCATATTTCAGTGGACCCTCCTGACTCCCCGCTTCGACTCCCATAGTGGCCTCGCCCCACTATTTGAGAACAACAGATTAAGTTGATTACAAAACAATTTTAAAGTACGACTTTGTATATCTACATATACAGTACATGTAGGTTTGACAGTGTATGTATTTGAGTCGTACTCTGAGGCCTCAGGACCCTCTCACCCCGTGTTTGTCACGTCACAAAGAGCTGTACACACACACCATTCCAACAGGAGGGGGCAGTAAGTGAGCCCAGGACCCATTTGTCACTCTGGCAGGCAGGCAGGCTTCCCCGTCTCTGGCTTGGTGGCCTGGTTTCTGCACGGGGGCAGAGCATCTCCCTACATGTGCTGCCTAGTAACTGTCAGATCCACACTGGGATTTATGCAAATTGGCAGGCGTGCGCTGCTAGCGGGTCAGCAACGTTTTGTGCTAAGACCATCAATAACGGCAAACACGGACAGGCCAGCGTAAGCCAGGGGTGCCGCACACTGGTGCTAATTACTGCAACAGAAAATCCACATTGAATAATTCACTCCAGTGTGATTTATTCAGGAATAATAAATACCCTGGGATAAACTCCCAGGAAAATGATCGGTGTAAAAAGCTGGAATTACATCTGTCTCGATTCCTTTTTGTGCGTTTATTGTATTATATGGGATAATGATGACGTGTAGCCATTTTTCACAAGGCCACTGGGTGTGTTTGATGATGCATTGATCTGCGGGAACACTGCCGTCTGTTGACATTTTCTCTTTCCGTTGATTTGTGGCAAATAGATTCAACAGCAGGAAAATGACCTGTTGGTGGTATAATGAGGGATTCTCAACTGGTGGGTTGTGACCCACTTTAGGGTAAGTGTTGGAAGGAAGGAAGGCAAACTCCTGGTCATCGCACACAACGAAATTGTATCTCGGGAGATAACCCATCACGACCCATCATCAAGTGAACAGTAGGTAGCTTTGAGTGCCTGTGGAACAGTGTGTGGGTATGGTGTGTACTTGGCCACCGGTGGATTCGAACCCTAGACCCCATGGACCCAAGTCAAGTTCCATAACTTCCAACCAACTGCTGTACTAAGCCAGAATTTGAAGTCGTGTTTTTGGGGCGGGGGTTGCTTTTGGCATCAAGTGATAGCGCATTGCGTGATAGCGGGTACTGGACCCAGACCGGTTGAGAACCAGTGGTACTAGCTGCTGTTTGTTACAGAGAGTAAAAGTGGGAAGGGGGCGCTCACTGCCAATGACATTTTTAGATCATTTACGTTTCATGACTCTATATCTTGGATCAGATCCTTCAAACAGGTGGAGGACGAGGAGGTTCGGGCGCAGGCTGCAGGAGGAGGTGGCGGCGCCGTCAGGGCCCGACTGTAATGACCCTGCCAGGCTGACACAACGCTTTCACCTGGGGGAACAGCGTGGCCTTCAAGTGACAGATGGAGGGCTGCTGAGGCAGCAGAGCTCAGGTGGGTTATTAGAGAACAGCTACTGGACCAAGCAGGCTGCCAGTGTTCTGTGCCTAATGTGGTGGTACGACTGCCAGGACGAGTCAGAGGACAAAAGCCCGGAACGTTTTGCAAAGCATTTTCCCACAATTCCCTCAGAAAAAAGAAAATATCATCAAAATAAATTTGCACCACTCTTTTGAGAATAATTTGCGTTTAAAAGCTCTATTGCCTGATTATTGCTTGATCAATTCTAATTGCAATTAATACATCATTTTCACTCATTTATTTCCAAAATCCTTCCAGCACGGTGATATTTGAAATATGTGTGCAAGTAATTTTACTGTTTTTATGTATTTTTTATTTCCAATTTTTTTTTATTTTTGAATATTTTTCCAAATTTTCCGTTTTTTCCGTACAATTAAATTTTTTTACACCCAATTTTAGCAGATCATGTCAAATCTGTATTAATCATCATCGATCGTTTTTCCTCTGCCGATGAAAACGCAGTGTTAACGCAATGCTTGTCGCCAAATGATGTGTGCCCTAAAAAGGTTTCGGGAGAAACAGCTGTATGTTTAAATAAAAGTCACTAGATGGCAGCATTGCAAGTCTTTTTAATTGATCTCATTTTGACACAGTGGTTTGCACAGATAAATAAGTATCAGAATATAAACTGATATATCACTGATTTAAGCTAAATCAGACAAAGTTAAAGTTTCTTTTAATTTACTATAAGACTAATTATAAGACTAATTTAATTTCCAAAACTTTCCAGCACATTGATACATGAAATATGTGTGCAAGTAATTTTAATTTAAAAAAATTACAAATTCGTTTTATTTTTAAGATATTTTTTATTATTGAATTTTTCCTATTTTTTCCTTTACGCACGTTTCTTTCCTACAATTAGATTTTTTTCGCAGACTGATTATCCGCCTTTAATGGAGACAGCAAAACAATTTTGCGGAGAAACAGCTGTAGATTAAAGTAAAAGTCACTAGATGGCAGCATTGCAAGTCTTTTTAATTGATCTTTGAAGTTTCCTTTAATTTACTATAAGACTATAAGAAAATCCGATAACTCAATACTTGGATGTTGTCAAATACGCCTCACAAATTTATTATGACTCGAATTATTATTGTCAAACTCCAAATGTCTCTAAATGGAACGTCTTCACAACATTTTTGCCACATGTTAACAGTTCGCTGTTAACACCTCCCTTTCCTCCTCCTCCCAGCCTTGTGTCTTATCAACACATCTGACACACACTCTCCTCCCCCTGTGTGCGTGTGTGCACACACTCCAGTCTTCACATTCAAACCTCACCTGTCTCCATGTGAGACGCACCTCTCATCTCCCCAAACACGCTGATCAGACGTCTCATTTCAAACTGTTAGATCTCAACCTTCCTGGATTCTCACTCTCTCTCAGGTCTTCTTCTTACACAGTAAATGAAATAACTTTTCTCTTTATGGTTCAGGAAATGAAACCTCTTCAATCGCACACACCCCGCGGCGCAGATTGATCAGCTGGCAAACTTCACTTGCACTGAAACACAGAAGAAGATGGATGAGTGAGTGGAAAAAGTCCGAAAGGTAGGAAAGAGGATAAAGGGACGTCAATGTTGGGCCGTCCGTCAGCTGCCAAAAATACTTTAATGTAATGCAGGACGGGCACGATCGAGCTCCTGAAGGTTGGAACTGCAATTATGCCGCTGAGGAGTCTCTGAGAGACAAGGTTGTATCGGCAAACAGACGCGAGGAGCATCGCAAAGTCTGCTCTGTATTCTGGGTGACGCCGTCACTCCGAGCAGACGCCATCAGTCTCCTGGATGTCACTCATCGATGCGTGTACGCAGTGACCGCAGTGATCTTCTGAGAAGATGAGGTGTTAAAAACCTCACCGCTGGATCATCAAAGTGTGACGGTTTTGAATCGAATTGATCGCAGGGTAGCTGTTGATTAATCACGATTAATCGTAGTTGTAATTAATCGTGATTATTCCAGATCAGACGATGATGTGAACTCACATAAATGATAAATGTTAAAATCATGCATAAAAGCTAAAATGCTAAAATGTTTCCCGCTAGGTATGTCCTGTCCTAAGTTTATACCGATATCTGATATGCTGATTCCGATATCAACCCAATACCAATGCATGATAACGTTAATTTGTTTATCCATACAAACCACTCTATGAGGATGATATCAATTAAATGAGCTGGAATGCTGCCATCTAGTGACTTTCTTTTTATAAAAATAATATAATATTAATAATAATTGACATTATATAGCCTTTCTGTCACCCAAGAAAAAAATATTCAGCAGTTTTATCACCAAGACAATTTCGCATTATCGAGTTTCAATTATCACAGACATTACCGATAAGGATTCTTAAAGATATTATGTAATATGTTGCTATTGGGTTACAATATTGGCCAGCCAATGACTCAGACTCAGATATTAGCTCTTTTAGCGTTTTAGCAATTTTTTTAATGCCATCTATTGGTGAAACATGAGAATTGCAGGGAAAAGACAGATTTATAATGATAATTTTAATTGATTTTATAATTTCGATATCTTTGGCGGCCAGATTACAAAGCTGACCTGGCCCTATTTGGACCCTGGGCCTTAGTTTTCTTATGCTTGGTCCAGATGAATCAACTATAATGAAAAAAAAAGTTTTTTTTCCGTATATTAGTGCAACATTTTGGACGTGTTGAGAGACGCTTTCAAAACTTAAAAAACAGCTCCTGTCCTCACTCTCATTAATCAGACCGCAGTCGGTCTGTCATCTGTAGACTTACTTACTGCCCTGTGGTCTGTGAGGGTGGTCTGACGGAGGCCAGGCGTCTGGTCTGAAGTTGGCACCAACAGCAACATGCTGCGTTTTCCCAGCAACATGCAAATTAAAGTACATTATATATGTACAATATGTATTTATATCGATATAAACATAGCACGATAAAATATTAGAGAATGACAAAAACAAGTGAGAGATGGAGTTTTGCTGGAATTCTAACTCGACAGAAGGAGCTGCGATAACAAAAGCAGATGTGATGGGAGGACTCTGCCAGGGAGGGTTGATGTAACAGTTTGCCGGGTGTTTCTGGTTTTCATTTCATTCACTCCGTGCAAGCTGTGCTCTGTTGTCAGGGGAGTCGTTAATGTGTGCGCGTGTGTGTGTGTGTGTGTGTGCGCGCGCACACCTGAGCTTCTCAGTAGCAGAGGAAGAACGGTTGCCATGGACACAAAGAATTATTATAGGATGCTGCTGTGCCTGCGAGCATGTTGAAAAGGAATAATATCAGTCGGGAAGTAAAGTGGAATTGTATTGGACGTAGAGTGGAGGTGGTCTCTGTCTGAGGTCTTGATCCCGAAATTCATTTTCATCATCTGGTAATTTACTAGGGCTGTCCAATAACATTGATCACATGATATTATTGGCCTGATATCAGGTAATGTGAGTAAATTTGTTATCGCTTTGCCAAATTTGCTGGAATAGCGTATAGGGCAGGCACGGGCAATCTAAGGCCCGTGGGCCGGATGCAGCCCATTGAGCTTTGTAATACGGCCCACCAACCCTGTCCAAAATAAATCAATTATTCATATTATCATTATACTTCTGCCTTTTCTACCCGCAATACCGGCGTTTCCCCTGTAGATGACATCAAAAAGTCTTCTAGAAATTTAGGATTTTATGTTTTTTACGTGACTTTTACACGCTAATTATCTTAGTTGAAATGAACGCTCCACATTTTTGCTCTGGACTCGGACCCCGTGTCCTGTGGACAAATTGTGGCCCACGAGCCAAAAAGTTCCCACGTCTGGTATACGGTCTTGAGTTGTTGACCTCAGTTTTAGGTGCCGATAGCATTATTGGTTGAAATCAGAATCGGAAAAGAGGAAGAACAAAGAAAGGGAATCAGTGCTTCTCAGTTATTTTCTACTAGCAATTATTATTTCCACTAGCAAGAAGAAAACAATTCGTGCGCTCCGCCCACCACCCGCTCTCTGCCGCAACTATAAATAATAGCATTTATCGATAAAGTAGTTCTGGGTACACCTTTGCATAACAAGGTATCCTTGTTAACATAAAGAAAACAAAAAGAAAGAGATATACTTCAACTCGCTGCACACAATGGGCAATGAGAGCGTCACTGCCAACTACTGGAGTGGATGTGCAATTACACAATTGTAGTACGACAAAAAAAAAAGAATGTTCCCCAGGGTTTCACGTGCCCCCCTCAGCATCGCACGGCGCCCCTCAAGGGGGGCCTGCCCCACTATTTGTGAAGCACTGGGTTAAATGCGCAAGTATAATATTGTTGTGTGCAATGTGTGCGGTGTCACAATGACAAATTGTCACTTCCCAAATATCAGACGTCCCTATACTTTAGAACAATACAACAGCCTCACAGTAAATTGTGTTTCTAGTTGCGAGTACTCCAGAGTCTCTACAAAAGTCTTCACAAAATATCACTGTGACAACTTGAATGGAACAGGCTTTACATGTGACAGACGGGAGATTAAAAGCCTCCGATCACTTGTTTACACCAATAAAGCCTCCTTCTGCTACACTGCTGGCCTTTTACGCTGAGGATTCCGCATGACAGTGTGTGCTTTTGGAACTCGGAGCACTTTGATTACACTTGCGGCAGAGCCTGCACCTCCTCCTTTGCCAGAATCGGCTTTAAGTGCTCACAAAAAAGTGACAAACTCCACATCGAAGCTCCAGTCGGAATACAGTCTGTGTTCAGACACTTTGTACCGCTGAAGACATATATCAAAGTTAATTGGGACAAAACTGAAACCTCTTCTCCTTCCGTATGGATCGTTGAGTTCTGATAAACACAAAGCTAAAGGAGAGGTTTCTGGGTGGCCAACAGAGGGCACTGTGTCATTTAATTGCAGTTGACAACAACAACAAAAAAAGAAAAACGCCATGAAGCTCCAAAGGCTGGGAGGTGGAGATAAAGAAAGGTGGGATAATTATATCTCATTAAACTTGATGCAGCCTTCATCTTCGAGCCTCCTACACGATTCGGTTTAACGTGCGTCTGCGTGGAGAGAAGGGCCGACAATTCACGACTAATACCTGGTGAAATTGTCCTTAAAAGACAGACATGAGACATTGAATTTAACACTCCCTGTTTCCTGACAGTGTCTTTGTGTAGAGTCTGCACGTCCACCTCCTACCATCACCACCTCCATCCATCAACTGACGTCTTCTTGTCACCCCTCGCTCCCCATACTCCCACCATCCCGTTCCTTCTTCCCCTTCATTTTACTTCCCGACCAGCAGGTGGGGGTTGAGGTTAATCTAACGTGTCACCTACACCTGGAATGCTTTGAGTCCTCTCCCTCCACCTCTCTTTGATCCCACTCTATGTAGATGATTAGGAGGAATCATCTTGTCGACCTACTCTTCGTACCCGCAGGTGCAGTAATTGCCCAGATGTGGCAGATTTGTTATCACGTCTCGTCCCCCCAGCCTCACCTACACCGCCGGCGTCTGTCGGTGTCACATGCGTCAACCTCCGTCCCCCGCGCCCTCGAGACGTCCTTGGCTGGAAGTGTCTGTTCTGTGTGGATGTAGTCCTGTGGTGATACACGGTGAACTCTTCACCCGGCTGCTCTGTGGGTCGCTCTGTTAGATGCTACAACGTGGGCCTCTAATTGCAACTGACATTCATTTAACCACCAGGGCTATCACCTTCCCTGCTGCAGGACTAACCCATGTCTTGGTTACAGTCTGTGGGATGAGCCACTGTATGTTGTTTTTGCCAATATCCGATATGCCAATAACGAAATCCAAATAACGTACGACCATAAGGCGCACATAAAAGTGCGGACGTAGTAGAGGACACCATGAGAACGTTAGAAGGGGAAGTGTGGCCATTGTTTTGCTCCTGCTCTTTTTTTAAATAGCACACTTGTATGATTGTGTGTGTTGTTGTAAGGCAGACGTGGTAGAGGACACCATGAGAACGTTAAAGGGGGAACTGTGGGCATGGAATGTATAAAAAAACCTGTGCCCTATAATCAGGTGCGCCTTATGTGTGTGCTAAAAATAGTAATGGCACACAAAACTGAGATTGCGCCTTTTAGTACGGTGCACCTTATGTTCGTGAAAATACGGTACTTATTTTCCAATTCTTATATCAACCAAAGTTATAGACGCGCTAATATTTAGTTAACATCTGGAAAATACTCTGTTTGAGTTGAAGATCAATTCGATGAGCTGCAATGCTGCCATCTTGTGGCAATCACTTTAACATACATCGGTTTATCCAGTTTTATTCCCAATTCCCGTCCCTAAGCGGATAAAGATGAATGACTCAACCTCATAGATATTGTAATTTGCTAATATTGGATTGATAATATTGATCGACCGATATTTCCGAATAATATTGTTAGTTATAATACAGCATACTTTGCTCTGCAGTGTCCCTTACACGCAGGGTTCTGCTTCCTGTGTTTGTTTGTTTACCACATAAAGTGCCTCATTACGGGTTATTACTTTATTATTATTGCATGCTGGAGTTAACGACCATTCACAGTGATAATTATTTGCTCATAGAGACAAGGTTACAGTTTGTGAAGCATTAAAAAAATAGCAGTTTTCCCAGTGAAGCTGTTCCTCCCCTGTGAGAAAAAAACTTTCAGAACTGGGAAATGGCTAGTGGTTAATGAATCCAACTGGGGTCTTTAGGGTTCCAGGTTCGAATCCACCAGCTGCCAGGTTACCACTGAGCATGGCATCACCCCCACCTGGGCAGCTATGAGTTTCCCAGGTGCTTATAGCTGCCCACTGACGACGACGAGACAAACTCAGGCTCGGGGGCCAAATGTGGCACACAGAGTAGTGATATTTGGACAACAAGATCAGATGAAATGTGGACTGGAGTTGGTCCACCAGTACATACTGTTTATATATCTGGAAGGATTTGTAGTATTTGTATTGTTTGTGGAATGTTATAGACCAAAAAATGGTTTTCAGCGATTGTTGTTAGTTTGTGAGAGAAAGAATCAACATTTACACAAAAATTTACACAAAACTAGAGTTTGTTTTCATATAAAAACAATTCAACATTATATATTGAGAGAGAATGGAAAATGTGCTATCAATTTTTCTATCGGGGCAGTTGGTGGCCTAACGTGGCTGTTGGTGGCCTAATGGTTAAGGTAGCGGACTTGGGTCCGCAAGGTCCTCGGTTCGAATCCCCCTACCGCCAAGTTACCACTGAGGTCCGCTGAGCATGGCACCGTGCCCACTCACTGCTCCCCAGCTCCTCAAATTGGCCTATGCTCGAGAGTCACTGGAACATAGGCCAAACTATGGCTCAGGGGCCAATACAGTCCATTAGCTGTATTATTTGGCCCACCAAATTTGTTGTAATAAATTCTTCTTACTGTAATACTTCTGCCTTATTCATGAAATACCTGCATTCCTGTATCATCTCTCGGCTCCTGCTGTCAAATTCTAAGGTCCCTATGTCAAAAAGTTTGCCCGCGCTCGGTCTAATGCGTCCTCTGTTTGTGTGTCACTATTTGATGCAATACTCCACACAGGAGAGCCTACGTGTGCGCTCTCTTCTAAGAGGGCCATTTGGAGAGCAGCAGGTCAATACACTTTCACAGGGAGTGCATTTCCCTGAATGCTTCAGCAGTCCGTAAAGCCGCGGTGCCACTTTCCACCGTATTCTGTTCACAGCATTAATCCATCCAAGGAAAGTGTCATTTTGTGCCGTAGGAGAAGGACACACACTCGCACAGAGGCCCACGTAGACACACATTTTCACGGCTTCAGTGGCAGAAAATCCATAGCCCTTTCTGGGAGGAGGAATTCCATTAGATAATAGATATGGAATCCATCTCGATTCCCCACCTTATCTTCTCCCAGGGTGAGGGATCAATACTGGGGGCTGCGGCTCTGACTGCCAACAATAGCAGGGAATTGATGGGACAGAGTAAACAGTGAGCAGGGCTGCGGTAATGGCACTTTCTTGGCCACCTCTGAAATGCAAATAAGAGGTCGAGTTAATAGCTGAGCGCCTGCTTATGCCGCAGTAATGAAGAAGAATAGGCAGCCATGTTGGGAGTTCATTAACAAACTCATAAAGGTTAGGCTTTAGATATTGTTCGGGAGAAGATATGCACGGTTACACGACAGAGATTAGCGACTGAAGGAGTTCCTGCGCGCTAATGCCATCCAATTTTCCACAGCGCGACAGAGGTTTCCTGTCAGAGTTGCCAGGTGCCGTGTTTATGGAGACCGTTGCCTGGCAACACATTCCAAACAGTATTAGGCCATAAGGATGGGTGGGGGGGCAGACGTGGGGGTGAGCGTAAGGTCAGGCGCTACACGAGCCGTATAGATAGTGACGCAGTGATCCTACCAGCAGAGGGACACGGGTGGTTCCTCAAACACACGGATGACTCACTCCTGTGTGTTTGTGTACAGACCCGGGTGTATGTGGCAACACGGGTGGTGGTCTGTGGGCTGTTGGAGGGGGTGATGATGGGGAGTTCACAGCTGGATGATCACCAAGGTACAGAGTCCACTCTAGATGTCCTGACGGCGGAAAAGCAGATAAGTGCGTCATAGCGGCGACAGGGCGAGGACTTGGAAACGGTAAATGTTTTTTCGACCTGTTTGTCCAGGAAGGCTGGACTGACCACGGGCATCGCAGGATATTTTATGTTTTTCGAGTTGTTTTTTCCATGTTTGGAATCTCGGTGCTGTTATTCACACATCACTAAAGATGGAACATCTTAAGAATTCCTTTTTTGTGGTGTTACTGCAAAAAATGTGTTTTATATCGAGCCAACAAATTCCCAGCTCACCGATTCACTCTATCAGTGAACGCAGAAAAAAATGTTTTTTGGCCGGGGCCCCTAGGTTGGTCCTGCCCCTCATTTTAGCAACCACTCATCTGAAATAACTGCCAGTGAGGCAGTGCTAGTGAAGGCAGGTATTGATAAAGGATGAGTAGAAGATAAACTTTGCGGCAGTGGCAGTAGAAGAAGAAGAACTTGCGTAGTCTGTATTTTGTAGAAGTTAATTTAAGTTACTGTTTAATAAAGAAAATCCATCAGAATCAAAAATTCAACCACAATATTATAAAGCGAATGCTTTTTAATCTCCCACAGCCCATACAGAATGGTACAGTGGGCCACATTTGGCCCGCGAGCCTTGAGTTTGGCATGTGTCGCAGAAGGTCTCTTTGAGTCAGGCGGCGTGAGTGGGTAAATGGGCAACGAGTTCAACCCCTAAACCATCCTGCCCCACACCAGTAACCAGACACGGCCAGCAGGTGGAGCTGTCCTCTGTGGTAACAACCCTGTTTTCTTTGGTTTGACTGTGTTTTTCTCCCCGTCTTTCCATCCACGGTGGAGATTAGAGGAACTCTGTGAAAAGATGAGAACATTTCAGATAATTGCGATTCGCGTGATTACGACGCGTGAGTGACACGATCTCACTCTCTGCTTGTCTACTGGACAATTATCCGTTTTAATAGAGTGGAGTTTTTTTTTACAGAAAAATCCCCTTAATGTTGTCCCCAGTGCCCGGGGGTGACCACCCTGCGTCGGGAGGGAGGATGAGGCGGGGGGGGGGTTAATTTCAACCCCCACAATAGACTCATCTGAAGGAACTGCCCTGGAAGATCACACCATTTCTTCATCTCGGTGTGTTTGTGCACCAGTGTGCGATCCGAGTAGCGGCACTCGGTGGAATTAAGGTCACTCTGCCGTGTTTGTCGAATACTAACAAGCCAAGACTGAAGCTTTTGTTTTTACGGACACATAGCTGCAGTGTAATCAGGTTGGAGGATCTGGTCTGGAGATGAAGCCAAACCATCTGCAGCGCTGAGACAGAATGTGCTCACAGATAAGATCAGGAACTGAAACTTGTTAGAAGAAGAATGAAATATCCGCCAGTGATCTGGGTGTTGTGATTGACTTTTCATGTTTGGGTGGCGGAGCCATTCCACGCCTGTCTCTCTCTCTTTCCCTGTCTGTGGGTCTCTGGACGATGATGTCATCAGTGGGAAGGTATTTCTCTCAGACACAACCTGTCTGCTCCTGTCAGGGGCCGCGGTAACAAGAGCCGCCTTGAAAGTGAGGGAGTGAGCACTGGTCACTCTCAGACAAGGGCGGTATTTGTTTTTACTGGAGGAGATTCAATACCTCCTCCTGCTGCTCCGAGCCGGGTCCTGAACTCTGAGGCACCGAAAAAAAATACCCCCGTCCCCCGCCAAGACACTTGGAGGGTTGAGATCTTAGTCACAGAAGACTTTGGAGCATCTTTATAAGATTCTGAAATATTGTTTATTAGGATTACATCATTCAAACTCCTCCTTAAAAACCTGCTGAGTCAGCGACTCCTAAGCCCATACTGGATTTTCATTACAATTCAGCCAGTGTATGGGTTTTCCTGCTGGAGTTCTTTGTGTGGTTGCCCTCATGGGTGGTTTATTAAAGTATCGCAACTATGTCAGAAGTTTATTTTTACTTCTGGGACGAAGACTGAAGTAAAAACTGTAAAATCTACCCTCACTGCTGAAATACGTTAACGTCTGAGAGGCTGGTTGAGCAGTTTGCACTTCAGCAAATCACCTTTTGGTTGGGACTTGTTCTAGGGATGTTTACCTTATCCTTATATAAGCATTTTTTTCTTCTTCTCCTTTGGGCTAGTCCCTTCTTCAGGGGTTTCCACAACGAATCATCATTTTCCATCTTCTCCTCTGCCTCCAACTACCTCCATGTCCTCCCTCACTGCATCCATCAATCTCCTCTTTGTCTCCTACCTGGTAGCTCCATCTCTAGGATCATTCTTCTCCCAATGTATCCACTGTC
>JAFBJS010001680.1:97865-176296 GCA_016785265.1 Paraplagusia blochii | reverse complement strand
GATGGTTTGGACATGTTCAGAGGAGGGACAGTGGATACATTGGTAGAGGAATGATCCTAGAGATGGAGCTACCAGGTAGGAGACAAAGAGGAGATTGATGTATGCAGTGAGGGAGGACATGGAGGTAGTTGAACATGCACCATCTCTAGGATCAATCTTCTACCAATGTCTCCCTCCTCTGAACATGTCCAAACCATCTAAATCTGTCTTCACTAGCCTTTTCCCCCAAATCAATATATAAATAATTCATATATTTTTAAATATTTTTGTTATAATACTTTCCTTTTTTAAGTTCATTATGTGCAAGTATACAAATATCAGCTTTGGAGACATGTTGACCCGCAGGTCCTTTCCATCTACCTGCTGACCACCACTGGTGTCCTGAGGGAGCGCTAAGCTATCAGAATGGTAGCACTCTATTATACGCACTCATTGATCGGCCTCGTGCTACCAATGGGCGGTCGGCCAGTCAGGTCAGTACCAGGCTTTGGCTGTCAACCGCATCAGCCTAAAGATAATGCAGAGAAAAAGAGTAATCAGTGATTGATAGAAAGATTAAAAAAACACGTATATGTGAAACACTATAAATATCGTCTTATAGTGTAATTCATTTTCATCAGCTTATCCATGACCACGTCACAGGGGCAGCAGGGCTTACCGATATCCGATTTTGCCGATATTGTCCAAACAATACCAATATATGCCATAGTTTGTCCTCAAAATACATAAATGTCTCAGAAACCTATGTAGGATTGCAGTAAAATTGCCAAAACCCAGGCATCGTGTTATTGGACTTTCATTATGGGTGGAAAAACGGGTATTGCTATTACTACTATCATGTAATTATGGTGTGATAATTTTGGCCAACCGAATGGTAGAACGCTATGTTCGCAGCTCCTCAGTGGCAACTTGGCAGCGGGTGGATTCGAACCTGAAACCTTGTGAACCTAAGTCCGCCTCCCTAACCGCTAGAACACCGCTCCTGACAAACCTCTAATTATTGGAACATTTTTTATTTATTTTTGTCATCCGATAGTAGCACAGGTGCCGGGTGCATCGTCTAGCTTTCCTTTTTTCTGCTGCCATGTATTACCTCACCTTGACAGGATCAACTGTGAACGCTTTGATCTGGTTTTTACGACACAATTGCTCTCGCAAACAGACATGACAACAATGTGCAGCTAAACACAAAGCAGTGAATCCCGACATAGTTCTACTGTAGTCATGCAAGGCTGTTATTAATACAGAGTTGGATGCAGACCTGTGTCTGCACATACCGCGGCAACAAAAGGCATCAAAGTCATCGCAACCAAGGTAGTAGGTAGTGTGTTTACTTTATCTACTGACAAAAGGGCCAGGCCAGCAGATAACAGGAAATGAACCTCAACATTTTATTATAAGAGGAACAACTGCAACTGTAGAACGTATCGGAATTTGATTTATTGTATCATGTGTCTAGATAAAAGAAATGGCAATGGCACTGATCACAGGCAGATGTGTGGATCAAAGTCGTGTGCGTGCTGAGCAGTGACACCAAAGCCAGCAGCTGGTAACCGAACAATAAGAATGCAGATTTATGTCCTGCCGTTGGGAAGGTGATCGTGACCTGCCTTTGTCCCTCAGAGATGTTGGTTCTGGTGCTGGTGGCGTCACTCCTGCTCTTCAGCGTTTTTGACGTATGGTACTTCCTCCGTGGGGCCCTGGCTGTGGTGCATGCCTGGTTCCAGCCCAGAGTATGGGACATTTTAGCCGTGCAAAGCTTTGATGGCATCGTCCTGCCTCACGATTTGGACAAATTGTATCACATGAATAACTCTCGGTACCTGAGGGAATGCGACTTTGCACGCTTACACTCTTATACCCGTAATGGACTTTTGATAGCCCTCTTCAAATCTGGGGGCAGGATGGTGATCGGGGCCTCCACCGTCAGGTACCGACGCTCCCTGGAAATTTGGGAATCATTTCAAATCTGGTCTAAAATAGTGGGATGGGATGACAAGGCTTTTTATTTGGAACAGCGCTTCGTATCCAAGCGGGACGGGTTTGTGTCTGCAATCATGTTCTCCAAGCAGAACTTGATGAACTCCAGTCCAGAGATGCTCATCAGCCTTGTTTCCAAAATGAAGGTACACTAGAGGAATGTATGCCCCATTTTCCAGGGGTGAGTGGTGGCCATTGGGGGGTCTTGGGTCTGCTAGGCTTGCTGGGAGGTTGCTACCAACCCCTTCATTCAGTGGTGGCAGCAATGCTAGCTATCTCTTTGCCAGGTCACAAAGAGAAACTTGAACAATCTTGTCTCTTCCAACTGTCTTGGTGCTGCAACTGTGTCCATACATTTGTTCCACCCATTATTTATTTATTGTTTTCCAGAGTTGTGAAGTTGGCCTTACTTTAAAGACTTGAAAAAGACGTTCAGACTAAGGTTACTTTCAAAATAACTGGACACACATAGGGTGTATGTGCACATACGTATGGGTCAAATATGACGAAAATTGTGTTTTTCAGTTCAGATATGGGTCACATGAGCAAGAAACAGACATCTTTAGGCCGCTTTAGCCTGCCGTCTGAATGTAGTGTCAGTCTTTTCACTACTAGCACCTAACTGATAAGTCAAAAACAAACCAAATAATGTTTTATGTAGTTGGTTTAGTCCAACGTTAAACTCAATACTCAAGATATACTCAACAGTATGTCTTATCACCTCTTCAAGTGGTTCCAGTCTCTCTGTCAAGGAGTGAACTTGACGTCTCTCTTACTTCACTGTAATTTACTCACCACAGTCAAGTCCCTACGTTGGAGAGCCAACATCTGGGACTGTTCTGTACCGATGCCAGACACGTCTTATCTTTCCGTACTGCGTCAACTGCTGCATTTTCCTTTATGTGCTACACGGTGGCTGTATTACATCACGTTATTGACAAATGTTTCTGTTTGCGTGTGCAGGTCGAGAGCCCCGCGCTTCCTCAGGAACTCAAATATTGGAACAGCTTTATTTCAGCCAGCAGCCAGATCCTGAGAGCCGAGAGCGGACTGAGAGGAAGAGGCAGCGAAATTAGTCTGGGCTCCTGTTGAATGTGACGTTTAATGCTTACAATATTGTGGGATTTAAGACAACTGGTTAAAGGTTGCTGATGGACTACTGGCTAGGTTGAGTCATTGGTTGACTTCATAAATAAATTTGTTTTAAAGTCCCCAAATGCATCACCAGGGTATATTAATATTTTATGTGATAAAAGTGGCAAATAATGATACCATAAAAATACAAAAGAAAGAAAAATAACAACCTGGGGCTAATAATTAGGGCAGGTCCCCTCAGATGCGGAAACCTTTTTTTCATCTTTATGTTGACTGTGTGTGTGTCAACACATTGTGTAGGTGCTGTTTCTCTGAAGTTTTTTCATACCCATAATATTTTCCTACCCCCTATTTTAAAGGTGGCAGCATATATTTATAGACACCCATAGTATTTATCGCAAGAGGATAGGTAGATATTATAGGTGTTTGAAGTAGAGGTAAATTAGTATCAGTAGACTACTTTCACACATTTTAGTCACTTTGACACCAGGATCCTGTGGCCCCCTGGTGGTGAGGCACGGTGCTGCAGCCCCTATTGATCATTCTGGAAATCCGGACTTTGTAGTAATGCAATGAAAAGGGCGACGATGCTATGAAAAGCGGTTATGTTATCAAGATATCGATAATGCTAGCAAAATAGTAACATTTTTTTTCAGAATAGAGATAATGCTGTAAAAATAGCATAGTGAATGACAATGTTGTATAAGATCATTTGACTCGGCCATCCAAACACTTTGTATTTTTCCTTTAAGAATTCTGAGGGGGAAGGAGAAGATCTGGAGCCAATCCCAGCTGATATCAAGGGAACGGCAGGAAGAATCAGTCAGTCACTCCGTCATTCTGTTCTTGATGATAGAGGCAGTAAACAGCCATCACACCTCTGTGTGAACAGGGAGAGCTGATGTCAGCACAACTGAAAGTCTCCCTCCATCATGTAGCTGTGAAGCCCCGGCAGCATCCATCACATCTGCTGCCGCCTGGATGGAGATCCGCTCCTCCGTGGGCAGAAGCGACGAACCGGTCCAGGGAAAAATGTGCGGCGTTTTCTTGTTCGAACATGACTTGCGAGCCAAGTCTGGCCTTGATTGTCACTAATGTTCTACGGACGAACCGGTTCTTTATGTTAATTTGATACACTGCAGCACAATGCAGTATGTATTAACCTTGTCGAATTATTACCCTTGGCTAATGCTTTCCTTAGACGTCTCTTTGTTCTCGTTGGAAGCATTCAGCCCTTTGAAAGACGAATAAAATCATAGTCGGAGCCAAGTAAAGTCCATGCCCCCCCTCAACTATAATCCATCCATCTTGTTGGCAGCCATCTGGCCATATTATTTTGGAAAAGCCAGGGCTTGAGCCATGCTATAAAATCAAGAACTTCTGACTAGGAGCCAGTCTTTGACATGGAGGGTTGTCAAAGACGGAGGCGTCCAGCTGCAGTCCCTCTGATGCCTATTATCAGCCTTGTCACGTCTGGCTGGCATTCATTGGGAAACTTGATAGATGACGCGGAACATGCGATATTATAATCGAAAAAAACAAAACAACAAAACCAACCCTAGATCTGGAGATGTTTGTTCTACCAGAACAGAAACAAAGAAAGAAAACGACATCTTCAGAGACTGGGTTTATGTGAATTGATGATGTGATCGACAGTATCACCGTCAATACATTTGCCATAACAAGATAGATTAGGAACGTCGATATCGGACGTAGCATCAAGAAGAAGACATAGGTCATCGGGGGGGAAGCTATTTGAGAAGAGAAACAAAAATTGATCACGTGACTTGCCGCAGCGGCGTTGTGACATTGACCGCTCAGACGGTCTCCATCCAAGAAATAAAAATGACTGACTGCCAGAGCCGGTGATGTCACTGCTCACATTTGTTCCCATCAGCGCCGAGAGCGGCTTTGACCAGAGGGCCGTGATGTCCTTGAGACACGCGTTGTTGATGATGCCACGTCCAGATTCTCTGCATCAGTGTCAGGAGACGCTGAGAGGACAGCGCCCCCTCCGTGCCTCCCTCCACGCCCTTCCTTCCCATCACACGGGGTCAGGAGGAGCAGCTGATAGGAAGTCGACCCCAGGACTGATGACACGGCGTGATTGGAAACAGTGAATTCATCTTCACCAACATCTTGTCATCTTTAGTCATGATGTTCTAACAGGAAATAAAGACGTCCCACAGAGACGGATTTCTCAAAACATGATTTCTCATATTTTTCCCTTATTTTGTTGATTCAAAAATACACTGGTTGAAGACTTAAGGAAAATCCCGTGAAGACCTGAGCGCTGCCGCCTGCTGTACGAGCAGTTCAGTCGGACACAGAAGGGAGGGAACGCGTGTGTGTGTGATGATGTGTTAGTGTGTGGACGTGCATGTTTCTGCCGCCGTGCGTGTCGGGAGGAGAAACATTGTTCCTTGACGTCACCGCTCAGCCCAGCCTGCCGCTGCTCTCAAACACGTCTTTGTTATTCTGAGGCTTCCACAGCAGAGAGCGGCCGCCCGCAAAACCCGGCGCTGGAGCTCAGCTGGAGCAGGAGGGGGAACCGTCTCTCTCTCTCTTTTCCTCCCTCTCTCCCTCCGTCTCTCGCTCACGTCTTACGTAAACCTTAACTAAACAATCAAATTAATCTTTACCCCGACACTAATCTGACCCTACTTCTAATCCTAACTCCAAACAAATGAGAATAATGTAAAATAATATGCAAAAATAGCTACATATACACAACAAAAATAATACTGTAAAATAAATTTTGCACTGTACTGGATTTTTATAAAAAAATAAAACATATTCCCTTATCCGTTTATCACAGGATGTATTGTTCTAATGCAATTGTTTATTGTGATACTCAGCCACACTAAGCTAATCATTAATAACACTGTTTTTTGTAAATACTGCCATCTAGTGGGACTATTACAATTTCAATTAACTGCAAAAAATATTTTTAGATGTAATAATAATGTCAATATATGAGTTTCTTCCGCTAAGTAGTTCAAAGGATCGATTACTATGCTAAGCTAATGAGCCTATTTGATAAATGTGATTAGCAATGGTTTTTATTTACTTAAGCTGAATCTAATTGGGGGGGCATAAACCCATCCATCCAGAACACCAGAATCTATAGAACCGGCCCTGGTCCAGCAAAACACAGCCGGAGAAAATAGCCGGAGCGGCGAACTGCAGTCCGTTCCAGTGACAAACGTGCCCTAAGCGGCCCCATTAGCGGATACTTACGCCTTCACCGCCTCCATGTCCTCCCCGCAGGAAATCCACGTCTGGTTTTCCCGGCGACCGCAGAGCACGGGCTCTCGCTGGTAACTGAATAGCCAGTGTAATCTGACACTTCAACTTGCCGTGCTCCACGGTAGTTGATTCAGTCACTCACTCGCACCGTCTCCGCGTCTCTCGCGCCGTAACCGCGGAGGAGCGCAGCGAACGAGAGGAGCATCGTACGCATACACGAGGTTTTCCTAGGAGCGGGAGGAGGTTCAGTGTCGGCGGCGGGAACCACGGAGCTCCGAACTGAAAGTAAGTTTCAAGGAGTGCTTTTATTAACGCGCTGCAGAGCTGGATTTAAATGTGTCGCTCGTGTCGGTGGGTTCGTCTCCTCGCTGGACACACACGGACTACCTGCTAACAATAGACTGACCCCCCGGGAACCTCTAACAGCTGCACGGGAGCCGGTGTCCGCGGGCCGCCGGGGGTCTGCGGCGGCTGCGGTGAGGGTCACACCGCGGCTGGTGGAGAGGTAAAACGGCAAGCGCGTTAACGCGGACTAATATCCAGGCGCGCGCGTGAATGACTGACTGACTGAGAGAGTGTGTGTGAGCGGTGTGTATCCAGCAGCTCCGTCTGAAGAGTTACCGCTGGAAGCCCAGCAGCTGAAGTCAGTGCGGCTGCAGCTGTTGGTTCTCCTCCTCCTCCTGCCCTTGTTCGTACAGTCGCACCGCTGTGATAAAGTAGTAACAGGCGGCGAGTTGTCACTTAGGGGTTGCGGGTTCGAATCCGACATGTGGACAGGAGACCAGGCAGGGATGTGCAGCTGTGTGTGTGTTATCAGCTGATGGCTCAGTCGCAGCCATACTGATCCATTCTCTGTCTCTTAGCCAACACTAAGCAGTGTGTCTGGGCTTGTTGGAGGCTCCAAGGCTGTTACCTTGTTACCTGTTGTAATGCAATTAGCGGGTTTATTCGTCTCCCTGTTAGACAACACTGCGAGACACGGCTGCAGTGAGTAGATGATTGATAGCGGTGATTGTGGTGAGTGGATCTTTCAAAGATCGAGTCAAAGATCAGCTGCGACCAATACGAGATCAATCAGACCTCTGGCTTTTTAATGGCACCGTTTTCACACCGCAGGAAACGCCACATCCGGGTCAGATCTGTAATCATAATTAAGTGATAACTATAATTATTAGAAATGTCTGTGTCCTCTGGGAATCGAACCCTGTACTTTCTGCTCTGGAACAATAAAAGCTTATAAAAAAATTATAATCATGTGTATTATCCTTGCTTATAACGAAAATCATTAAGGAAAGCGAACACCTTGTCATTGCGATCCGCACCGCTGCCCACAACAAAATGCGATCTCTGTATTTAACCCAGGTGTGGGCAAACTTTTTGACTCGTGGGCCACAATCGATCCTAAAATTGGACATGTGGGCCGAGTCCAGAGCAGAAAGATGGAGCCTTAATTTGGAATAAGAAAAATGTATAAGATATAAAATCCTACCCTTTATGGCGCCATCTACTGAGGAAATGTATCATTGCAGGGTATTCATTCATTCATCTTCTTCTTGTCCGTTGCCGGGTCGGCCCTGGCGCCACCCAAATCACATTGCACACATATTGTGAGCCTTCCTGTGGGTGGTGAGCCCACAAGAAGTGATGTGGGTTGGGACTGTGCTATGCTCAGAGCACCTCAGTGGCAACCTGGCAGCTGGTGGATTCGAACCGGGGACCTAACAAACCCAAGTCTGCTTCCTTAACCACTAGGCCACCACTGCCATCATTGCAGGGTAAAGGCAGAAATAAAATGATAAAATTATTTAATTTAGATAAGGTTGGTGGGCCGCATTAAAAAGCTCAACTGGCCACATCTTGTCCCCGGGCCTTAGTTTGCCTGATTTAACCCATTGCTAAAGTGAACAGTGGGCAGCTTTGAGCATATAGGGGGCAGTGAGTGGGGATGGTGCCATGCTCAGTGGACCTCAGTGGGTAACATGGGATCTTGTGGATTCGAACCTGGAGCTCTTCGCACCCCAGTCCAGTTCCATAACCACTAGGTCACTAGTTCTGGAAAAAGGGACCTATTATTTGTTTTTTGAGTCACATGGCTAAAATCAACATTTGACTGTACACATGGATGATGTCAGTGATGACATCACACCTACATCATCTGTTTTGGTTTTGTTGAAATAATCTCGACTGGTGTTTTGGACGGCGTCCAGTGTCCATTTGTTGGTTCTGCTGTTCTAACTGTAAGGCTCCAAGAAGAGGAACAAATGTTTATTGAGTTTCTACAGTTCTTGTTTCATCTTGTTCTCAAATATGTTTATGTACTAAGTGGGTTACGAGATGAGGATTAACCATCGGGTTACATAAAGGAACTCGGGAGACCTTTCGATAAGGAAACAAGTGCTGAAGGTGATAGAGGATTGTGGGTAGAGGAGGACAAGGTAGTGCTGAGGCAGGAGGTGTTCTCTGACCAAGCTGGGTATCCAAGAGTTTCTTGAAGACAGAGAGGGACTCCCAAATTTTGGTAGTCCTTGGTAAATCTTGGACAGACAGATATTGGTCCCCTGATGAGACATCACAAGGCAACATAAGGATAAGGATATTCCTTGTCATTGTGATACACACTGCGGACAATGAAATGTGACTTCTTGCAGTTAACCCCATCACCAAAATGTACACTGGGCAGCTTTGAGCGCCCAGGGAGCTGACCCAAGTCCAGTCTGTTAACCACCAGGTCCCACACAAAGCTGATCTTTAGGAAGGTCCAAACCTATTAACAACTCTGTAGACTAATGAATAAACAAAGGTTTTAGTAATTTGCCAACAAATCTATTGAAAAAGACCTCAACCAGATCAACCAGAGGGAAACCACTAGTAAGAAATCAATTGCTCGTCAATCCTGGGAACATGGGTAGAACCCAATTTTGGGATATGAACCAACAACTCATTCACTTCTTTAATGCCATGCCACACTACACTCACAGATGGCATGAGAGTCCTGCTTGACAGGAGTGCTTGACAGGGCAGTGGCCTAGTGGTTAAGGAAGTGGACTTGGGTCCGCAAGGTCCCTGGTTCGAATCCCACTACCACCAAGTTACCACTGAGATGCCCTGAGCTTGGTATCGTCCCTACACACTGCTCCACTGCTCACTTTGATGATGGGTTAAATGCAGAGGCCAAATTTTGTTGTGCGCTGTGAATCACAATGTCACAATGACAAAAAAATCTATTTCTAACTGGTTTGCTCAATGGTCATGGAAGGATAGTTGGACTTGTATGTGTTAAAGATTATAGAAATCCCACTAGATAGATAGACCTTGAATCGTCCCTTGGAAGTTCCTTGGGGTTTTAACCCAGGACCTTCTCCATGTAAAACACATATGCTAACCACTGCACTAAGGAGTCTTGTCTGTCTTTGACGGTGTTGATGGACCTAAATACTTCTAAGAATTAAGACATGTTTAGGTTTCCCAGGTTTCCAGCTCAGTTTTTCTCCCTATCAAAGTGACCCAGACAGACATGTAGATTACGTCTGGGCTCTGGATTCTCGGATTTGTTCCGATCACTTGTAATTTCCAGCTCGCCCCGTCAGCCTGAGGAGATCTGTTTAGAAAAGACAGAATGTGATTTGTTCCAAGTCTGGGCCCGGCCCACTCTGTGAATTAATTCTCCCCAGTCTGAGTGTCCTCGACAACGCTCAGGTGTTACTACGATGTCACGCGTTCAGAGTACGGTACAGTACGGTGGCTGCTCCGGGAGCTCCGCTGCATGCTCCCCTTAACACGGCTCACTTCATGCATCCAGTGTCTTTTGACATTAATCCCCAAAGAGACCAGCAGCGCCGCATTTTCTACGCTTTTCCGCGGCGGCGGTGTGTGAACGAGCTGCTTGACTCAGAGCAACCTTTTGCCTCCAGTCTGGCGGACCCTCCCTGTTAAATTCCTCCAGCCTGGATGTGAGGCCAGACAGGGCTGAGTGCTGCAGAGAGACGGGGCTCCCAGTGGGATGAGGAGGAGGAGGAGGAGAAGAAGGAGAAAGTCATATTTTTCGGTGCCTCGTTACAAGGAAGTTTGACTGGAAGGAGGAGTTGAAGGAAAAAAGTATTTGCACCGGTGGGGATCGGAGGCGTAATCAAGCCGTGCTGATGACGCTTTACGATGATTTGTTTTCATATCACGGGGTGAGATAAGAGGTGGAATTTTTGGACGGGAAATTGTCTTTTTATTCCCGAGATCTGATGCAGCCTGGGAAAAAAAAAGAGGAACTTCAGAGACGAGGCGATTGTAACACACCTATTGCAGGAGTCTTACACTGGATTGCAGGTGTCCACGGTTTCTATGTCTGCTCTTATAAAAGTCAGTGTGCAAAGCCACTTTTGTTTGGGTGCTCTCCCTCTCTCTCTGTCTCTGTCTCTCCCTCTCTTTCTCCAGTGTCTCCTTTCTCTGTAATTTGAAACAGTGATGTAATAAAATCGTTTCAGCAGCAACAGTTCTCCGTTGCAGCATTAATTAGTGCTGTTTGACCTTTTTTTTTTCGCTCTCTCTCTCCTTTTTTAAAGAAAACCAAAGCGACGTTTAGTCATCGCAGCAGAGCGTGAAAGGGAGGCACGCTTGTTCAGAGTGGTTTACCTGATAAATTGTGAAAGAAAGAGGGCAAGAAATTAAAGCCATCTGCAACTGTTAGAGACTTGGACGCGCGCACGTGTGTGTTGTTTGTGTGAGTTTTTCGTTCCTTCTGTTGTCCCTCCTGGGGCCTCTTTGCAAAAAAAAAAAGCCATCCAGTCAGCCAGGCTGTGAAACAAGACAAGACAGAGGAGTTGTCTGATTCACTAAACAGGCTAAAAGCTTTGGTGGACACACATTGAAATCAAATTTGTGTTTTTTGTGTGTTTTTTTTTTTTTTTTTTTTTTTTTTTTTCCAACCTCTGCTGGTTTTTTTTTTTTTTTTTTTCCAATAGGGTGTTGGGAGCGAGATGCAGGAGTGCTGCTGAGACTGTGTTGTCTGGAGCTTTGTTCATAAACAAAGAAGCTGATACTGGAAATTAACTGGTGCATTTTGGGGAATTAGAGTGGTGCATGTGGTGATGCAAAGCTACAAAACTAGCGTAAAAAAAAACCAAACTATCCAACAATTTTAAACCACTTCTGTATTCTGGTTGTGAGGGCAGTCTCCACAACTGCCACCTAAATCACATTTTGTTACAAAGCACCGCCCTACGGATGGAAGCCAACCACCCCGGCTGGGCTTCGAACTTGAGTTTCTGACAAGGACAGAGGCGTAGAAGTAGTAAATCATTCTTTCATTTTTTATCTGATTATTGGATACTCAGGGGCAGCAGTCTCCACGACTGCCACCCAAATCACACAGCAAGGTACGATAAGACTTCCTGCAGCTGGAAAGCCCACTGGAAGTCCTTTGGGTCGGGACAGTGCTATGTTCCGGGACACCTCAGTGGCAACCTGGCAGCTGGTGGATTCAAACCTGAAGGCGTTTGGACCTACGTCTGCTTCCTTAACCGCTAGGTCACCACTATTGCGCATGACTGGGACTAGCATCGTAGAATCGTAGAGTCTACGATCTAGGATCGTAGAAGCAATCTCTTTAAAACAGGACAAAGTGTTGAACCGAGTGTCTTTGTACAGAAACGTGTAAAAAGTATGACAAATTGGCGCCCCCTGTGTCATTTTCAGAAACTGCCTGGTATCCACCAGCAGCAGTGGCTAGCCATTCTTGATGTCCTGGAAGGCAGCGAGCTAATAGTGATTTAAAAATATGAAAACAACTAATTACTCCTGTCTGAGCAATTAGCTTTGTGTTACTCAGCAATTTAACAAGTTGCTGCTGTTGACTGTGTGCTGGCACAGCTGCAGCCCGCTAAGTGCTTAAGACCTGGCAAACCCTAATCAATGTTTTGACAGGCTGACATTTCGTCTTAAGCGTTCACGTCGGTTCGAAGGGGAGCCACGGAATGCGCGCCGCACGTTCGCTCGGTGTGAATTTCTTGCAGTCTGGTTGTCTTGCCGTCAGCCCAAGCCCACCTACTCACATCCTAAACAGAAGTCAGCCTCCATCTTCTTCTCTTTTCTGTCTGTCTCTCGCTCCCCACATCTCACTTGTGGTTTGACTTGGCAGAACATTTCATCTAGTCTGAGCTTTTGTTTTTCTCAGTGCCTATTTCGGTCGTTTTAATAAGGAACGCTTGTGTTGCCTCGGAGCGTTTTTACTACTTAAACTGCTCAGTTCGAGCTGAGGTTCCTGCCCTCCTGTCAGACATTTAACTACTTCCGAAAATGTTGTTGTAATTCCACCGGTTCGTCTACACTCAGGGCCTCTACCAGCTAAAATCTGGTAATTACAGTGTAGCTAGTACAGTTAAAATAAGGCTCCCAGCAGACGTAGCTCATCCTGTAGACATCGTTTTGCTCTCGACCAAATGTAAAGGTAAAACGTCGCATCTTAAAGCGTGTTTTACGACTTTTACTTTCTCCGCAAGGTAGTAAATAGTTCTCCTCTTGCGAAGAAATGACATTTTTTGGAGAAAGTATTTGATGAAGGCATTTCTGTTGTTGTTCGAAACTGTTTTATGATTGGTTAGAATTGAAAGTGGGCGTGGTGTGTTGAACAGTTGAACTTCAACCAAGATTGACAGTTTTTTCCGTCCACAGCAACTGCAAATTATAACAACAAACCTTTTTCTCTCTCTGTTCTTGTTGTTCACCTCCACCTCCTTCTACATCAGCTCAGAAACTGCCATGAATTCTCACGGTCCGCTCTCTGTGTTGCTGTGTTTCTGGTCAGATTCGACTGAAGCCGGTAAAGAACTATGTGGACATCCCAGGAGTTTGGTACTTGTTTTCTGGTTTTGCGCTAAATGTCCTGGTCAGAATGGACATTGTCCTTGTTGTCAGTTTGAGAAAAATGACACATTTGCAGAGTATGGCATATAAATCCTGCTTTCAGAAGTTTTAGTTGTCAAAAATGCTATTTTTAGACAATAAGGGAACTATGACTAAAAGGAAAGGTGGAGGCCACGGCAAACTTTCTAACTGGCATGGAAAGCATCTACACCCAGAGAAACTGATTTGCAGAGTTCTGGTTTCAACGTTGAACAAACACTAATGACAGTTATGACACGTTTCCTTCACCTCTGCTCTTCGTTTTTTTTGCTTTTCACCAATTGGAGTCATTTTTCTGACGATGCCAAGGAGAATTTGTCATCGGCAGAAATGAACCGGAGTTGGTGACGTTGCCGCCAGGAACAATATAAGAATCATAGAAATTAGTATTAATAACATCCATACACTGCACATTATACAATATGACCAACGTCACTGAAGATGATCTGAAACTCAGTGAGTCATTGTGTGGTAAATTATCTAACGTGAAGTAGTTTCAGACGGCTGTTGAAGTTCCTGTAAAAAATTTCTGTTTTTTTGTCCTAACCCCCATTGGGAAAAGAAATATTCTCACACTCGTCCTTAACCCATGAACCTCAGGATTGAAATACCTTGGAGAGCCTCACTCCAATCTGTTATTGTACTAGTGACTAGAGCAAGCATGGGCAAACTAAGGCCCGGAGGACCGGATGTGGCCCGTTGGGTTTTCAATGCGGCCCGCCAACCTTGTCGAAAATAAATAATCGTATTATCGTTATACATGTGGCGCATGTACCCTGTAATGCATGCAATTCTGCAGTAGATGATGTCAGAAAGGCTCTTAAAATTAAGCATTTTAGGTTTTATAAATGACTTTTACATTTCATTTGTCTTTAACAAATGCTCCTTGTGACTTGCAGTCTTGCAAGTCAAAAAGTTTGCCCACCCCTGGACAAAAAGGCTAATTATGATCCAAGTGTTACAACAGTAGTATATTATTGTCCATATTCCATTGGAAGCTCTTCATGCCTTCTTAGTCCTCTAGGGGTTCCCTACCAACTATTCCCATGAAATATGGTACAAAATTGTCAAAATGAATACTCCTGACGGGGTAGCTCCCAGTGATCTCGCCGTCGTCTCCACCTCATGCATGTTTGATATGGAACGAGCAGGGAGAACGTCTGAATGTTCCTGACCACGACAGCAAGGAGACGTGACGCCGGGGCCTTTGAATCATGGATGACACCAGGCATCACCGGGAACAATGTAAAAGAGTGAGACGGCGCAGCAGGAACAAAATGTTCCCTCCATACATCCATCCATCCATCTGTCGTATCGCCCACCGCTGTTGTCTGCATGAAAAATTCTCACCATCACAAGCAATTACCTTTATGTTATCGTTTTTTCTTTTTTTTTTTCTCCCCTCACCGCTGATAAAAACCTCCCAGCGTTGTGTCTCTGAGATGATGGGAGAGAGTGGAGGAATCAGAGTGATGGAGAGGGAAGAAGAGACGACAGTTTGAGTCGGAGTGAGCGGCGTTGGCGTGTGTCTGTTTGCCTTAGAAATCCTGTTTAAGCTAAACAAACTCATTGTCCTTTTCTTCTAACTGCCGCGCTGCGTGTTCCCACTGTTTGCTCTCTACCCACCTCCTCCCTCTCTCTCCTCTTTTTCTTTTCTGGTTTTTCTTTTCACTCGTAGGTACAGTCACTAATTAAACCCGTCTCCCTCTTCATGCCAGGTCAGCGGGTTCTTGCTTTCACTGCTGATCAGCTGTGTTTACCTTCCGTGTACCGATACTGAAACAAACTCACCTGAGCTCGCGCCCATCCCTCCTCCATCGGGAAGCCCACATGCCTGACCAACGGTGTCCCGCCTGGTGTTTGAATGGCGTACGGGTGTCAGTCCGACCAGTTAGACGGGGAAGTGCGCCTGTTGGGGTTGAGTCAATAAGTTAAAACCTGTAAATGTTGTCAGACAACAGCGGGGGATTAATTTTACAGACGCTGGTTTCACACCTTCTAAATGGCACGTTGCAAATCCTTATAGCACGCTATGAGTCTGTTCCTGGTGGGACAATATGGCAGGAGCTGCAACTGTGTTATCACCAGGCCGTAAACACTCTCCGCTTCGGTAAACACTCGGGTCTGAAGGCCGATTCTGATTGGTTTTTATTTTTTTACCTGCAGTTATTTGTACAAAATATCTGCCTTACGCCGTATGTTGGTCATTGAAAAGAAGAATCTGTGTTTGGAAATGTGATGTGAGGAGGTGCAATGATGTCAAACACTGATGGTATTAGACTGTTCTTTCTCCTCCTCCTCTTAATCCTCCTCCTCCTCCCTCTGAAGACCTACTATACAGACTAGACCACATGTGTCAACTCGAGGCCCGGGGGCCAAATGTGGCCCGCTGAGTAATTTAATGCGGCCTGCAAGATATTTCACTTGAAAAAAATACCACTTTATACTTTCTGTGAATGCAGTGACATAGTGGTTACAGGGCAGTGGCCCAGTGGTCTGCAAGGTCGCCGGTTCAAATCCCCCCTACCAACAAGTATGGCACTGAGATGGTATCACAGAGTATCGTCCCTACACATTGCTCCCCGGGCGCTCGCTTCTGACTTCTTGTCAACTCACGCAAATGTGGTGTCAATTTTGTGACAAGAAATCGAAATTATAATACTGAAATGTAAAATAAAAACATATTTGAAATATATGAATACATGTACATATGTAAATGTACATATGTATGTATGTATGTATATGTATGTGTGTATTTTTTTTTTCAAATACATACTTATGCTTAACATTAAATATTCAGGAAAATATTCAGTAACACGACATTCATATTTCAATAGAATAAGAAATATTTGTTATGGCATGTATAAATAATAAAAAATCAAATGTCGGAAATTAAAAAAAAAATCTAAAAAATTATATATTAAATAAAAAAACACCTTAAGAAATTTCAGAAAACAAATTCCAAAAAAATAAATAAGTCATGAATAAAGGCAGAAATGCCAAAATGCTTTTATTCTTTCCTAAACTATTGTGGAAAAAGTGGGCATACAAGGGCAGACAGGTGATGGTGATTGAAATTAATAAATTAATTTGGACATTGTTGGCGGGCCAGATTAAAAAGCCCAACGGGCGTCATCTGGCCCCCGGACCTTAGTTTCCCTAGGTCTGGTCTAAAGTAATGTCGAAGCCTGCGGTTGTAAAACAACGCCTTTCAGGAACACACAGAAATTAATGGGGCACGAACCGAACCATGACGTAACTCCTGTTGGAGCCGTCACCGCCCGGTGAACAATGCAAAGGTGTTTTTTTATGGCGGAGATAAAGGCAGAGAGGGTTGTCTCACAGGTTGGCCATTTGTTCTCTTGATGTTCTGATTATAAAGGCATTAAATCTTGAGCCGTGCTCTCCCACCAAGACCGTTTCTTTGCTGCTCAGTCCATTACCCTGTGCTGCGTGTCTGCCCGCCTGGTGCCCTCCCCTCGGTTTTGACACCGGCGACTGAGCCGACTGCTTTCCCAGGGTTCTAAGGACTGACATCTCCTTTCATTTTCCCGCCTGGGCGGCTCAGATAAAGGGGCATATTTTAAACCTCTGTGTGGATACAGCGACTGTAAAGAGAGATGGCCTGGTGGGGCCGGCACTGAGCTCCAGCATTAACTTCACAGACAGAGGGAGATGGAGAAGGGTGGGGAGGAAGGAGAATGAGGAGGCTGGAGGTGAAGGAATTATAGGGTTTAGAACCGGTGTTAACTTTAGGAACTGATTGAGTCTTAGACTTTGAACCAAATAGTTCTAGTCCTAGTGACAAGTTGAAAAAATACCATAGTAGCCAAGATAATATTTATTTGCACTTTTATTAAAAATATTACCTTCAATACCATTATATTTTACTCATTCATCTTTATGATGTTTTTATCCGCTGCCTGGATAAGAGGCATCATTTTGATCAGCCTCAGTGGCAACCTTTAGATAGATATATATATAGTTTGAACTTTAGTAATCCTTCAGGAGTATCCTTCGAGTATCCTGGAGTATCCTCCAGTGCGTGGTGAGCCCGCTGGAAGTTACGTGGGTCGGGACGATGCCATGCTCAGGGCACCGCTGTGGAAACTTGGCAGCTGGTGGATCCAAACCTAAAGCCTTACTGACCCAAGTGTGCTTTGTAAACCGCTAGACCACCGCTGCCGCTCAAGCAAACAGAAGTGTATCGGGATCGGATCTCCGTCTATCCCCTCGCCATAACAGCCGACCACAGCTCCGTCCAGGTCACATGCGAAGATCTTCATTGGGAATTTTCTTTGGGATTTAATAATTGACTAATGTGTCAACAGATTTCATCATTGGCACTGAGTAACTAAGTTAACTTCCTTATTAATAAGTATTAAGTTTTCCGTTGAGAAAGAATGTCTTAAAGAGAAACACCTCAAATTCCAAGAATCAGTTTATTATATGTGGCAATAAAACTTTGAGCTTCTCACGAACCTGTCTGGGCAGAATCACAGATAACTTTTTTTTGCAGATGATGCAGCCTTTTCACTACTTCTACCAAGTCTCATCTCTTATTTCTGCCAGCAGTTGCACACTCAAGCCACGTCATTTATTACATCAGTAATGAGGTCGTGTTAATCAGACGTATTCCAGCGACGCCGGTGATTCACCATTAGGTGCCGGTGCAGGATCGGCCCCCGAACAATCTTTACCCTCATCTCCCCGGGTCCTTAAATCATCCGAACATTTCGTTTTTAATTATGTTAAGTAAATAAAAAAAGATGCTAGCGCTATACGATTTTGCTGGAACAAGGACGTGGACGGACGACGAGAGGGAGACCGGAGATTTACACGCCCCCTGTTTGATTTGTCTCTTTATTCTCCTCCAGTGGATTTTTTAAGCCCGTTCTCCTGTGCAGGCAGGTAATGAAACTGGTAAAAGGCTCCTTTGTGTCTGCATCCAGTCATTACTCCAGATTACATACATTAGTCATTACACCGCTCAGAGCTGTATTGCTTTCACAGTCGTCCTGCAGCTTTCACTCATCCGTCCACCGAGAGCTGAACATGCATGTGTTGACGTTGTCGGTGAGCCACGTGAGCAGGACATCACACCGCCTTACTTCTGGTTTGTAGTTTCCCTAGTGGGCGTCTCCGATCTACCGCTGCTTCGGCGCGCTTCAACATCATCTTGACACCGTTGCCTCTGGTCTTGTTGGCAGTTGGACTCCAGCGAGCTGACACACGTCCCTGGACCGGTCAGTTTGAGCAAGCAACCATCAAAGCGACCGCCCCTTCCCCCTGGCCAGATGGAACGGTCCGTTTGTTCACACAGGTTAACTCACCTGTTTCTGCTCCTACCTTCACTGGTAGACCAAAATTGAGGCTCCTTGCCTCATGGGCACCTTGATGTGCGATGGCCCTGAAAACTTAGCGTTGGCTTAAAAAAGGCAGAAAGGCAATACAGGAACACAAACAGCCTCCTGACCCTTTGTTTTTCTCACGTCTCTCTCTACCTCATGTAACTTAAAGCTGTGAGCTCCATGAAGTCACCTTTGTTGCGCCGTGTGTTTGTGCGGGTGCATTTAGCCATGAAAAAAAAGAGAAAGGGAGAAGGGGGGTGAGAGGGAGAGAGGTGGGGGTAGTGGCAGCGGTGGCTCGGGGTGAGGTCCTGCCCTGATTTTCTCCTGGAATTCCTTTGTTTTTGGAAGCCAGAACAGAGGGGGAAATGAATCTGCGTAGCCCGAGGGTCCCGACTCCTTGAGAATTCTCTTTGCACACACCCCTCCACCGCCTGCTCTGATGGTTTTAGGGGTGGCTCTGTTTTCAAAGCTTAGAAAAGCCAAGGTGTTTTTTCTTTTTTTTCGCCCTTCAGAAAATAGAGATGGAGCGAAGGGAGAAAAATAATGACTGCAGCAGGCAAACCGTCTCAGGCCTGGCGAGACTGATGGTACGCAAATATAAATTTGCTTCATATTTCAGACTGATGGAAATGAAAGTCCAATGTATTTCCTGGGATGGAAAACACCAGAGCCTTTTTTTATTGGAAACCTCATATTGATGAAAAGTGTGCTGCGATGGTTTTCCGTCTTTAATGGAACTCTTTTGCAGCTTTGTGCCCCTAATTGTGTCTCCTGGCCGGGGCGCGGGGCCGAGGTTGCGTGCAAATGTTATTAGACGCCGCTGCGATGCTCACCTCACAGTCACGGCTCATTAGCTCTGATAAACCTCGGCTAATGGCGTTAAAATTGTACAAGCATATCTGCGTTTTCTCAATGTCGGCAGTTTTGCATGACCAGATCCTTATCAGGGAGCGCTGCGGCTTTAAGGTACCAACCTCCACAAAAGCGGGGGACTCGTGTCGAGCAGGGGTGAAGGCAGAATAGCCCCAGTTGCCTGCTTCCATTCAGATGCTGTTGCTGAAAAACAGGAGAGGAGGGGGCGAGGGACCCAAGGGGGTGAGTTCAGGGGAAAGGCTTCGGAGGTCTGGTCACGTGAGTTGTGACAGTCCCCGTGCCGGTCCCTTTCAGGCTGCCACAGTAAATCTGTTTGACTTGTCACTTTCTAAATCATTATGAAGGCTAAAAGCCTCTCTATTGGATTGCGGTGGAAGGGGCGAGGCAGCAGGTTTCCTTTGTGCCTGTTTCACGATAATGATAATCAAGTTTGTTTCTTTCCATCCTGCTGCGAGGCTATAATTAGCTCCTCTCTTCTCTCCTCTCCTCTCATCTCCGTTCCTTCCTTTCCCGCATGTTGCTCCTCAAAGTAGAGTCGACCCAGCTGTTGTGCAGACATATGTCGAGTTATGTTAAGAAGCGCTGGGTGACTTATCCACGGCGCTACCTGCGTTAGTGTCAACGTCACACGGAGAAAGACCAGGAACGGGTTTCATTCTGGTTTGGTCTCACACAGACATTTGTTGATTCAAGGCAGGTGAGGTCGCTTTGTGTTTGCCCCCCGAGGTCAGTCCGGGTGAGTTCCACGGCCCGAGGTGCGTCTCAACTTGCGGTGTCACTTTCTGGCCAAACTGGTTGCAGTCGTACGAGACGCGAGTGTCGGGGCAGATCTCGTCCCGCGGACGTGATTTCTGAGGACACTCTCCAACTTCCCTCCATTCAGGTTTCCATTTCAATCTCGTCCATTCTTGCCTTCCTCACTTCGACTCTCCTCGTTTCCTCACCCAGGGCTCTTCTTTTGTTTGTGCCAGCTTATGAAACTTATGCCTGGAACTGGAATCTGTCATAAAGAAGTGTCTGATGTAAAGAAATATGTGCAAAACATGAGCATTTTGTTTTGGTTCTTTTATTCTTTTCCATCCGGGGAAGTTCATTGATGAATCTTCTGAAGGGTTTATCTCCCGAACTGAACTGAATCTCTATATATTTTTGTTTCATTTTCATGCATCAAAGCCCACTGCAGATAGGAGAACACTTTCTCTGCAGACAATTTTCAACCTCCTGCAGTTAGGCTGTGAATTAACATGGACTTCTCCACTACCGTCAAAAAAATCGTATCCCTCACGCAACTGTGACATCTCACCACCTTCTCATGATGGATATTGGATTCGACGGCCTAATCATCCTCTTCTCATTCAGACAGAAGTCACATGTCAGACAGACCCGGTGTTGTTCTTTTTTTCTTTCGGCCGGCGTTAATGACTCTTTGGATTCACAGGTGCACCGAGCACAACAAAGTGTGGGTTTTATCAGAATGATCATCAGCTGCATCTGAAAGGGAGGTTTTTGACAGTTGAACTGGATTTCTGTGCCCGGGGCAATTCAACCACTGACAAATTCAGTGGCATAATAAATAAATAGAAAGGTTGTTAGGAATGGCTGGTTGTTTCTGCTGAGAGGATGAAGGAGAGAAAAAAAAAAAAACGGAATAAAAAGCGTGGATTGACATGCACATGGCTCGCCAAGTTTGGAACTACCACCTCTGCAAGGAAGAGATGTCATTGTTCTGACATGTATTAATGTTGCAATAATGATGTTTTTCCAAAGGCTGATGCTCTTCTGTTCAGGCCTTTGTTTTTCTTTAAGCATCAGTGAACCCAGTTCTAAGTGCTGTTTGCAGATCTATCTAGAGATTCACAGCCACAATCGGCAACAAAACACCAAGAATAAAATGAAACTCACACACTTTTTAACAATAATGGAGTAAGAATGAGAATAACAAACTATTGTTACAACAACAAATAGTAAAACTAGTTGGGCATAGGGTGTCAACGTGCTTTCTTCCCTAAGTGTCACTGGTAAGAGACCAAAATTGTTTCAATTTTGTGCATTTACCATAAACACATTTGTGGTAGGTGTCAGAGGTTTTCTTTTTTGCTTGGCTTTCTGACTAACCTGAAGTTGGAGTTCGTTCTCTGCTGCTGTTCACCGATTGCTGTCGAGCTGCCGATTACGCTCGCGCATTTCGCCGTTACCTAGCTTGAATTCAGCTTCTGAGAAGAAAAAGAAGACGTTTTTTCCACGTCCGCTATATCCCCTTCGCCTGTACAGTATGCAGTGCTGATGATAAAGTTTGGAACCTTGTATTATTCTGTAATCGATGCATTCGACTTGTAAATTGGTCGTTCTGACAGAGCTTCAAGTGCCATTTTGTTCTAAGACCCTCCCCCACAACACCCGAGAACAGTTAAAGGCAATAAATGTCACTATAGCAACCATGCGGTGCCACATGTTGCACTTAAAATACAACGGTCATTATGACCGTGTCAGGCGTTCTAGGTAGAATCAATTACATCTTCTTGGTATTTCGTCTGAAACATAAAACTTTAAATTTAGAACATGATGTTGATGGAACTAAATGTTGTGTTGTTCTAGAGTTTAGCAGAACTTTCCTGTTAATAGACTAACATGCTTTATGGAAAGTTTTATAAATATTGATGTCCGATATACCAATTTTTTCAATGTTTGATTCGGCTATGGTACCGATATTTGTCAAAACCCAAGTATTGTGTTATTGGATTTTTGTTGTCTAAGGAAAATCCCATCACGATCTCACTTATATTACATTGTAACAAACATCCCTACTTATAAATCATCTTTGTAAAGCTTTCAACCGAGGCAATACTGCCACCTACTGGGTTGGTCTTGCCACATGTATATAATTCATGTACTAAGGAAATTCTACCACCGTTTCCTTCCTCCGCCTGATCCGATTTCACTGCAACACAGCTGGTCGAAGCTGTGATCTTTTTTTAGCTTTTCACTTTTCAGTTTTTCTGATGTTGGTAGACTTTTGAAAATTGTGCCTGCTCCCCGTAGTGCCTTCCATTAGTGACCCACGGTGCAGTGCAGTGTCGACTCCGTGATGGATTATCTACCTAATAGAAGCTTCACTTCTCCTCAAGTTGATTTTCAAGTTTAGTTTAATGGAAATCAAAGGTGGTCTGGGTGCTTGGAAATCTGCTTTTATACAAACTGTGACTTTTTTTCTTCTGTTGATATTAATGTGAAATATTTCCTGGCTCGCCACGAAAAAAAAAAGACTAATCTAATAATCAGACACAGCGTCCCCATTTCATTTTGCCGTTGTGTTACAGCATTACATTTTGTACACGTCGTACCTTGGGGAGAGTTGTGCTGCGTGATTCACTTTTTACACTTTCTGCTTTTCGGTGCCAATTTTTCCCCCCGGTGTTTTCCCAGGGCTTGGACAGAGAACTCATCCCCATTTTTAATTTAAAGCTCATTTGTTCGACTTTAAGACAGCTGCGCTGCCTTTTAAAGGAGCGGCTGTAAGTGAAAGAACGGGCGGCAGATCAGAAATCCACAAATGAACAGACACGGTCAATGGAACCGAGGCGAAGAAAAGACGATGAATGGAGTCTTGGATTTTCTCGTCGGCTGCTAGTCTGGTATAAGTAAGGAAAAAAAAGTCACAATAAGAAAGGTCACTGTGTGATACAGGAGATTATTTCTTTTCTTTACGAGACCAGTCCACTTTCAGAATGACTAGCCTGACCCCTGTGTTCATGTCTGGACCTGCGTGAGCTGAGATGCAGGATACACTGGACCTTTGCTGCTCCGGAGACGCCGATGCGAAGACACCGTAATCTTAATGAATGGGGTCTTAAAAGTGTGGTTTGGCAGTGTTGTACAAGTGTAATTATTAAGATTTATTTCACCAGTGTTGATATTTATGAAGGCGGCAGTGGTGGTCTGGTGGTTAAGGAAGCAGATTGGGTCTGCAAGGCTCCAGGTTCGAATCCTACAGCTGCCAGACTGAACACTTCTCTGAGCAAAGCTCCTTTCCAACCCACATACAGTAACTACCACTGGGCTCAATACCCACAGGAAGTTTCACAGTATGGGAAGGAAAAGGAAATCAAATATCCTTAGCATTGTCAACTGCACACAACGAAATGTAAGAGAAAGAGCGAGCAGCAGTGAGTGCCCGGCTAGCATTGTTTACGGACAGTGCCATGCTCAATGGACCTTAGTGGTAACCTGGTGGATTCAGACATGAAACCTTTAGGATCCAAGTAGTTTCCTTAACCACTAGGCCACCACTGCCCTGAATGATATTTATGCCCAAGAATTTAGCAAGTTGTTAAATTACCATATTTTCACGACTGTAAGGCGCACATAAAAGTCTTAGATTTTCTTTAGAATGTGCGGTGCGCCCTATAGTACAGTGCGCCCTGTGTCTGTTGTTTTTGTAAGGCGGACGTAGTAGAGGACACCATGAGAACGTTAAAGGGGGAAGTGTGTGATAAATATAGTAATGGCACACAAAACTGCGCCTTTTAGTACGGTGCGCCGTATGGTCGTGAAGACACGGTAACTAAAACTGTCCGGTTTCACCACCAGCGTTGAATTCTCTTATTAACGTCTTACGTTTGTGTTGTTGGACAGAGACAGATTCTGACGTCTTCTTATTGAAAACATGCGGCGCAGCCTTGACTGTCCACGTGTTCATGTCTCCAGGTTTGAAATTTCCTTGTCTCCCTGCTGAAGCCCAAACACAGGAAACATGTCTTTGTGAACATGCAAATATACAATGTAGATTTTACATTTGATCATCTTGTGTGACCGGATCTTTGCGCGCCGGAGTTCGTGTGCACACAAAGAATGTTTGCAGCTTAAAACATGGCCATGTTTACTGAAGCAAATATTAGCTGTATGCTTCTGTGTGTAGATACAGCAGAGGACGACAGTTTAATATCACTAACAGCCGTTTGGATCATTTTCACTCTGCGTTCACTCCAAAAAAACGTACGACTTTTACCTTTTCAATATGGTTTTTATGATAATAGCAACTATTTCATTA
Source organism: Paraplagusia blochii (assembly GCA_016785265.1). Classification (NCBI taxonomy): domain Eukaryota; kingdom Metazoa; phylum Chordata; class Actinopteri; order Pleuronectiformes; family Cynoglossidae; genus Paraplagusia; species Paraplagusia blochii. The sequence continues at coordinate 151,810 of JAFBJS010001680.1, read as the reverse complement.
TGTAAACAACAAGTTAAACACATTGACAATTCTACTCAGGTTTGTAAATAATGACACATCTGCCGGACAGCAGTGGCCGCCAAAACTTGAGGAAGCGGATTGCATCAGGTTCAATTCCACCAGCTGCCAGTACCAATCAACATAACTTCCTGTGGGAATTTGGGTGGCATTCGTGGAGACTGCTGCCCCTGCCACCTGGTGACAGATAAGAGGATGAAGGACAGGAAAACAAACTCCTTGTCGTTGTCCAAAATTAGTTACTTCGAGGGCAACTGGACTTAGAAGGTTTCTTGAAGAAGATTTCACCTCTTCATCTGAGAGGCTTCTTCAAAACTAACTTTGGATTCAATGATCTGGATGACTGAGAATCTTCACAGACTCCTGAATTCAACCCGTCACCAAAGTGAACAGTGGGTAGCTTTGAGCACCTGGGATGTGGTGTGTGAGGATGGTGCCATACTCAGTGGACATCATTGGCAACCTGATAGCTTGTGGATTTGAACCTGGATCTCTCTGGAGCGATGAGTGGGAATGGTGCCATGCTCAGTGGACCTCATTGGCAACCTGGCAAGTGGTGGATTCGAACTTGGAACCCTTTTGGGCCCAAGTCTGGTTCCCTAACTACTGGGCCACCATTGCCCCACTCAACCATCTCTTTGTTTTTTAAAGTAGCTTTGACCGATAACATTGGTTGGTGAATATTATTAGCCTAGTGGCAGCATAATTATGTATCAATTGAATTGTTATTGGTTTTATTAATAATTAATAAATACATTTAAATCCACAGAAACACCATATACGGCAGCGTTTTTTTCCATGATTTGAAGCCATCCACACACTTTTATGTATGAAGCTACTTTTTAACTGATCATAAAATTAGTATTTTAAATTTATAAAGTCATATAAATGCTCAGGTTCTCGTAAAAAGGCAACGCAAAAGGATATTACAACAGCCAGTTGTAATAAGTTACTTTCTTAGTACTGCTAAATTAAATGAATGGAAAAACAAATTGTTTTTATTAATGAGATCTGATGTAATAGCGCCCCCTACCACACGTGAGTGTGAGACCCTGGTTCTCAAGGTTGTGGATTATTTGGTCATATTTCAGTGGAACCACCATCACCTCTGGATAAACAGCAACACAGCTGAATGTAACCTTAGTATAGAGGGAATCGCAGCTGCTGGGGATGCAACACTGAGTCCTCCATGACTTTGACCGGTCAGCTCTCACACACCAACAGAACAGGGTGACCCGCCTCCTTGACCCCAGCCTTAAACAGTGAGGATTCCTCGCTGTTGACCGGCACGGATGGAGCTGTATGTCACCGGTTTCAGCTTTCAGAAATTGCCCATTAACCCTATCATCGTAGGTAAGAAGACCTCGGCTCAAATACCTACTTTTACACAACAATTATTCCTGTTATTACCCTAATTGGCACCAGTGAGATGGAGGGAATGTGGAAGCAAATGGCTAGCCCTTTGATTGAGTGGGACGGTTCAACGCGGCCCTCCACCTTCAGGGGAGATTTGATACTTGAGGGGTTGAAGTGTTTTTGATGGAAACTCCATTAATGATTGATAACAGGAGGAGAGCAGTTAAAAATCTCCCTGCTCCAGTGCCATCAATTATTAAACACCCTCTCCCTGCTTTTTGGTGGCAAACAAAATATCAGTCGTCATCTTTAAACCCTGTGTTAATTCTATCTGTCAAGGATTAAGGGGTTGTTCCTGTTCCTCTAAAATCCTGGTCTGATCCTTGTTTGTGTTTGTTTTATTCATTTTTTAATGATATTTTTGAAGTAGTTTGGTTCTGATATAATTTATTTAATCCGTGATTCCCAACCACTGTGCCTGGTGGACCAGTGGTTTAGGAAGTAGGCTTGAGTCTGAAAGGGTTTCAGGTTTGAAACCACCAGCTGCCAGGTTACAACTCCACAGGCACACCATTCTACTCACATTACACTTTGGTAAAAATGGTTAAATACAGACGTCCCATTTAATGGTGTATCACAATTTTTTTTGTTTTAATTTTAGAAGTCTGTTAATCCCTTGGGAGTATCCTTCAGGGAAATTATGCCTCTGCATTTACCCATCACAGTAGTTAGCATGGGGCTGTTGGTTGAGCCAGCACCCGTGGAGTGCAAGGGGACCATGCTCAGGGCACCACAGTGGTAACACGGGAGGCCTTGCAGACCCAAGTCCGCTTCCTTAACCACTAGGCCACCTACTGCCCCTCAAGGTGTTTGCTTTCCTTACTTGAAAAAATAATTTGTTTATCGAATATAATTTGTTCATTAATGCATGAAGGGCAGAGCACAAAGCAGATGGCGATGAACTAAAAAAAAAAACAGAGCTGTTAAAGAAGATCTTTGTGATTCTCTTTCTTCAATTCCTGCCACTACATGATTGTTGTTTCCAACTAAATAGACTGAGATTTTAGTCAATTTAAACCAGAAGATCATTATATTTTATTACATACTTTGTTAGGTTTTTGTTTGGTGCTGTGCCGTTTCCTTAGGAGCCGCGGCTCAGAAAAGGTTGAGGAGCGCTGGTTTACAGTCACGGCACCTTCACCAGTTCAACCGGCATTAACTAATATAATAGCCAGATTTGATTCAGCCATGATTGTTGCCGGTAACCTCGCACACGCCACATGTCATGTACAATGTTGAGGGAGCGAGTTGACGTTTGAAGTGATGCTGGAGATTCGTGTCACTGCCACTGTGTGAGTGCGTGTCAGTGTTGAGGCAGCAGTAGAAGTTCTTCTCAACCGAATGTTGATTTGAGCAGCACGGAGACGAGCTGACAGGCCTGCAGGCTTTTTGTCACTGCCAAGGCTCCCTTCAGTCCATGCAGAAGGAATTCTCCCAGAAAGCGAGACCATACATCCGCACAGGAGATCTGATTAAGACTTTTCACTTGCATGTGGCAGTGACAGACGAGAACATCCAACCACACTGTTCAAAGTGCTCCTAGGCACCTTGAAGGCACGCGACACTCAAGTTCTCAGGATGCTTCCAGTCAATGTTCAGCTATTTATACTATAATGACTTCTGGCTGACAATCACACTGATGCTGGCTTTGTTTGACAAGGCTCCTCTGTTGTTCAATTGCCTGTTTATTGCTGTCCATTTTATGGTTAGTTATTGATCGCACATGGAGCCTGAAAACACAGGGTTTCAGCGTTCTTGGTAGTTTTTAATATCGGACACTCTTGACAAATACGTCTGAGAGAAAAAATAATTTTTCCTTTGGCTTTTTATTGGCTCTGGATCCTCCAACCCCTTGGTTAATGCAAACATGGCTCTACTTGAGCTAGGGCTGAAGAACTGTACCATTTGACCAGTGCCCCCTATGTTGAGTGGCAGCATTTCTGATGTAAAAGGATCGAGGGACATGATATCAGCTTGAGAAACGCAAACCAACAAGTGTTGACACATATATTGTTTTAACACAGTCATGAGTTGGGGAAACGGTTGACTGAACTCCTACAGTGTATCACAAGGTCAGTTGCCTTAAAAGCGTGGGCAAATATTGACTCGTGGGCCACAAGCTGTACCAAAGTTTGACACTGGGGCCAGGTTAGGAACAGATGGACGGTGAAGTTGCGTGAACTGATATGAATGGCATGTAAAGATCACGAAAAAAGGCTAGAACGCTCTTAGCCCCTTTGCAGCCGCCTATTGGTGAAATGTGGGGATTGCACCGAAAAAGCAGAAGGATGGTCATCTTCATCTGCTTATCCGCTACTGGCCAGCAGGGGCAACAGTCTCCATGACTGCCACCCAAATCACACTGTGCCATACCTTGGTACATTTATAGTATAATTTGGAAAAGTTTGGCGTCACTGTCTATTTGTTACATATCTATTCACCAATGATTTGCTTTTGTTTTTCTTAAAACATTTTTTATTCACAAGGGAATTTTAACTCGGACATAGTTGACTTTGATTTACAATTACTGAACTAAGTTTGAACTGTTTTTCTTTCTATATTTGATTATAATTTGTTTATTGTTAATGTCTCTGTTTGTCATTACATGCAGAACATTAAACATAAAACATGCAGTATTAGTGCTAGTTATGTGTTGGTGTCACGATGCCCAAAGGGACGTTGATTCATTTGCATCAAAAAATATTAATGATGTTGTTAAAAGTCACGGAAAAATCATTGTTTATCGACTTCTGTATCACCGTTTCATGTTGTTTTATGGTAATGTCCTGATTACAAACATTGCCTCCATAATCTCATCAAATCCACTCACCAGGTTCCCTGAGACCAACACTCTGACTGGGAAATACAAATATATGTATCTGGAGATGTGCTGTAGCAGCAGTGGCAACAACTACAAAGTAAAAGCTCTGGGATTCTGCAGCCTGATCAGCGCGTCTCATCACAGTAGCCGGGCGCAGTGGGCTGCCCGTCTTGTGTCAACAGTGGTTTATTTATATAAGCTGTTTCCTGCAGCTTCTGTCATGAGAACACCAGGAGCTGAGATGGCGAGGCGGCGTGATTAGATTTGCAGATGGAGATTAATGCGAACAGTAGTAATAGCACAAAGGCATAAATCACGGAGAAGATTGTGGAAGCACCGCGCTTGACCTTTTGAATGGTGATAATGATGCCGCAGTCTGATGTGTTGCTACTGGGGCTGTTTTGGCAGAGCGCCTCCGTGAGTTTAGACAACGGCGTTCATGAATCCAATTTGTGAACATGTTTGTGTAAAATATTAACGAGTCGAGCAGTCACCGCCGGAGTGCGTTTAGCAGACGGTGGCAGCACCGGGTGTGAAGTAACCGCTCCTAGTGCACGCACGGTGATGATGGACTGATACCTGGGGCTCAGGGCCTTTCTTAAGGTGGGAATTGAAAGCCATCGGCCCGTCTGTCCTGCTCGTCCGTCCTCTCGTCAGTCCCCCACCACAGTGCATCAGCAGTGTTATTAGAAAAGCCCCGTGGCTGCCACTGATAAGGCCTGTATAGGTGCCGCCGCTGACAGCGCGCTGCCTTCCTGCACGGCAAACACAAGTGGCCCGGCCAGGGGATTACTGCCTGCTGCCATTTCAGATGATGCCTTTTCTCATACGTTATCCTCCCCAGTCAGATGTGCTGCATTTGAATAACTTGGCCCGTGTTGTATAAACAGAACTCCTCCGTGTCACCACCTGCATACCAATAGAGGGGTTTTCGGACACATTACACACATCCAGACACTCGCCCGCCGATTGTTACCATCTCTTTTCGTTTGATGCTGCCATAATTACCCTAGTTTTTCACATGCTCCGTCTCTCACTGGGAGGAGTGATGCTGATGGGTGAGGAGACTCACTAATCCACTCTGCTGCTGGTGTCATTAGAGAGAAGCAAACAGACTATTACCACCTCCTCCTCCACTGCTTTCTACTCATGGTAAGCCTCTCTCAATCTTTTTTCGTTCTCTCTTAATACACTGTAACACACACAGGTCTGAGCAGCTATTCTTGCGAGGTCATGGGCGCAGTCTGACCACACGTCTAAGCCGGTCTAAACCCTTACAATGTCCCACAGTTAAGTTTAATGTCTTAAAGAACGTCAAAAAAAACCTTAATGAACATGGAACCATGCGAGCTTTGATTTCTTTTTTCAAATATATTTTTTTTGTTACATATTTTGTTCTTAAGCACACAGATATGATCAGAGATTGTGGCCTGGAGTGGTCCAATCAGTGATGGACTTCCGCTCTGGTTTTGCTAATCCTGTACAACCAACCCTCAGTCTCAGACCGCTGGATGACGATAGTGAAAATCTAAATCAATCGACTAAAGAACCCATGCCATAAGTCTTAGCTCTAACCAGAACTTTGACCTTCACCAAGAGAACCAGACAACTGGTCCTAAATCGTTTGTATGGGGTGAAAACCGACAGAGCCAACAAACGTGCACATCAGGGGGGCTGTGTACCTCATTTTCCCACAACTCTATTAAATAAAGTTCCTTGTTTGTAAATCCTGTTTAGTGAAAAGTAGAGCTGTCCGATAATATCAGTGAACTAACAGTATTGACTCGATTTTATCATTAGGTTTAAGGTGATATTGGTAAAATCGATACAGGTTTTTCCTCCATTATTCGTTAAGATAATGTCTGGGTTTTGGCAAATTTGGTGGAATCACATTGCGTTCTTAGATGTTTACTCAGTTGTTGGGGTTGTTGTTCAGGCAATATTGGCAAAATTTGATACCGGTGAAATGTTATAGTTGGACATCCCTCATAAAAGTATCATCAAACTCCATGCCTTAGCAAAACGTTATGGAGAAATGACGCAAACCCACTAAGGTAACTTTTGTCACTGTTGCATTAATTTCTCAACCTGTGGCCTCTTACGTTGCTGCTGGTTCCATAAAAAGACTCACTTCTGTCGGCGTCGACCGTGACCACTGTGGTCGATGACAGATTTGTTTTTCATCTGTGGTTCAGAAATAGATTTCTGGCGGTTGTGAGATTTGTGCTCCTTTGGCCGGCTGTTTGTGACCCGTCGTGGCGTAAGGTATGTGCGGCTGATAATAGACCCACCTCACACTGTGGGTTTTGATCCCAGCTCAGGGTTCTGACTCACTGATGATGTCAGCAGACAAGAACCAGACTTTAAAAACAAGGCGTTCAGTTCCTTTTGATGCCTCATTCATCTATGCGCGGGGATTTTTTTCATTATCATATCAGTGTTCTTCAAAGTTCTCCACTATCCCTGCCTTAATATATGCTTATCCCATAATTAGCACCGATGTTAACGTTATGTCCCTCAGTGTCTGAAAATAGAACCGTCTCTGTCCATCAGAGCCACTTTCCCCTGACAAGTCCATGAGTCATTAGGCGGCGATAGAGCCACGGAGGACGTCACGACTGACATTTGCAGCTTACATTAGTCACATTTTTTTGCTTTTGTTAAGAATGTATGTTTGAAGAAGTTTGAGGATGACACTCTGTCCACAGCATCGCGCCTTTTAAGGAGAAGTAAAGTAGAAACGCAGCCATTTACAATTCCGCTAGGCCCAATATTACAAGAATTATATCTGTAGGGATAGAGATCTGTTTTTTTCCCCCGATTTAAAAACCCTATAAAGCAATGCATGAGTTTTGCCTAATAAGGCATACCCTAAAATTAGACTTGGGGATAAATGGCTGTATATGAAAGTAAATATCACTAGATGACAGCATTTTAGCTAATTCTCAATCTGTTTTAATAATCAGGGCATTCTAAATAAATATCGTCTGTATTGTTACAGGTTGATATAACAATACAGAATTACGCTAGAAAGCAGGAATGCCACATATAGCATTCAAATACATGTACTATTGCTTCTGTTGTTGTTTGTGTAATATGGAAATTCAACATAAGTAGTATCAGGGGTACGTGGTATCAGCGAGTAACATGTAAAGTTACTTGTAATTGTTCTAAATAATTCCAAATATACTACCCTAGAAAAGTGTCAGGAAAAGCCCAGATATCTCAAATAACTTGGATACGATTTTTTTTTTTAACCTTGCCATTTACTGTTAGCCTGGTACTAAAACAGAGTTACACCCACTGTTAGGTCATGCAGGTGAGACCGCACCCGCTGCTCAGAGGTGTCCAACAGGTGTGTTTTTATGTCTAAGGTCTGATTTCTCTCCTAACAAACATCCTGCCAGTACAGCTAGCCAGGACAGGCCTTCCTCCACTTTGAAACCATGATTGCATTCTTGAGCTATTCACCCCGTACTCCCCCCTTCCTTTGGAGCGAGAGCCCTCCACATCCCCATGCCTTTCAAGTAGAGGCTGTTGACCGCCTATCCCCTTTGAAGATGTAATCTTGGAAAACACAGAGACATCTCCAGGATTATCTTAAATGTCTTCAGTATGTCAACAGCCCAGCCCTGCTGCAGAGCGGCGTTGCCTGTTTAAGGGGTCGCCTGTGATGACAGCCAAGCAAAATGCTGCACCGCAGATGTAATAACAGGGTCACGCCGTTGACTCCGTTCACGGCAAAACTCCCCCCTGTTGAAAATGAATGTCAGCAGGCACAATGAAGTGATGTATTCCCCCATGTGACTGCGCTGTGTTTACCGGTGAAGGTAATAGCCCGATGTTGAAGGCTCCGCAACAGCTGGGGTTGGTAGGTGAAGTCCATTTACGCCCCGGTATTTTCCGCCAGGTTGTGGCAACATGGACTGCCTCAGCATCACGACTGGACATACACAATGAGACTGATTACAGAAGGGAGAGGTGCTACAGACTAAACTAGAGGCACATAAGTGGGTACTCCTCCGAAAGGATCTTGACTTTGTAATTATATAATGTGTTATCTGGAGACGATTTTAGCAAGGGTAAGTGCTGAGAAACAAAATCAGAGTGAGGGGGAACGAGAGGAGGAGGAGGGAGGAAGAGCTTCGGGAACATACTGTTATCATAATTACCTGCTGAGCGATGACTGTAGAACCAGTGTTGATGTTGACACCCAGCTGCCCACTCCTCTAACCTAGTCGGCTGCCTTGTGTGGGTTGAAGCTTGCGCAACCCCTTTAGTGTTATTGTTTTTTTTTTTTTTCGTCCTCTCCCTCTACTCTTTCTCCTTTCAGCTAGGAACACACTCCAGGCCAAAAAAAAACAAATATTGTTTTGGTGAGATTTTGGGTTGTGATAGGGAGAGGTTTTTACGTCAAATTGTACAACTGGGTGCTGGTGGTGACGGTGTCGCTCCCAGGCAGTGAGGCAAGTCGGGATCTTCGTCTTCATTCCAAACAGAAACCTTTCTCCCGCCGATGAACGGCCATGAGTGGTTTTTCATGTTTACTTTTAAATAAAACGCGACCACAACCTCTGCACCGTTGGCATTAAACGTGGCAAGAAATAACAAGACAATGATCTCAGATGGAGAGGGGAATGACAAAAAGGCAGAAAACCGTTCAGGAAGGAGAAACACTTGACCTGTTTGTTTTGAGAAAATGCTATTCCTCTGCTAATTTCCTCCTGATAAGTATCTGACAGCTCATAGTAAAGTGTTTTATCTCGGCTCCAGGGAAATGGCCTCCTCTGCTCACAGAGGAGTCGATCGATTCCAAAGGCTGCGCGGCTTTAAATTGCATTCACCGTTTTTTCTTAGTTCTTCTATTTGCATTGAGGTAATCAGTTTCATATATTAGCCTGCCACTTCTAGCTCTGCATGGACTTTGTCCTTCCTTCTCCTCAAGCTCTCCAGACACTGACGCAAGTTCTTGTGCTTTCCTTCAACCATCTAACATCATTGACTGCTGTTTGCTGTGTTGGGGGGCATTGATTTTTACTGTCTCTCTCTCTGTGTCTCTCGCTCTCTCTGGTTTACCAGTTGATGAGTTGTGTTAAGGTGCCCGGGGATGGCCTTGCCTCTTTTAAGGAGATGAGGTTATGTTTTATGGCCCTTCTGCTCCCTCGGCAGGGATGATAAGGTGTGTGTTTTGTGTGCTTGTGTGTGAATACATGTATGACAGTGAGTGAGTGATTGGAGCAGCCGCCTGAGACCAGTCTTCGCCTCAGGAAGCCGTAGTAAACCTTGTGGTGTTAAAGGCTTTTAGCAAGCAAACTCTGGCTTTGTCGTCTTCAGCATTTAAATCACCTTAAAGGGTCCGTGCTTGAACGTTGGTTTATCTCAGTCAATGAAGGGCTTCATTATCAGATGCCATATGATTACCAGGATTTCGGCACTAAGGCTAATACCAAGTGTGGTTTGACAAGGGTAGCAGCAGGGGAAATTGACACAAAGTTTAGCCGCAGAGGTGACAGGAATCCTAAGTTTCCGAGTGACTAGAAACCTCCCACCACCCACTCACACTGACAGCACATTGAAGTCACGGATACAGACACAAACCTCATTTAACATGATTAGGTTCTTTGAAGGATTTTACAGAAGCCTCATATCTGGGATGAAAGGGTTTCCAAAGGGATGGAAAAAAAAAACCGTCTGCAGTCTGCTGGAGCTCGAGCGACGCACTCACTCGCTTTTCACTGCAATATTCGGCGCATTATTAAGGAACACATTTCTTTGTGGCCCTCTTCCACTCCACGCCGTCTGTAGTGTGCTCCTCAAGTGGTAGCAATTTCCCTGTAGTCATCGCTCTCCGGTGCTGTATTACGAGCGAAACTCGATTGCCGATCTCCGCTCAGCGTTCTAGAGCATTTAGTTTCTCATAAACGTTTGCATTCTTCAGTGATTGCTTCCCAGCCATTTCCAATATCCAAGGAAGCGCCGCCATCACCGTGTGTAGTCCTTCTCCATCACTTGTCAGCTTTGGGTGCCATTTCGTAGGAAACATATCTGCCGGTAAACTAGAATCTGTGGTAAAAGCTGCCGTAATGAGGAGGTGTTTGTTTTACTAACGTTAGGAAAACGAAACTTCATTCTCCCACGGATAATTTCACGAAGCGTTTGACGATTGGCTGACTTCAGGACCTAATGGGACACATATGTTAACAAGGGGTGGGAGCCACTTTCTCAGAGATCAACCATCTTCAACTCGCACACTGACTGGAGGGAGGGTCAGTCAGTGTGTGTTTATAGCCAGGTAATATCCACCTAATAGGCTTACCTGTCAGCACTGTACACAAAACTGTCCCTGTAAATCACATCTGCCGCTGACACCTGCTCGCCTCTCGGTGTATTTATGGCTCCGTCCTCTCCCCTGTCCTGTCCTCCTCTGGCAGTGGTCCAAAATCAACCCCCCTCCTCTCTACATCGGCTGCCTTTCCCTGGCGGATTAAATGAATGAATGAACAGGTGTTAGGGCCCAAGGGGGGAGTGTTGGTGATGGGGGTAGGAGGGTCATTCAATCCATTTACCCCATCTGTTTAAACCATCCCCGCTTTGGTGTCCAAATATCAACAGCACATGTAAGTTACAGTCTTTATTTAGGAGGAGAACCGATTCATGTCGGAGCGGTTCCCTTGGTGATACTGACACCGCTTACAGAAACCATATTTCTGTAAAGTGAAGTTCCTTGTCGGCTGCAGGTTTCCCGATCAATTCTTAGTCTCTTGAACTTTTAAAAGGAACTGAGTGTTTTGAGAACAGAGACTTTAGTCGTCTGTAGCACAGAAGGCTTGGTTGTCATAGTGTAGGAAAGGAAAGAAGGTGTTTAAGATTAGGATCAGAATATTTCAAAAGAGTTTCTTAAGTTCTTGGGGAAAAAATCGAATGGATATATGGAAACTCCATTCTCAAAATCTGGGGCTAAACCTGTTTCCAACAAACATAAATAATATACTAGTTTTTAAAGCAAAGTATCGTATCGCTTGGTCTCAAAAGTAAATTGATGTCTTACATAGGACGAGCAGAGTGGCACAGTGGACACGTTCTGGGCCCATAATACAGAGGTCGATGGATCGAAACCATCCTCTACTATGTGCAATTTCCTTCATTCCTGAATTTTCCGTAGTGAACTCCACAGTTCTCTCTATCTAAACTTTTTTACAAATGTATATTTTCATATGGGAAGATGTTCTTGGAATCTAAATCCTTTTTTTTCTGACATGCCAGACCAAATCTTGACCAGACTTCTTCTATCTCTATCACCGCAGACACATTTTATATCTTAAAGCGTCAGTAGAGTTATTGTCCCCGTCATATTCTGATTGACCAGTAGGAAATCTGCTCAACACAATTTGACCACATTGACGTTTTTTAAGGTTTGAACTTCTCATGGCCCGTCTGTTGCGAATTTTCTTTTCCTCATTTTCAAAGAAAACTTCCAGCCCTGTCAGTGACTACAGACGGCGCAGCAATGAGTTTCTAGGCTAATCCTTAAAGTCTGTGCGTATCTGTGTGTTTTCAAGGCCTGAGCCTGAGGTAGGGAGCAGTGAAGCAGTGAGCAGAGACTACGAGAAGTGTATTAAGGCAGTGAATCTCCAGTTCTGTGTGTAATGGAGTCAGGACGGAGGCTGAACGAGCGTCGTGCTGCCGATAACCTTTAGGAAGGACATTGTTCCTCTGCGGTGGGGAGGGGGGTGGGGTCACGCCAGGGTATGTATTGGACGACTGCAGCGTACAGTCACGCCCGTGTGATGGGTGGTGCAGTTGTTCATGGGTTCATTGCTCCTCTATAAGAGTTAAGAGGTGGAATAAATTGGGGGGAAATTGCGAACTCCTTCCTGATTCATTTGTCCTCCACCTGAAACAGGTTCTTCCTGGCATTCCATTAAGAGAAATTTAACAACCCTGTCTTCTCTCCCCACAGCTAAGAGAGGGCCAGGGAGGAACCGTGCATGAGGAATACATGAAGGGTGGGCTGGGGAAGGGGGCGGCCACACCACAGCACCACCACCACCACCAACCCGAGGTCAAAGTTAAAGCAGGTAAACATCATTTCCATCTAAAGCCAGGCTTAGCCATTCCACACACTTGTTGGTTAAGTCCTGGAGACACAGATCAGACTTGGCACGCAAAGGTGAAATTAGGGAGTACTGCGGCTGGTTTTGATTGGACCTGGGAAGCGAGGAGTCTGCAGCTGCTGTTTATGAGGAGCTGTGCAAGGATCCTGTTTGGCTCAGAGTGAAAAAAAAAGAAAAGAAAACGCCAATTCCTAATGAGAACCCTGTGGCTCGAGTCAATACTTGGAGAAAAGAACACGATGATGCTATGATTCAAGGATCCTTTGTTTCCAAAATAGAGGATTTCATTTAACATGCGAGGAGATTTGAACACCGGTGGGGAGCGTTGCTGGACCTGGTTGTCATGTCAGTGCGTTAATCTGGCGTTGTACCGTGTTCCCTCTTTACGTTGTAATTCTCCTTTTGAATTTTGACTTTTAAAAATGTGGATTTGAAGACATCGTTTCAACTTTTTCTCTTGGATTTATGGATTTTACAAGTAACTCAAGTTCGTCATTCTCTACATCATGGTTTTCATTCTTATCGCTCAATAAATTTCGTTTTTGTACGGTCTAGCATAAACTTTGTAGGTTTCTTACTGTAGTGGTTAGCACGCCTGCCTCCAAAACATGAGAGAGAGCAGAGTCCTGGGTTTGATTCCCAGAGAATCCACTAGATTGGCACAAGTCAGGGGCAGCCTGTGAGGCAGCAGCAGTTGTTAACACAATGATTCCTTAAAATTGGGATCTTTATTTCCTTGTTATACGTACAATAGATTTGGCCCTAGAAATAAAGAGTCTCGTATTTAAATTGGTATAAGTACATTTGCGTACAATCACTGGTGGCATGTTATACTATTGGCTAATACAGTACATGCATATCCTGTGTATTTTGGCAAATTGTTCCTTTGTTGGCACCTGCCCTTGTCTGTTAGCAACTCCCTCATTGACCTCAACATCACGTAGTATTTACGTAACAGTTGTTAGCCATGTTGAAGAGGTTTCTTTAAGGGTAAATAATACATCCATCTTAACCATACTTTGCGATTTTTGTTGCGGTGTGTCTTGGAACGCAATAATCGAACCAGTCTAAGGAACAAGTAACAATTGGCATTTTGCTTGGAACAGAAATTAAACCAGAAACATAATTTTTTTTGTTGTTCTGGAATAAAAAAAAATGGTTATTACTAGTTATACTTTGGTTTTTAAAATTCCTGTGAAGTCTTAAATCAAAGTCAAGTCTTAATGAACATCCCTGTCATGGTGGAACCTAAAACCAGAAATGTTCCGTAGTGATTAGCAAGAAATTCTGGTTCAAAGCCCTGGCTAGCATAAACTTATCGGAAGATGAATGACAAATGACTTTAGGCTACACATGAACCGGTTACCATTATTATAAAAAAACGCATTTTGTCTCGGAACGAAGTTTTACGTTTAAGGTTTTTGTTTTCATTCCTTGAACGGGTGTAAAGCCCAGGTTGACACTGTCTGAACAAGTATGGAGACTTTGCAGAGGTTGTTTTTACTTGCATGGGGCTTTTGGGAATTTAATAAGGTTTATTGTTTTTAGAGCTTGTCTACGGAGCTTTAATCGTCTGCTCTTCCTTCTGAGCTCCAGTCTGTGCTACCAGGCATCAGGGAGGAGGCAGAAAAGTAATAAAGTAATGGTTAATCTGCTTTGGTCAAATCTGTGAATGTGTGTGTGTGCGTGTGTGTGTGTGGAACATCTGCCCTGCACACAAACACCCACATGCTTACGAGCACGCAGACAGACAGGCAGACACAGATACTGTACATGCACGCAGCGCTAGCAGGGATCAGCCAAAGCGATTAATGCACGGACGTCAGAGCGACAGGTTTAACACACGTGCACGCGCGGATACTCCTGCGTTGGGCCGTCAGCGCGGTGACAAGAGCTGCAGAGAAGAACCAGGGATGAAACAAAACCCAACTGCTGACAAAACAAAGAGAGATGATGTTGCTTTTGTTGCTTTTTTTTTTATTTCCACCTGTGCTGTCACATTACATATGGAAGTTAAAGACACAGAGCAGAACGGTGCGTTCAAGGAAGTAAGGATTTGGTCATGTGCCAATAATGGTGACGTCTGGAGGCTCAGTGTGTCTACAGTAGAAAAAAAAAAAAACATCAAGGCTTTGAGCGGATTCTTCGCTCCCCAACAGTTGCCTTGACGTTGTCCGCGTGGTGGTCTGTGTTGAAGGTCAGTGAAATGTGACCCTGAGTCACATCGACACAAGACACAAGTGGTTTTGTCGCCAGTAACGGATTGAGAAATAACAAAAAAATGGCAACTATTCTTTAATTGACAGTAATTGTCGGGTCTAATTCAGTGATGTCTTGTTATTTTAACAAGAGAATCAGTTGATATTAAATTTGCGATAGAGCTGTGACAACAAACACGTCCAACACAATAATTAATTTGAGGAAAAAAAACAGATTTCATATTTAAATACATCATAAAGCACTGGCAAAACAATTGCTCCTAATGTTGTTTTCTTTGCGACCTATGCAGTAATGTTAATTTATCTCCTAAAATCATAATAACTCATGATTTAAATTAAACTCCTTGTCATTGTGACATTGTAATTCACACCACTGCACACAACGATATTTCACCTCTGTATTTAACCCATCACCAAAGTGAACAGTGGGCAGGTTTAAGTGGAGCGGGGACAGTGCCTTGCTCAGTGGTAACTTGGGAGTTAGTGGACTCGAACCTGGAGCCCCCCCCGGACACCAATCCGGTTCCTTAACCACTAGGCCACCACTGCCCCAGAATTGATTATTAATCGCAATATTATACATACATATGTATATATATGTATATGTATATATATATAAACACACATATATATATATATATATATACATATATGTGTGTGTATATGTATGTAGGTATATATGTATATATGTATGTATATATGTGTATGTATATTTATGTATATATGTATATATATTTGTATATATTTGTTATATGTATGTATGTCTATATGATGCAGAAAAGAATATATATATATATATATATATTTTTTTTTTCTTGACTTACAATTAGTTTTGTTCTTTATAATTTATAGGCAACTGAAAAACAGGGGTTGCCACAGTGAGTCAACAATCCATCTCACCCTGTCTCATAGCTAACAAGCTAATAATCCGATGAATCGTTTGATAGCCCTATCACTTATACACTGTTCCCCGTTTCAAATATTTTTTTATGAACTGCGACTTCAGGTGATTAATTGTCACTGGTCGAAACTAAAAAGTCTACGTGTTGTTTGACTTTTTGGCTACAAAAAATAAAATGCCGCTGATTTTAGTCTGTTCTTTTTTATATATATATATCTGTTGTGCATTATATATAAGCTTCCAAAACAGAGTGTAACTTTTTGAGCCTTATCCCCATCAGTGTGTGTTTGCTTTAAGGATTTATGAGTCAGAACCAACTGGACTGAAGATCAGCAGTGTCCAGCTGCTACTGTCTCGCCAGAGTCCTGGAAGAATCACTTGAAACTCTGTAAATCCGCACCAGCGTTGTTTGTGAGCCTCGTCACAGTCTATGCCCTGCACTTTGTCTGCAGGCTTTGAGGCTGCAGCCCACCTTGAGTCGGTGTTATATTTATCCTTCTTAAAAATCTGGGGTGAAGAAAAGTTTTCTTCCATATTGTCGTCTCTTCTCACTGAGAATTACATGCGATGCCTTTCACAAAGCGTAATTTGGTTTCGTTAAAGATGAATTGACATCACATTAGCCACTTCCTCTTCCTGCCTTCTTCCATATCATCCTAACACTATTTTTAAAACTCAACTTTCAAAGGAAGAAGTCTCAGCTCACAGGCACAGGCAGGAGAGGACAATAGGAAATGTGATGATTGTTATTCTCCAAAGGTGCTGCAACCCCAGGGTGCTGCAACCCAGGCATCTCAAAAATGCAGATTGCATATTTTTAGTCCATATTTATTCAAGTTATTATCTCACAGCCTGACATATTTTTTCCTTCCACCTCATTTTGCCTTTTTTGAGGATAGTGCACAGTAGGGGGCCCTATCGCAAACAAACAGATGTTTTAAAAAAGGTGAATGTGGGCGTTCTCTTTCAGAAAACACATGCTGTTAAGAAAAAAAATAACTGACTCTCGACCACTAGTTGTGCTGTTTCAAAAATATGCCATACAGCGATCCCTCTTATATCAGTAGATGTTGCCAAGAAAACCTGTGAAAATGGGAGAAAATCACAAAGCAAAGGCGAGATACTGTATTATTTACATATAATCTTACTAGGGATGTCTGATATTACTTTTGCCGATATCCGATTTTACCAATATTGACCAAACACTTTAGTTTCCCATACCGATACATCAACGGATACTGATATACGCCGCTGCTTGCCACCAAGACGTCTAAAATCCATATATGTGATTCCAGTAAATTTGTCAAAAAGCTAGACGTGTTCTCAGATTTGTGTTATCAGAGGAAAAAACTGATATCACGTAATTATGCTAAACTAAGCTAACACGTATTCCTATTTCCCAAAAGATCACAGAAGAAGGAGGACAACGTATTAAGTTTAGGTTTTGTCATATTTGATATGTGTGGACGTATCTCATGAATCCCAAAGGAAAATTTCTTCATCTTCTCATCCCATCTCATTGTTATTCTTGCAAATAAGGAAGTTTTGGAGCCGGGAGATTGGAGGCGTTTGTGTGGAAATGCACAGAGATGCAGTTTTTGCGTTATTTTTATACTCCAAAAATACAACGGCCACTTGGGACATTTGTTTCTCGGCACAGTGACAGCATCACACGGAGACACAGGGTTAGGGAAACCTTTACCGAGGTTGGGACTCTTGATGTTCCCAACCTTCTTGTGACAGTGTTCCTTTTTTTTCATGGGACTTAAAGGACTGTGGTGCCAAACCACAAGGGTACAGAAAGGGCACAAGTGAGGACACACTGAAATATTTAATGTCTCCCCTGTCTATTTTAGTAGCCAGTCTCTGATGGCATAAAACATGCTTAACAAAACACTAGAATTTCAAAGCTATGACCGTCTGACCTAGAGTTTTTCAGGCTTTTATTTTTTAGGCTTGACAATTTTTCGCCTGATTTTCCCACACACGCTGGCATCCTCCCACGTCCAAAGACATGGAGCTTGTAATTTGTCCCGGATACACCTGTAAACATGTGTAATTTGGTGCCATCAGGGACATTCAACTTACCCAGAGTGCACCTGAATCTCGTGTTTTGGGTTCCTGCTGTCTGTCAGAATCCATACTTTGATAAGAGATCAGATGGAAGGATGGAAATCTGGTTGTTTTTATCGCATTACTAGAGTTACTGTCATCCCATCTTATTTCCACTTGAGGAAATACCGTTTTAAGAAAAACAAACATTGCAGCCGGTAATCTCCAAAGTATTTGACTTCGAATCTATTCCAAAGTTGATGAAATCAGAGATGACATCACTCCAGTCGAGCGGCATCTTTGTGCGCCAGTCGGTCTGTGATGTTATCCATCACTGGATCTCTCTGTCTGGCATCGTCAATTACCCAGAGGAAAAAGACATTAGAGGCCTGAATGGGACACGGAGCCGTGGCAGGCCTGACATGGCTGTGTTATATGATTACACAACCTGTTTGCTGTCCGCCTGTCAAGTGTCTCCCGTCTCCTGATGAATGGCTGCAATATGCCCCGCATCACAACGCCACGGCGCTCCCTCATTAATGGCTCCTCATAACGCCAAGGATGCAACCGCTGATGTCGCGGGCAGGATTCGTAGCTATGTAGAGTAAGAGGGGCCGGGGAGGAGCGGCGGCCCAGCGTTGTTGCGCGAGGGTGCGTTTGTGTGTCGCCATCCCAGGCAGTAAACAGGAGACGCACGGAATTGTCATTTGAATAAATTCACATGTGCGATGTCGCGGGATGCCGGCATCACTGTCATCCCGACGAAACAAAAGGACGTCCAGGAAAAGAAGACGAGCGAAATGCGTAGGGATGTGATGCGTGGAAGTATTATTTTTAAAGGTGCCACACATATGTTCCTCAATAGGAACCACACTCATCCATCTGCGGCCTATTTGCATAAATTATCAAAAATCTGCTGTGCGCGCCAGCGTGCGGTAACGGAACAATAGAGACGCTTGTAAGAAAGGAGATTGATTCTGTCGTCTGTTTGATGGCATCATCAACTAAGCTGATTGCTCTTTCTTTTAGTGAATTAGGAGACATGCCACCCAAGATCCTCCAAACACAGCTACAATAAACAGATTGGATTCTGGGAAAAAAAAAAAGCTTTAAGAGTTTCCAAATGTTCCCCGGAACGACTAAGATGCCGTGCACTACAGGCTCCCGACTGAAAAAGGACGGATATTGGATGCATTAAAAAAAAAATCTGCAAATGTTTATTAACTGGAGCTTTAGTTAAAGGCAGTAAGACTGATGATTTTCATCTATTTGTTAAACGCTCCCAAATGTATAGAAGACAAAATAAAGAAAAAAAAATATCTTCAAATGACAGCGGTTGCCTGACAACAGCGTGGACCAGAGGAGTGCAACAAAGACTTCTTCTTCTTTTATCACTGCAGTACTCCAGGTTGCCAGTACATCCAGGTACAACATGTTGCTACATGATTAGACGGCAGAGCTAAAGTTAGATCCTAGTGTTTGAACCGTGACATTTCATGAGTCTGTGATAGTAGATGATGATGCAACCAAGGTTTGTTTGTTGGTACAGGACCCAGAACCAACTGATGGCAGGTGCGAGAAAGACCTCTGTGCAACGCCAGCAACATTGTTTGTCAGATTTTTTACTTCAACAGTTCACATTTCTTGTGTGATGATTTCATGAAAAATCCAAAAAGCCCGATATTAGCTAAATTATTTAAGATGTTTAAGGATCGTTGATGGATTCTCCTCGAAAACCCAATTACACAATGCCTAGGTATAGCCAAATGACATATGCCTTAAAATAGTAGGGGTTAAACAGCTGTATATGGAAGTGAAAGTCACTAGATGGCAGCATTACAGCTTTCGATAGATGGATTTAAGGATAGATTGTTGGGAAAGCTGCAGAATTAATGATGCAAGCTGCAAAAAAAGATAAGTAAATATTACGTTGTCCGCATCGGTATCGGTCAAAAGGTTTTTGGGCTGTGTTAGCATCTTGGATACGTCAAAAAGTTTATATAGGAAATCCCGACTAAAAACAAAATATAGATTTAGTTTTTTAACTTCCTTCTTGGAATGCGTACATTTTTTTGCAACTATTTTTGTAACCAATAGAATGAGAGAGGATATCAAAATGATACTTTACATAAAAGTATACCTTACTTATTAAGAACTTTCCAACTTGGTCCAGTTTGTAAACCAGGGCTTTGAACCAGTTCAAGGAACAAAATCGAAAACGGGAAACTTTTTGCATATGCTTCGAACTTAACAAAAAAGAAAATGTTAACCGGTCAAAGTCATTGGTCACCTATAAATTCTATGCTAGCCTACAATGACCGGCTGAGGTTCTTTTCCTGTGACAATGCCTGAATCGAGGAAGTGGATGGACCATCAGACTGTCCATGGAGAACATCTGAACATCTATTTTCTGGTGCAACCAAAAAAGTTGAAAGGTTTAATTACTGTTCTGGCTGCTTCATGACGAGCCCTTGAATTCTTCACTATCTATAACGATGACAGATCACTGCTTTGCATATTGTGCCACAGCCTCGTCTGCTCGTAAATTCTGCCTTGTTGCACATTAAAGTTTTTTGTTTTTTTTCCAGTGGAAAGCGTGCCAGCTTTTTTTTTTGTTATGCTCAGTCAATGCCACGGGATAAAAAAACACTGAACAATGCCACACCTGCAGCGTGTTCATCAGAGAGAGAGCGAAGAAAATCGAAAAATGTGTGTATCCTTCCATCTCTGCGTTTGTTGTTGTATCTGCACTTTGGAACAGCTTGAGTTTCGGGGGGGTGTTTGAAATGCAACACCTGCAGATGTGTCTTGTAAACTGGAGGCCACAGCTTCTCCATCATTCAGAGGGGACCGCTAAAACACAGCAGTTAAAGTAGCAAACTGGAACGTGTGACTGATGACACGCTGCTTTTCTGTCCGCATTTGTTAGTGATGCGAACAGATATTGACATTTCTGCAGGGACGAGCGCGGCTGTCTGCCAATCACAGCAGTTCGACCCCTCCTCTCACGTCTGTCTTCGCACCGAGGTCAGAGGCCGACGCCGGCAACCTGTCGACACAGAGCAAATATACCCAGCGCACACACAGGCGCGCGGAGGTGCCTGACTTCAGCGGCGTCTGCAGCGCACGTTCGCGCTTTCTCGAGTTGCTGCCGATCTGCGACTCCTTCCAGCTCTAGATACCAGAGCTGGAGTTCTTCTCCGCTCTGCTGCCCGTCCCTCCTAATTGAGAACGGCTGTGGCTGAGGAACAGAGAGCTAAACAGACAGGAGGGAGAAAAACATTCTTGTCTTGAGAGCGAGAGAGAAAGAGAAGAACAAAAGGACTGAGCAAAGAGCAAAGATCCAGACCGGGCCAACGCTAGCTCTCAGCGGTGATGTCAGTGTGTGTGCGCGCACTCAACAGTTGGTCTCATGAAAGCTTAACCTCCTTCCTGCCCTCATCCTCGGGGGTGGGGGTGGGGGTGGAGGGGGAACCTCCTCATTTTTGGCCCTGAGCCAAAGGGAGCCAGAAACAATGTCCTGGATGTAGGTGTAGAATATCAAAGTGCTGGACGACGGCGGTAAGAAAGGCAGAAAAGAGGCAGAGGAGAGAGGAAGAACTGCATATAAGGATATTAAATCAGACGGGGGAGCAGGGGAGGGTGAAGGGAGGAGGAGGAGGTGGAGGAGTGAGCTCAGTGACAGCTGTGAGGATGGTGTAGTGGCTGACGGTCTGTCATAGCAGATATTTCTGTCTGTTTAGTGCTGCCTTACTGGCTGCCAGGGACACTCCTCGTGTCATCACTGGGTGCCTGCTGTCACTGGCTAAAAAGGAGAGACGGAGTCAGGTGTGTGGTGGAGCCTGTAGGGGGCAGGAAGGGGCCAGGCCCGGGATTAAGATTAGGCATATTTTTGTAATGGTTAAGGTCAGGGTCGGGGTTGAATTATGTCTGTGCAAAGTTCTCATAACACACAAACCTGTGAGGGTTTTGGGAGTCGGGCTGGGACGGGGAGGTGGAGGGAGGGTGGTGCCGAGAGAAACACCAGCACCTGTCGTCAACACTCACCCTCTCTCTGTCACTACGTCTTAAATCCGCAGCCCTCAGTCACCTGTTTGGTCAAATGTACACTGTTATGCCAGTGCATACCCTAGTGGCAGGGTTGCAATAAATTCAAATGGTTTTTACGATGTCAACGATCAGAGCGAGCGTCGTTCCGACCATGAATTAAAATATTTCTAAGCTGATCTTTAACGCTGTGAACTGTAATTGACCGACCTACAAATCATGCCAACATTTCAGATGGGCCATTAGGGATCATTTAGACCGGGCCGTCACTCAACGCTCCTCAACCGAGGATAACAGTTATAGTAGTGGTGAGAAGACTCGCCTATATATAGCAGATTGAACAGGATGAAAAAAATAGATTCAAATAATCCATATGTGTATAAAAAACAGGGTGGCAGTAGTGAGCTAGTGGTTAAGGAAGAAGACTGGGCCAACAAGGCATTGGGCTCAAACCCATCAGGTTGCCAACAGCTGCTATGCTCTGAGCATAGCATTGTCCCTAGCTCACAATACTGTATGGTGTATTGTGATTTGGGTGGATTTCGGTGGAGATTTGGGTCTCCATTAGTGCAGACTAATGGAGACTATTGCAGCTGCAACCTGGTTTATTGCTCAGTCAAAGGCTTGTGATCCACTAAAATGGGTGCCCGACCCACTTTTAGGTCCCGACTCACAAGTTGAGAATCACTGCCCTTTCACACAGCATGGGCCTCAAACTCATTAACACGACCACGTTTGTTTTGGGGAACGAACCATTGAAATCCTAAGCTTTCTTGGGCCACAAAACACAAAGTCATGAGCTGAATTTGGCCCACGATCCTTAGGTTTGCCATATGCCACATTTTCCTATGGTCATTAAGTCGCGACCCACTCTCACAGGAACCAAGCAAATTAATTTTCTAAAAAAAAAGATTTTTGAAAAATCACTTCTTCTCATTTTGTTATAGCCTTTCAAAATAAGAGATTTTCTTTAAAAAAAAAAAAAAAAAAAGACATGCTCAACAGCTGATTCACAATATTTCGATTTTTGACCAGCTGTTCGCGACCCATTCAGAACGGGCCCGGGACCCACTTTTGGGTTGGGAACCACCATTTGAGTGCGCCTGAAGAACCAGGACGATCATCCGTGTCTTTTCCCTCTCGGAACTCTGTTGTTGTTCAGTCTGCAGGTTGTTGTTTTCGTTTTCGTCATTTGTCGTGGAAACGCAGCGACAGGTGATTCATGTCAGAGATAATTAATTGATAATTGTGCCCTTGGTGGTTGTTCCCGTTACGTAGCGCTGTTACAGTTTTCCTCGCCTGTAGTGTAAATTGTTTCGGAATCTAGCGAGTACAGTATATCATCGAGCGAACCCGGGGTTGTCACGCAGCAGAATGTTTCCGCAGCACTGACAGATTGCAGACAACTTGCAGCATGCAGCTTATCTGGTAGGACGTGGTAGCAGGTAGGAGAGACTGCCACTGGTGTAGGAGGGAGATTTACATGAAATATTACACAAAAATAGCATAGTGTTTTAATCTCCCAGGGTCAACTGTAAACGTGCGTGGGCGGCACAGCAAGACGTCTCCGAGCGGAGAATCAGAGATTGGCTGTTGAAATGGGTGAAATGGGAATGAAAACGGAAAGAAATAAAATGTCAGAAAACAAACGTGACAAACTGTCAGATGTCGGAGAGCTGCGTCGGAACGTTAAGGATCGTAATCAGCGATGCATCTACCTATCGTCGAGAAGCTAGCTCCTCAGAGAGTACCTTCCGTCCTAGTTCTCTCCTGTAGTACCCCACACTACGGCCTCCTTCAGCCCTGCTCTCCTCACTAGTGTTCTCCTTCTGAGTTCCTCTGCATCATTTATAAAATGTATAAAAATAGATTGATACATCGATAGACACATCTTTATTTCACTTTCCTTCAGTAAATAAAGCAAAAAAAGTGACTGAATCTACTTTATATGCTAATACTATTCATTTATTCTCGAGTATTTTGACCATATGTTGACAGGTGTTCGCTCTGAGCAAATTGCTTGTGTTTTTCAGTGTTAATTACAGGCACGTTCCACAGTTGTATTACTTTTGTTTTAACAATTACACAATTTCAGCAAAAGCACAAAGGCGTGAGTCAAAAGTGTTTTTTGTCGAGTTTAGTGCAACCCAAGTTCGGAATCTCATTAATTCATTCAATCATCTTATCCGTTGCCTGGTCGCAGGGTCAGCAGTCTCCACGACTGCCACCCAAATTACACTGCACCATACTGTGAGCCTTGGGGGTGAGCCCACCAGTTGCAACCTAGCATCTGGTGGGAGCCCGGTGGACGCAAGTC
Source organism: Paraplagusia blochii (assembly GCA_016785265.1). Taxonomy (NCBI): domain Eukaryota; kingdom Metazoa; phylum Chordata; class Actinopteri; order Pleuronectiformes; family Cynoglossidae; genus Paraplagusia; species Paraplagusia blochii. The sequence continues at coordinate 127,905 of JAFBJS010001680.1, read as the reverse complement.
CCCTTTCTAAACTGCTCGGTCACCACTGCTAGTTGTTTTATCTTTTTTTTTTTTTTGGTAGCATGAGTAAAGTTTCAAGATTTTAAAGAGATTCCAAAGGATTTTTTGATAACCTGTCAAAAAGGTCATGGTATCAAAAAGGTTCCAGGTTGCTACTGAGGTGCACTAAATGTCTTCCAATAGTCTCAACACCCACAGGAAGGCTCGCTGTATGGTGCAGTGTGATTTGGGTGGCAGTAGTGGAGACAGCAGCCCCTACAATGAGTGAGTGAGTGAATGAATGAATGAATGAATGATAATCTTGGCCTATTTTGTATTAAATGAAGTCAGAGTCACATGAAAAAGGAGTCGGTGTGAAACACATGGGTGAAACAAGATTCTATATTTACATTGCAATGAACAATGTCCCCACCCCTTGGAAAAACATCCTGTGCTTTTTTTGGTCATTGGTTTCGGCTTTTGCATTTTTTTTCTGTTGGTTTCTGCAACTGTTAAGATACAGTGGTCTGTTTATATATATATTTATAAATTCAAGGTAGAAAACATCCTAGGTGAATGATGGCGTACCTCAGGGAACAATCCTTGATGCACTAAAGATTGAGAAATAGAGACATTTATATTTGACATTGTGTAGATCTGACAGACAGTTGAGTTCTATAGTTTAACCCTGTGTGATATTTTGTAGTGTTGAAGTTCCTTTAAGCTAACCTACTGTACAGGTTTTTTGGGCTGAATGAGCTCAGGGAACGGAGACATGCCAATCTCCTCACATTCCCACACTGGAAAACCCCTGATTTGTGCAGCGGTACGAGTCGTCACAGTGACGTTGCCTGTAATTTTGTGGCAGCAGCAACAACATTACTTCAGCTTCAGATCCTGTTCTGTCGGTTTCGACTTCCCCTGACTCTTCCGGCGCTCTTCAGCCCCCCCCCTGTCAACCACACACACTTCTTCAGGTTACATCCTCCTGAGGATCGCGAGCGTAAACGCGAACCCTTTGCTGCAACAGCGCCCGTCTCCTTCCCTGGCATCACGGAGCTGCAGTGACTTGCCAGTATTTTCATTCCCTCTGGAGGCATTTCCGTGCGCTAACAAAGCCCGGTCTGCACGATAAAACGAAGAGGAAGCAGCTTTTGTACAAGAGAAAAGACATTTTCTTTCCCCTCCCTTCCCTCCCTTCCCTCCCTCTCTCTCTCTCTTCATGTGTGTCCACTTTGGTACATGCAAATTTACTTTCAAGCTTGCACTTCAGGTTGCTCCAGGCTCTTGTTTGCTGATGCAGCCGATGCGGACTGTGAACAAGCCAGTTCTGTATCCCATTCACAAAACAAAGTTCCCTCCTGTTCTCCTCTAATTAACTGGCATAATACTCAGCTTGTTGGATTGGTTAGGGGTTTTTTTTATAGTGCTTGTTAACCACTGGCCTTTCACGGCTTTCACTTCCTCAGTAGCCTTTACTGAGGGGAAATTTGCACTTAAACACAGGTCAGAAACCTCCAGGGTGCACTGGAGCGAATTCTACCAATAACTAGAAAAATTCTCTTCATTTTACACTTTTTTTACAAGAACTAATTGCAGAACATGCCGTCCTCGTGCTTTTCTTAGCTTAAAATATATCAGAAACCGTCACAGCTTTCAATCATGGCTGTTGGTTTTTTGAAGTATTATTGGGTTTTTGTCACGGCTGCTGAATATTTCTCTAATTCTTCCTTTCGGCTTCTAGAAATAACTTTTGGTTTTATCGGCGAGGAGCTGAGGTCAAAGCTCACACGAGATGAGGTGTTTTCCTTTTCTTGCTACGACGCAGCTACCAAAAAAAAATTTTATTTTTTTTTCTTCCTGAATGGGAGCGAAAACAGATTAACACCAGAGCACCAAGCTGAGGTTTCTCTCTGGTGTTATGGACAGAGTCCTGCGGGTTGACGGTCAGGAGTCGGTGACACACGCTCCATCCATATAAACAGGGATTTGGCCCTTCTGGAGAAAATAACCTTGATAATTACTGGGTGCACACGGCCCTGCCCACAGTGAGAAGGAAGGAGAAGAAGGGGAAGATGAGAGTCGGCCGAGGAGGAGGAAGAATGGGGGAGAGGGAGAAGGAGAGAGGGGGAGAGAGGGGGAGAGAGAGAGCCACATCCGCTGGTGCATTCCTCCTTGCTGTGTCATACTGGTGCAGAGTTTCCCCTCTCACTTTGCATGTAGATTTCCCTCAGAGCTAATGAAGACCTCGACTTGCGACGGCCGCGGTAACACAAAGATAACAAAACCGTTAACACATTCGACAGTTTTTTTTTTTTTTTTTTTCTCCACAAAGCTGACCCTTTACACAGTCAAATTACGTGAAGAAATTGAGCAGAACATGCCGCCTGGAGACCTGACTGTTGATGCACGCATGGATTTGTACTCTCCTCACCCTAATCCCTCTCTGCCCTCATCACGTGGCTTCTCTGGTCTGGCTGAATTGGCGTCATTAGAGCAGCTGGGGCTGAATGTCTGTGGTTGGCCCGTGGCCCGTCTGCTCGCCTGTCATTCAGCTGGTTAAAGAGCCCTTGTTGAACTCCTGCACTGTGCCTGTCTACTACAGGGCCATTCATGCCTGTTACAGCACAAAACAGCCAAGTCCTGTCATGGGTGCCAACCCAGCTCGCCCAAACCAGTTCACTGCTCCAGTCATTCTGCTTGGTAAGCACAGTCCCAGCCCAAGAAACGAGTTTTGGATGTGAGGTTTCAGTGGAGAATGGACAGTCAGGGACATTGACTCCTTGGATGGAAAATCCGGGTAATCCCACCTATAATTTTCTCATAAATTAACAGTAAATTCCGATTGTGTTAACTGGCCTCGAAAGGTGCCTAAAAATCAAAACTGTGTCTTTTATTTTGTCGGAGCATGATGGGCAACTGTAGTCGAAAGATTCTGTGTTTTGATAGTGTGGAGTAATATGTCCGTCCGTCTGTTTTTATTCGGTTATCCATTACTAGGTTGCTGGGTGGAGCAGTCTCCCCAACTGCCACCCAAATCACATTGCACCATACTCTACTTTCCACTGGAAGTCAACTGCTCTAACCAGGATTTGAACTTGCCCAGTAGGAGAACCCTACAGTTTCACACCAAAGTCAGAGGCATTGCCTCTGGACCTCAGTAATATGTACTGGGCTTCAATGTAATGTTATGGTGTGTTCAGGGACCCCAAAATGCCACTGGTTAGAAGACAAAGGTGATTTCATACTCAAGTCATCACTGAACAGCGTAGTATCAGCAACAGGACTTGGAAAAGTTGACGCCCACATTGGGCAACTGTTAAACTCAGACGATGAAGGAGGATTTGATGGATTTGTGGAAGTGGAGTGACTAAAACTCCTCGGGGCAGTTGGTGGCCTAGTGGTTAAGGAAGTGGACTTCCTTAACTGCAAGGCCCTGGTTCGAATCCCCCTTCCGCCAAGTTAGCGCTGAGGTGCCCAGAGCATGGTATCGTCCCGACACAAAAGCTAGCTTTGTGTGAATCACTATTGTGATGGGTTAAATGCAGTGGCCAAATTTTGTTGTGGGCTGTGGTGCGAATCGCAATCACAATGACAAAAAAGAAATTTAATTTCAATTTAAAAAAATTCTTTGGATTTTCCATGATGAGGGTCAGTTTATGCAAATTTTATTCACGTACAAAGCGCGTTACCGTACGTTATACTTCTTCTTCTTCTATGGTGTTTATTAGCGGTTGTGACTTGCGTCTTTCTTGATATCACCTGTCTCACTCTTACCTTTTCTGCTCAAGCAGTTAGAAAAAATTCATACGTTAGCCGCATCTCTGCATAAGTTGCAGGGTTGAAATTGTGTGACAAAAGTTGCGGCTTATAGTCCGGAAATTACGGTACTTTGTGTCACTTGGGCCTTATAATCCAGTCCAAAATATACGGTACTTAACATCAGGCATTTGTAAATTTCCAAACTCAGTCTGTGACTCTCCGTTTTCCCTCCATGCCTCTGGTTGATGGCGGCCCATCCTGTCATAGATGACCTGTGGCTCAGTGACCCATCGTCTGTCCTCAGCCCAGTCCCGGTGTGACACGCACAGTGAGGACATGCATGAGAGCCATGACTTCATCCTGAGCTCTCCTCCCTCCCTCCTCCTGCTCCTCCCTCCTCCCTCCTCTCGCCTCCTTGCCCCTCTCCGTTCTCTCTATATGTTCTGTGTTGAGGTTGGATGGTGGAGCCAGGAGATGTGTATAAGAGACAGACCTTTATCTGCTCGAGCAGTTAGAAAAAATGCATTCATTAGCCGCATCTCTGCATAAGCCGCAGGGTTGAAATTGTGTGACAAAAGTTGCGGCTTATAGTCCGGAAATTACGGTACTTTGTGTCACTTGGGCCTTATAATCCAGTCCAAAATATACGGTACTTAACATCAGACATTTGTAAATTTCCAAACTGAGTCTGTGACTCTCTGTTTGCCCTGCATGCCTCTGGTTGATGGCGGCCCATCCTGTCATAGATGACCTGTGGCTCAGTGACCCATCGTCTGTCCTCAGCCCAGTCCCTGTGTGACACGCACAGTGAGGACATGCATGAGAGCCATGACTTCATCCTGAGCTCTCCTCCCTCCCTCCTCCCTCCTCCCACCCCCTTGCCCCTCTCCGTTCTCTCATCCCTAACTCCCTCTCTTGTCCATTTTGTTTTCCTTCCCTTTGCCTACTGCGCTCCCCAACATCTTCCTGTGATGATTAGCAGTCGTTTTTTTTTTTCTGTTTCTCCCCACCGTCGGTGTAATGTCTCGAGCCTCCTGTGTCCTTGGAAAGCAGCCTAATAAGCTCAGACACACACTGCTGTCTCTGCTCTCCACAGGCCTATTCTCCAGTGTCACTTAACACACACAGAGGTAAACAAAGACCGCCACACACACACACACACACCCAGTCACAGACTGCACACACGCTATCCTGGTGAGCCCGCGGACCGGCGCACCAGCCCGCTGCGAGCGGCGGCGGCGGTAGCTGGTCGGTGCTGACCTTCCGGGTGCCAATCACAATGAATCTGCTCCCGGATTTGAATATGGGAAGGAAAATAGTGTAAATTGAAAGCAGAAATCCCCCTGGTGTGAAACAAGATGAGGATCGGAATAAATTATTCAGATGGCGGCCTCTTTCCTGCACGATTCTCGCCTTCTGCTACGTTTAATGGCATCTGTGATGACGCCCAGTGGAGATTAATCCAGATGTGAGATTGTGTCTGTGTGTGTGTGTTCTGGCCTCCTCGCCCTTCTCCTCATGATCCTGTTGTGTCATGTGATAAGGAAACAAAACAAGGGAATTTATTTCTTCTCCGCCGAGGACACTAAATAAACAGAAACTGAATCAATGCGTCCGTTTGTTCCCCCTCTGATAACTCTGCCCCCGTCGCGAAGCCGTGTCACTATATTTCTCCAGCCGTCGTAGCTCTCGCCGCAGTCGTATTTTCTCACCGTCGGAGTGAGAAAACAAGCCTCGTGTTTCACCACTGGGTATCAATAAATTGCCGCCTGTTTTTTTTTTTTTTTTTTCGTACCACTACTCATTGCAGTTGATGCAGTGATATAATTGTGCTTTGTATGAATGGGGATATGACCTACGATGACTGGGTCAACAAACCCCCCCTAGTCTACCTTAGGTGCCCCGGGAATGTGTACCAAAAAAAACAAGAAATAGTTCTGCAGCGACTGCATCATCACGATTATATAAATATACTTACATGTCGGGTTAATACATTTGTGTTTTCCCCGGTTTTATTCGTTTTTATAGTTTGCTGTAAAGTTCGCCTTTTAATCACAAGGGCAGCAGTCTCCACTACTGCCACCCAAATCACACAGCACCTTCCTACAAGTGGTGGAGTCCACAGAATTTGGGTGGAGATTGTGCTACGCTCAGTGCACCTCAGTGCCAACCTTCTAGGATCTTAACCGCTAGACGACCACTGTCGGCAACATGAGCGATTTGCTGTAAAGTATCGTAGCCTTGGTGTTTTCATCTTCAACCTTCAACTGCTTAAGGAAGAAAAAGAGAACTTGCGGTCATTCCGACACCAAAGTGAACAGTGGGCGGCTTGGAGCAGTGTGTGGGGACGGTGCCATGCTCAGTGGAACCTCAGTTGTAACCTAGCAGTTAGTGGATTTGATCTTGGAACCTTCCGGACTTACATTAATAAAACTCAGTTTGGCATTGTGTATTTGTACAAAATTAAAAATTGAAAATGGATGGATGGATGTTGGATGGAAAGATGGATACAGTCATGGAAAGAAATCTCTGCCGTTTTCTTCAATTCCTTGTTCATCTTAATTCCTTGTTCCACTAAAGGTTTATCACCTGGGGGAAACAATGAACACAAAACCATGCAATGACTAAAAGCACTGTATTTGTCAGTACAATGTTATTGCTAGTGATGTAGGAACAGAAGTGATTTTTGTCCCTGTCAATAAAACCATGAAAAATGGACAGAAATCAGCTCTGAAATTAAACTGAATTATGAGCCTTTTTATGTTGTTATTATATTTGTCCAGATTAATGTAGATTAAGTGGAAGCAGACTTTTAAATGGACAAGAAATTAAAGAAAGAGTGGACTAAGAATTCTTTCCATGACTGTAGATAGATAGATAGATAGATAGATAGATGGAATGTCCTATAGAAACCTACTGTATCCAGTTGCCCTCGAAGTAACTATTTTTCGGCCTCATTGTCCCTGTAGTTGCTATTAGTTTTGTTAATTGGTCGGTTGTAGCAACATGAGCCAAGGTCATTGAAGAGCAGTGATCTATTATTATTATTATTATTATTATTATCAATAATAATGGTAAAAATCAGCCGAGCAGACGTCCCAGAAAATAGCAGGGCAGGAACCTCCATGCTTGACTGACCAATAGGAGCAGTGAGTGAATAATGGTGTGAGCCCCGTGATAGAGGTAACCTCCCAGTGTGTAAATCTTGATTAGGAGCAGTCACTCAGCTAATGCGGCTGCTGTTAGTAATCCTAACATGACGACACGCTCTAATGAGCGCTGCCTTTCCGCGCTCGTGTGTGTGTGTGTGTTTTTTTCCTGTGCTCAAATACACTTCTCTGTATCTGAGTGTGAAATTACAATATCAGATCATATTTGGTTAATTAAACCCTTATGAGTAATTTAATTTGACTCAAATACGCTGCGGGTGAATAAATCTGGGAGGTGTTTTTTAAGCTGGCTAGAACTGGTGTTAACGATAATTAAATGTGTGGGGAAACCAAAGCCAGTGAAAATAGCTTCAGTCACTTCCAACGTCTGCATGAGTAGAAATCACCCTGAGCCACGGAGCTTTGTTGAGCAGAATATTAGAGAAGATTGGATGGGAGAGAGTCAGCTCAGGTGAAGGGACGGGTTTACAGGACGGTGATGAGACCAGCCATGATGGACGGATTAGAGACACTAGGAAAAGACAGAAGACAGGAGACACAGCTGGAGGTGGAGGAGTTAAAGATGCTGAGATTCTCTTAGGGGAGACACAAGGATGGACAGGATCAGGAATGAGGTGATTAGAGGGACAACACAGACAGGAAGGTTTGGAGAAGAAGCTAGAGAAGACAGATTGAGATGGTTTGGACATGTTCAGAGGAGGGACAGTGGATACATTGGCAGAAGAGTGAGCCTAAAGATGGGGCTACCAAAGAGGAGATTGATGGATGCAGTGAGGGAGGACATGGAGGTGGTGGGAGTCAGAGTAGAAGACACGCAGGCATCCCCTGAAAAAAGGACAAGCCAAAAGAAAAAGAAAACAAGTGAAAGGGTTTGGGCAAGAGAATAATAAGAGATGTTTAATTCTGCAAAAAAATATCTCACATTTGTGTGTGAATCCGTCAGTCCCTGGTCTGTGTCTTCGATCTGTCAGGGTCTCGACAGGTTGCTTTATTTCATCTGGATAAACGATGCCACCTGAGTCTTGTTGTCTTATCGCCTAAAAAAAGCTGAGTTTTGTCACACTCTCTGATGTGTGTTGTGTCTGGTCTTCTTTTTTTTTCAATCTCAGGTCGGCTGTGTGATTGATGAGGATTGGGAAACGGATTCTGCCTAATAGGAAACAGGAACATCCGCATCCACCAAAGGTAAGGAAGCTGATTTATGGTCGACTATATTTCCTCATCTGAACACTGTTGGGATGCAGTGTTGGCGTTGTTGCCTAGATTAGAGGACAAAGTTGTGACATGGTTACCCCATCCAGGATATATCAGTTTACACCAATTAACGTCAGTTACTGGTACGACACAGTATTGGAGTTAGCTGTTTAAGTTCCGTTCTGTTGCTTGAAAACCAACAGTTTTGCAAATAATGAAGAAACATATATTGTATCGTATCGTATTAAGGCGTCATTGAAGTATGTAAAGTAGTTGTGTACGGCTCCTTTGAACAGGTTTTGTTCTGTGCAGTTGTATCAGTGGTCCTAAACCACTGGGCCGGGGACCGGTACAGGTCCGTGGGTGAATCGGTGCCGGGCCGCAGAGAAATAATGTTTCCTTTTGTCCCCATCTGTCTATTACTTCCACTTGATCCATACCCATATCAACAAAAGAACTGACCAATAGAATGGCTAGGATTCCATCATCAATAATGTAACTATATTTGATTAGGAAATATTTTCCCAGTGAAGAAATCAACAATAAACTCAAAATGATGAGTCGTTGATACAAGATTCTAACTTTTTATACTGGACTGGTAGCGGAAAATTATAGGCTGTTTGCAATTGAGAAATCCTTGTTGTGCCCATGCACAGTTTATTTGGGTAGGAAGATTTTATAGGTAGGAAAAATTTCAGAACAATGTACCGACTGGTCTGTGAAAATAGTACCAGACAATTAACCGTTCCGTGGTGCAAAAAAAAGTTGAGGAAGACTGAACTAGTTTTATGGCAAACGCTTTGTAAACATTCCTATCATGTAAATTGGAGTTGTTTGCACGGATGCCGCAAAAAAATCCTGTTTGCATATCTGTCGTGGTAGTTTTTCACTTCTGGGTCGTCAAAGAATGAAAACCAGACATTGATGTAAAACTTACGTCTCACACCGACATAAAAACCCAAGCATGATCTTGATATCTCCCATCTTGCATTTATTCACTCCTCTCACTCCCCTCTACGTCAGTACGAGGCTCAATTTAATGTGAAAACATGCTTGAATACTTTGTTCAATTAGACCCTGAATAGCATGAATAGCAAGCATTCACTTATCCCTTTTCACCACATGAATATTGAGTGTTCATTTACACCTTTGCTGGAGCAGAAACACCCATCATCTCCATTCTGGTGTCAGAAACCCTCCGACTGATCAGTCGGTGCTCAAAAAAAAAAAAAAAAAAAAAAAAAATCAGGCTTATTATCGTTCCAGCCGCAGAATGAAAGCAGCCGCGTTTCCTACCTTTTGTTTAGGAGAGTACGTAAAATGTCAACAACGCAGTTTGGATCTGTGGCAAGCAGCATCAAAGCGCTGGAAGGTGAATAATTTTTAGTGGCATCTGCACATTCTGCAGTATGCAAATAAGCAATGCTGCAAACGCCAGATTGCCAGAAGAAAGAAGGGTAGATGGAGGGAAAAAAAAAAAAAGAAGACAGAAAACAGGGAGGAAAGAGATGGAGGCTGCTGTAAATTATAGATACAACCTGCGACTTCCAAGAGGGGGGAAAAAAAGCAAAGAGAAACCTCAAGTCATGCGTGTCAGATTATGCATTTAGCCCATTTTCTTATCATGGTCCATGAGCAGAGTCATAAACAATCTGGACTCTCAGTGGACGTGTGTGGGGGAATAACAATTTTTTTGCGTGGCTCTGCTCTGAACTTGATTTGACACGTGTCCAGAAGCGTGTTAACGTCGACTCTGCTCCTCGGTGTGCGTCACGCAGCGTGTCCGTTACCTGCGTACATGCAGAGACACATGAACGCAGCTGTTCTGGGAAGGAGAATATCTGCTGAGATGTGCAAACCGCCCCCCCGCCGCCCCCCCAGCGGTGTGACCAAAGTGACACCACTTGCTCAGTTGCCTCTTGTTCCCATCAAAATAATTCCAGCACTTTCTACATTTCTGCCTGCATGAGCAGTTCTGAGTCAGGAAAAGTGAGTTTCTGTGTCCCGCTACCACGTCCCGCCCTCGTGTGCCAGTCCCCGAACAGACCCAGTGAATAATGGATCCTTTCTTGAGTCACGCCTGTGACTCCGGGCATGTGCAGATGTGTGGTTTCCCCACCAGAGCAGGAGGTGGAGGGGAAGGTGGTCTGGAAATAGCTCTGTGCCTGAGCTGAGAGCACCTTCAGTGGGCCTCTGTGCCAGCCCCTCGCACTTCTCCTCACCAACTGTATGCCAGACATGGGGAAACTAGGGGTCACGGGCAGGATGTGGCACATTTGGGTCTATAACCTAGGCCATCAAACTTGTCCATTTGATAGTTCTTATCGACTTTTCTCCTCACCAACTGTATGCCAGACATGGGGAAACTAGGGGTCACGGGCAGGATGTGGCACATTTGGGTCTATAACCTAGGCCATCAAACTTGTCCATTTGATAGCTCTTATCGACTTTTCCCGAATAAACTCTCGTTTTCTGACCAAATCTCACATTGCTTTGTTCCCTATAACATCAGACAGTGCTTGACCTCAGACTATGGTCACAACTCGCTTGGTCTATTGCAATATACAATGTAATCTGGGCGTCCAGCTTTTTCAAGAAGACCCCTTGAGAAGGTCCAGAGTGCACCCACATGTCTGGTCTTTAACAAACGGCAGCAAGAACAGCAACAAGTGGATCAAGCGCAAGTCACTAGCCTGGTGTTGTGCTCATCACAGAGAGGTCGTCTTGCCTTGATCTCGCTTCATTCAAAGCCATCTTGGTCTTTCTTCACCGGTTCCAACGTGGTGGAACAATTTTCCAGTCCTCCTTCTTGGACGTCAAGAAACCCTTGGAAACCTTCCTTTTGAAGAACACCTTCTATCTCACCAACTCGCTCTAGGTTCTCAGTCATCCAGGTCTTTTATCCAAATATCGTTACTTTGCGGGCAACTGGACATAGTGGGTTTCTTGAGGACTTTTTGCCTCACACCAAAGAGGCTTCCTCGGTTCCTGAGGCGTCTTAAGTCCTTATGAAGTTTCTCGAAAGAAAGGTGAAACTTCTTCAAGAAACTATGTCCATTTTGTCCTAGGAGGAAATATTTTTGGGACTAGCTAATATCTTACACTCGCCTTCAGTTCTTTTTCTTAACCTGTGTAACTTTAACTTTTTACTCAAATTATAAGTTGCTTAAAGTGTCTGACAAAGGTATTGTGGTGTTTTTACTTTCTATCCTGGCTTTTCCAAGGATTCCTTGCGTTGCGTCCTTGATAGATAGTATTTTGAGTCTTTGAGTCAAAAAGTTCTCCCACTTTTGCCTGCTTTATGCCATCAACCTGTGATGCTGCAACTGTACCCTCCTTCATATCAAACACCTGCTTTGTCCAATCAATGGAGAGGAGCTTTATTTAGCTCTAGCGACTGTCGGGGAATAAGAAAGAGACGCTTTTACCTAGAACTGGACAGGAGCCACGTCAAACAAGGAGCGTCTGAGTCTGAGGCCTACATGGAAATGTGTGTTAATGTGCAAAGTAGGTCGTTTATTTGGAGCGGCGACGGCCACGGCGAGCTTCCTTCCACTGTGGAACGGTTTCATAAGCTGTATGGATTGACTTCGCAACACATTTTGCCCTGCTGTGAAAGATTCTTCTCAGATATTTATCAAATAGAGGATTGAAAGTGAGAGTGGCTGTGAACGACATCGATAAACGCGACCACTGATAGCAGCGCCCAAAAATCTGGTAAATCAGATTAGCCAACAAACAACTAAGAGGATTACCTTCCATCGCTCTCTATCTCGCTCACATTTTTTTCATTCCATTAAATCTCAAAAATCCATTCGAATGATTTTCTACTTTATGCCGTAACCTTTATTTTCTGGTCTCCCAGCTCAGGCTGAACTGTGATATTTTCTATCCTTAAAGGCAGGGGTCATCGTACTCATTTCATATCGCGGGCCACATGCGGCCTAGGCAGATGTCAAGTGGGCCGGACCATTAAAATTACAGCATACCGCCAGCGACTCGTTGATCTCGTAGAGTCTCGTAGTGGCGCCAAATATTATATTTCTTAATTTCAGAAACTTGTTGCAAACACGACAAACACCCATGCGTCTCTGTAAATAAATAGGGCGTGGTCTGTTTTTCTTAGAAAATTAGCCATTTCGGCTAATGAGGTTGTAGCGGGATGGTAGAGAACAGGGTAGAAACGTCGTGACAAGCAGCAGATGGCGTATTAATAACGTTTGCTGTTCGGGCTGTCTCAGGGATGCGTCTTGTCCAAAAGAGTGTGCCCCCTAGTGGGAAAATTTTGAATTGCATTTAATGAAAAAAGTCTTTTATGCATTTTTTCACTAGCAAATTATCCTGCAGACCTGATTGAATCTCCTTTTTGGGTTGATTCCGGCCCACGGGCCATATGTTTGGCCCCCCTGCTTTAAGGCCTTGATAAATCGCTGCTGTACGAGTCTCCGATCTGATGCTAAGCTGACGGTTTTTGATGTTATTTTAACCTGTTGCAACCACCACGCGCTGTGGTCAGAAACCTCCGCAGCTCCGTGCTCAAACAGGCAGGGCAGTATTTACAGCCCCAGACATAAATAATAAAAACTCACGATGAGCGATGACGAAAGGCGTAATTACACCTCGTCCTGAGCTCACGGTGATCAAAAATGTTTCCGCGGCACAATTCTCAGAATTAATCTGGGCAACGATTGTTGGTTTACAGGGAATCAGTGGCAGAACAGTGTGTTCCCTGGGACTAGGGGGAAAAAAAATGACTGTAGATTAATTTGGTTAATATTTCATAAAGCCTACAAAGACACGGGGCATGTGAGGTTTCTCAGATTATTTGTTCTCAGTCAGTTATTACCCAGCACCACTGAGCCGGGCCACAGACGCTCAGGCACAAACGCTGCGTTAAGTCTACAGTGTCTGAGTGTAGCGTAGCGGAAAGTGTTTGTCTGTGATAGTGTTTGTGAAACAGGAGCCGTTCAGACTCCTTGCTTTGTTTTTATAAAAATATATGTTTTGCTTTGTCCCGATCCGCTCCAGACGCCGTCATCCTGTTGTTCCAGCCAGTGCCGATAACTGCAGACGATCGTTTTCTTTTTTTTTTTTCTTTTGTTGCTTTTAAAGATGCTCTTTTAGTATCACCTGATTTATGTCCAGTAATGCACCGTACTCCCCACCATCCTCTCCGCTCTCCCGGTCAATATCTCTGTCGTCTTGCTTCCTGCGCTCCCTGATAGAGCCGTATATTCTAACCGGCGTGACTGTAATCAACGCAAACCTAATGAAATCACTGTTCCAACAAGGAGCTCCTGGCTCCAGCGCTCGCATCTCTCATCCGGAGGCCGCCTCTTTGTGAGGGTGGACTGTGTAGACACAGGAGAAAAGGAGGATTACGGCTGAGAATGTCTTTTACAAGGTGATAGTTCAGTAGAAGAGCATTTTACGCTGTGATTTTTATCCCATCCGTGCAGGTGTGGTATGTGAATCCTATATGTGTTCTTTTTATTGGGATGGAAGAACACGGCGCCAATTTGAAATCACATCTGGTGTGGATTCTGTTGACAGAATCCGGTTTCATGATTGGCAGTGAATGTCAACAAACAAATCTCCAACTTTATCATCGCTGGCAGCCTGGCTGTTATCTGGGCACAGGTACAATCCTTTTCAACGTGTCTGAGCGCAGCGGGATTTTAATTGAGGAAATGCTTCCTCCAAAATTTGGTTAACCGAGTTGGCTCGTAATGTTGGGTTGGCAAAGGGAGTGCAGTTGCTTCAGCTTGTGTTTTATGATGTTGTCAATGATGGAGGACGAGGGACAGATTTGTATATCAATGGGAAGTAGTCTTGTTTTTTTTAATCCGCACTACATTCAATAGAAAGTGTTAAGATTTCCGCACAGTTGTTCGGTGTACCAGGTAACAAAAACCCAGACTCAAATATGAGACACGAGTCAACTTGTAGTAGTAGTCGTGGACTTGACTTGACGACTCGGCCTCAAAATCCCCTGATATTTCACTTATCTAAGGGAGATGGTATGACTCATGTAGCCTTGGCAAAAAACACTTGCAATTTGACATAAACTTGGGACAGAACAAACTTCTGAGAGAACATTGGCAACTTGATAGACTTGGTTCAAAACACTTGTGAGTTGACATAGACCTAGGACAGACAACTAGCGAATTGACATAGACTCAGTGAAAACATTTGCAATTTGACATAGATTTGTTTCAACACACTTGTGAGTTGACAGAGACTTAGGACAGAAGACTTTCAATTTGACAAGGACTTGGAACCAGATGCCTTGCGACTTGAAATAGGCTTGCTACAAAACACAATTTGACATAGACTTGGGACAGAATAAGTGACTTGAAATAGACTTGCTACAAAACACTTGTGATTGATATAGTTTTCTGAGAGAACATTTGCGATTTGACAGACTTGGTACAAAACACTTGTTAGTTGATATAGACTTAGGACAGAAGACTTGCAATTCGACACAGACTTGAGAACAGAATACTTGCAATTTGACATGGACAAAACACTTGCGATTTACATAGTCTTCTGGGAGAATATTTGTGACAGACTTGGTTCAAAACACTTGTGACTTGACATAGACGTAGACATAAGAATTTGCCAAAGACTTGGGAACAGAACACTTGCGACATTACATGGACTTAGTACAAAACACAATATGACATAGACCTGCGACAGAACACTTGACATGACATAGACTTGGTACAAGCACTAGTGACTCGACATAGACTTGCGACAAAAGACTTGCAATTTGACATAGACTTGAGACAGAACATTTCCGACTTGATGTAGTCTTGGAACAAAACAATTGTGTCTCGACAGACACTTGGGACAAAGGACTCGTGACTTTGTTTACACTTGGGACAGAACACCTGTGATTTTGTTTAGTTTGACCTTGAAGTTCAAGTTATTATTTCAAGTCTGGCCATCTTTCTGATTTCACAGCAGTGACACGTTTACACTTTTCGTAACCAACTGTAGAAACTCGCGCAGGGAACAACACACGGTCGGATTAAAGCTTCTCCTCCTCCGTTCCAAGGAGGGAGACAAAAGACTAGTCGGGCCAAATCTTGACCGACATCCCTGGCAACAGCTGCGGGCGGTGTGCGCTTCTGCGTTGGCGTGCACGTCCCTTTATGTTTATGTCTGTGCGTAGCATGTGTTTGCGTCTGTCAAGACGAGGTGACCTGATTGCTCAGCTGAGCAGTTAAGGGAAGACCCGGCCTTGTGTTGTCACAGACCCACCAATAGGAGCCACCTCAACAGACCAGAATGTGCCCCCCGGCCCCTGCGTTAACCCCACCCCCTCCACCCGCCTGAACTCTGTTTTCTCAGTTTTTGATTGTATGCGGTGTTCCTTCACCACATGGCCTCCTGCGTCTCATGGGCTTTGGGTTCGGTTCCATTAGTAATTTCTTCATGTAGTCCATACTTTAACAACTCTCTATAAAAAAACTACTAAGAGGTTTTTATTCAGCCCACTTCAGAGGCCCAGTGTCTGTAAAACGTGCAGTGAAAAACGTTGGAGTCGGCCTGGAGGTGCTGTTAACCTACTTAACAGGAGGGAAATTTGTTTAGCTTTAATAGCGCTTAGTTTGGGTTTTTCCTTCATGCCTTAAATTGTTTATGAATGGGTTTTAATTTTCTCCGAGAGCGCGGGTTAAGAGGAGTGCGTGTTCTCCTCAGCAGGTACTTGATCCTACTGAGAGCGCTAGATGTTTGTTCTGGCCTTCAGAGCACAGTATCGGGTGAAGACTCATTTGTCTCATGAAGAAATCAGACGTAATAATTCACTTCCTCCATTTGGACACCTGTAGTGCAGGGGTAATTTACACAACTCTGCACCTATGAGGCCCCTGGTCTTCCTTGGGGCCCGAGGTGGAATTCTCTCAAAACATCAACATGAGTTTCCTGAAAATGGAAGAAAGAAATGCTGCTGGGTCAGAATTGGTCTGAAAATGTGGTTTGGTGGGACTGGAGAAACTTTGAAAAGAATGACAGAGACGGAGACTCTTTGCTGCTGAAGTCGTGAGTCACCGCGTTGACGGTCTGCTGCGCTGACTTGAGCTGACTGGAAATGTGACAGTGATGCCATGTCCACGAGATGGTTTGGTTTGTTTGGTCAGACTGTGGGACATTTTTCTTGAGATCTGATGACCACAGGGACACAGATTATTTGGCCGTGATGTGGTCAAAGAAGGGTTACTGTCCTTCCTGTTGGGTTGTCTGAGACAAGTAGTACTGAGTATTTTTTATCAAAATACTTGCTGTTACCATCACATATGCTCCCCATTGTTGGGTTCAGGCCTGGGCAATAATTTTGAGTTGCAGGCCACAGGTTGTACTATAATTTGGGTCACGGCCCAGATCAGGATCAGAAAGATTGAGTATTTGCTTGACCTAAGATAAATTATAAGTAAAGTGAAATTCCTGGCTTTGCAGGGAAAAGGTAGAAGGATAACGATGATATAAATTAACAGTATAATTTGGAGAAGTTTAGTGGGCCGGATTAAAATGCCAAACGTGCCGCATCTGGCCCCTGGGCCTTAGTTTGCCCAGATCTGAACTAGAGGGTAATATTTTGAAGTTGGCACATCTTTTAGGGCAGTTGGCGGCCTAGTGGTTAAGGAAACGGACTTGTGTCCACAAGGCCCCCGGTTCAAATCCCCCTTACCGCTAAGTTATCACACTTTGGTGATGGGTTATATACAGAGGTGACCTTTCAAAAAATGAAATTTACTCTTTAAACTGTTTTTAATTTAAAAATCAATCAAGGGGGACCAAATGAAGTCCCCTAACGGACCGGGTTTAGCCGGTGAGCCCTATATTGGACACTTGCTGTAGGGTATCTTTATATAAGGGTACCAGGTGGTCCTTACTCAGTGGTCTTCATGTCTGTACTATACGGACACAGCGTACATGTAGGTTTTTCTGTTTATGTCAAAGTCTCAGTGTACGTCCCTGTTTATCTGATGGAATCCTGAGGGTGAGGTGTCTGTCTGCTCTCACGTGGAAACCAAACGTCTCAGATTTCTCAAAGTCGTCTGCACCGCTTCGCAGAACTGCAGGTAAAAGGCCAAAGGGAAGGACAGGTTGGAATACACAACTCTGTCTTTCCCTCGAATTCCATCCATGTTGGACACATTCGTACAATGTGAGATCATAAAATTTTTTACTAATAACAAGCAATAAAACAGAAAGGAAAATAAAGACAAAAATAGTTTTCTGATGACTTTGTCAGACCAAACTTACGTAACCACCGCTGGCACCGACTGATGAAAAATAACTGAGACGAACAAGAAGAACTTTCTACTGATATTTCAGCGTGTTGTATCCGTGGCCGCGCTCCACCAGCTGCTAAGTCTTTTGCGTCATCTCATTGGCTGCTCAGCTTCACACAAGATCACATGGCTGTGTTCACCCGCAGCGTCTGACTCTACAGGAACGTGCCCAGCTGTCTTACCACCAGATCTGTGACAAAAAAAAGGAAAAGATGGACAGCAGGTTCGGGTGATAAAGGTTAGAGTTAGAGTTGAAGATACAGAGGACAGGGTGAGATGGAAATTGTTGACTCACTGTAGCAACCCCTGAGAAGAGTCCATTAGGGATGTCCCACACTATAGGATGGCCCAATCTTTAAAAGACTGTTAGCTATTGCTTGTCTGATAACGAAAATCTGATAAATAAATCCTGGGTTTTGCCTAAACCGCACATTCCTGAGACGGTTGACACCATTTTTTGGGGTGTGATATGTCTGCTTATATTGGTGTTTATATGTGGGGCAGTTGGTGGCCTAGTGGTTAAGGCAACAGACTTGGGTCCGCAAGGTCCATGGTTCGAATCCCCCTGCCGCAAAGTTACCGCGCAACCATAATAGGGCCCGGAATTAGACTTGGGGCGCCTAGTCAAGACCAGAAAGATGGTAGGCTATATTTAGCATACCATGCTAAACGTCTAATAGCTTCTATGACGCCATCTCTCAGGGAAATGCGGGTATTTTAGTGAAAGGCAGAAGTATGATGACAATACAAGTAAATTATTTGATTCGGTCAAAGTCGGTGGGCCGCATTGAAGAGCTGGGTGGGCCAAATCTGGCCCGCGGGCCTTAGTTTGGGTCTGGGTTAAATTCGTAGGCAAAATTTTCCATCTTGGGATCAGTTTATATCGGAATCAGATATAAATTGTTTTGACCATATTGACTTATTTCGGATATTCCTAGTTGTTTATAAGAATGACTTACACAGCTGCCATTAAAAAGTCTCAAGAACGTTACAAGTTACAAGAACTCGGTGACACTGTGACCTGCTGCTGTGTCAGGGAAACAGCAACAAGAAAACAGCGAGGTTACACAACGTGTGTGTGTGTGTGGACGCTCCTCCTTTCCTCCCGGTCCATTCTCGCCTCTCATTTTCCTCCCTTCAACCTCCAACCCCCTCCTCTCCTCACTCCTTCTCCACCTCTCCCGTACAGGAACTGGCCAATTTCCTGAGTCTGTTTTTCCATTTTGCCGCGCTGTGCGTGTATCCATCACACGGATATGTTTCTGTGTTCCTCCACGAGAGCCTGTTCATCATCCTATGTCCTCTCAGCTATCAGCTTAACCTGTCACAACCGTTTAATTTCACAGTAGCAGGTCAGCTTGTGAATAACTTAGTGTCCTCTGTGGACTTCCAGGCAGGTCGGGACTTTTTTTTCCCCCCCGTTTCAGCGTCACAGTTCCAGATCACAGATCAAACTTGTTGCCTCTTCCTGTCTGGTGTGAAACTTTTTCACCTGTGAAGTTTCGTTTTCTCTCCGCAGACCTGTGGAGATGGAGTTTTATTGCGTCCTCCTGGTGTGATGTTTCTCATACGTGAAGTGATTCACATCGCCGCTAATGGTTTCTCAATATCCCACTGATCTACGGGGAGGTGGTAATGTGTTGTGAAATGTTGCCTAACCAAGTAAACATGACAAGGGTTCGTATTTTAACCACTTAGGAAGATCTGAGATCCTCAGAAGAAGTCCAGAAGATCAGTGTTTTCCATACTTTTTTTGACGGGGCACCATATTTTCAATAGCTTGTGACCCGAGTCAGTAGACATTTTCCGTAAATTATCAACTATTATCGACGTTTATTGATGATTTTATTGTTGAGTGAGTGAGTGACTCCTTGAAAACATAATTCCAGGCGACCCCCAAAAAAAATCTTTTTTGGTCCACATAAGGGTTGCGACCCAGTCTTTGAGAAACCCCGCTGTACGTTGAACTCCGTGAGGAGGTGCTGGAGTTAGAAGACAAAAATGGCAACAATATTGTTGTGTACTGATTGTTTATGTGACTCTGTTTCCTTATTGGTCATTGGTTTAATCATTTTTACAGCGATATTCTCTGATTCTGGCCTGGGTTTGTTGCTCCTGAAATCTGGACACGTGATGTTGTTTACTTCCTGTCATCCAGACTCTCAAAAACACACAGATCCAAGTTTTCTTTTCTTTTTTTTCGGGGTATTTCTACTGGTGTTTTCTTTCGGTTCTCACTAACCATACACAACATGTCAACCGTCTCATTCCCTTCCTCACGTAACGACCGTTGGTCCAGACCAGGCAGCGCAGCTTTGATCAAACCTCTGCTCTTTGCAGCTTTTTTTACAAAAAAAAAATCCAGTTTAGTGTCTGAAATGTTTGGGTTATTTTTATTTTTGGGTTGTGACGTTGTTGTTGTCGTCCTGCTGGGACGACAGTTGATGAGGGAGATCCTCGTTGCAGCAGCAGCAGCAGCAGCAGCAGCAGCAGCGGTTCATGAAAATCAATGTTTGATTTGCAGGCTACTTGACACTGAATTTAATGTTAAATCCCGCCCCCTCCCTCTCCTGCTCTGCACTCACAGTAAAGAAATTACCTTATTGAACTCATTCTGTTCATTTTGCCTCATTTTTCCCCAGAGTGGTGGAATGTGTCTCTGATCATGTGCGTGTTTGTGGACGTGCAGCAGGTAATAGGATCACTCTGAATACCTGACAGGTCCCATGTCCACTTCACTGCTGAAAACCAATGTGTGTTTTGTATGTGTGTGTGTGTGTGTCCATAGACACCACAACCAGCACGGCTACCGCTGGTGCTCCCTCCCTGCCGTCGATGCTCGTATCGACCAGACCGTGCAAGGCAGGAACGCCTGCCGAGCTCACAAAATCAATGGCTGCTGTTTTCTCTCCTCCAATGGCCCGACGGCATCTGCGCTGAATACAAAGCGCGAACTGTGTCACAGGAGACACTTGTACGTTTCATCTTTCCGCGCCCGCCTCCCTTCACATGGCTGTGGCGGCCGTGTACACACCAAACTCCAGGAGACCGCACTGAATTACCAGTGGGTTAGCCACTTAATAGAAAGAAATATGGCGGTGATGGTGCTGCGATCTCTCACTCGGAGTGTGTTTTCAGCCCAGTCTGCTGTCTATAAACCAGACTGCAGCAGCTCTCCTGGGGCTGCAATATTTTTATAACGAAACAGAAATTAAAATCTGGGGTGAGGTGGCAACTCTAACTAGATATTTATTGAAGAATTGACCGCGATTGTTCATGTTTTCCCTTCTCTCTAGATCTGTATTGTGGAATTTGATGTATAATAACAAAACTTATGTTTTCCCTCCACCTGGAATATGGAATAAACAAGGATTCTTATCCTAAAGCAGGTGTCGCCAAACTTTCCAAGACTTGAGATCCACTTCAAGGACTTGTGATGATAAAAAGTTCTTGGTCATAATAGTGACCACTCTACTGACCATCATGCTAGACACCCATAGAATATCATTGCAAGTGTAACCTTTGCTCAAAAAGCACAGGAACAGGAACTTTCACTTTTTTTGGACTAGTTTCGTTTTTGGAACACACACCACGGCCACCTTATGTAGACCATCAGGGCTACCTGGTGCCCCCGAGCACCAGTTTGGTGACCCTAGTTATAACGAAAATGGGAAATTACTGATTCATTGCTTTTCTGTAACTAAGTCTTACTGTCCTAAGTCCTAAAATTGGACTTTGGGGCCGAGTCCAGAGCAGGAAGATGGATCATTCGTTCAAAATGTGATAAATGTCATGTTAAAGTCAAGTATAAAACCTAAAATCCTACATTTATAATATCCCGTATGACGCCATCTACAGGAGAAATGCATTATTGCAGAGTAGAGACTGAAGTATTTAATTATATGAATAGATTTGGACAACCTTGGCGGGCCACATTGAAGAGGCCAATGGGCCGCATCTGGCCCCCAGGCCTTAGTTTGGCCATGCCAGGACCTTATACTGGGGTTCAACTCTAGTACATAATTATTATGTGTGGGCCGAATTTAATTATTCTCTGGGCCAGATTTGGTCCCCCGGGCCTGAGTTTGAAGCACGTACTGTGAAGCCTCTCAGTCTGAGCAGATCAGCAGACGCTGGTGTGAATGAGAGCAGTTGAAAAACCAAAGTGGACAACGAGTGTTAGTTCAACCAGTCAGTGGACCACTTCATGTCAGACGATGGGATAAGATCCAGTCTAATGTAACCATCCAGGCTGACTCTCTCTGTCTGCCTGTGTCTCTGTGTCTCTCTGTCTCTGTCTGTCTCTCCCCTCCCCCTCTGACGTACATATATACGTCAGAATCCTTCCCTCCCGCCTGTCACGGATTAAAGGTAGATCATACAAATTAATTAGTGTCATCCAGATGCTTGTGTTTTGCTGCTGCTGCTCTGGTGTGTGTTGCTCGGTCCGAAGAGAGGAGGGTGGAGGAGGAGGCCACCAGCCCGGAGGTTGGGGGGGCTGGGGGTTGGAGGTTGTTTGGTGTTGGAGGTGGGGTGGGGTCTCCATCACATCTGCTCGGCAGCTTTTGTACTCACTTCAAAGGGAACAGCCGTGGCCTGATGGCTACATACACTGTTCAGATACCCCGTGGTGTGTACTAGCAACACATGTACTGTACGCCGCGGTCTCACTGCGTCTCCATTCATTTTCACAGATCTTTGTTGTCACTGTTGGTTCACGAACAGCAGGGAAATAAAAAAGTAAATGATAATGAAATTAATAAATATAAACTCTTAGACTCTACTTGTCTCCATTCCAGTGTGTCCTTAAGTATTGCATTAATTCGTGCTAGAGATTTGCATACACTTTGCGGAATGTCCGATATTTTTTGCAAATATTCCAATGTTGCCAAAACACCTAATTTCTTAGTTTAACAACATCATCATGGGATAATATTTATTTATCTGTACAAACCACTGTGTTAGAGATTAATTGAATGAGCTGCAATGCTGCCATCTAGTGACTGTCAGTCTAATATACAAGTGTTTTTCCCCAAAATAACTTTATAACTTGGTGTAATCCAAAGATTTCCCCGTCGGGTACAAATAATTGGATGAAAAAATTACTGCTATTCTTGCATATTTTTTTTTTTATAATATAACAACGCTAATATTGACCTTCTTACGAAGATATTTTTAAAGTCCATTTAAACCAAGGGAACACGAGTGTGAAAACTGGAGCAGTAGTAAACAAAACATGCATAAACAGGAATCTAATTTTGAAAGTTTTTAGTTGAAAATGACAGAAAATTGTAAAGTCACTGGTCTGGAACTTCATAAAATTCACTTTTTTTTTTAACAAGGGAGTAAAAACAAGGCTTAAACAAAGAGCAATCATGTTGTAAAAGCTTCCATTTTTCTTCTGCGGGGGAGAAATGTCAGCGACCACAGACTGTACAGCTGCACGGCCCTTTTATGGTATTAATCTTTTAGATGTTTCTCTGCAGACGGCGTCGGATCACACACTGAATCTATTAGACCCGGAGAGGACGTTGATGTTGTGTTTGTGGACAGAACGCTGTAGGAAACTGTGATGGACGCTGTTAGCCGTTCCCTTGACGGGAGCCTGTGCAGGAGTCGTGATTAGTAGATCACGGAGCGGCGGGACGACAGGGGGAGTCGTCTGAACACAACCGCGTTAGTGTTGCTACAGATGAGGGCCACGTCCTCTGCTGCGGCTGCTTTACTTCACGCACTCAGGATAAGAGCCCAGTTGATGGATGGATCCCGACTGGAGCGCCGGCCGTGTGTTTCAGGGCAGGATGCAGGAGGAAGTCTGTGTGGTCCCCCAAAGGAAGTTCTGTAGGAAGGGGCGGGTCAAAGAGAAGACCTGTCATTAATCAAACTTCCCCCTTCCTGCCACCGCTGCTCTTTCTACCCTCCCTCCTGCTTTGGTAACTCTTTCTGTCACAACTCTTCACTCATTCCTAGTCATTTCAGCTCCGTGATCATGATCTCCCGGTTTGAGAACCCACTCCTGTTGCCGTGCAGCCCCTAAACATCACTTTGGGAGGTCTTTAATGCTGTTAGGAGGTGGCAGCACGGGGTTTATGCCCTCCAACGAGAAGAGATTGACTCTTAGTTTAACTCGGTTTTCTTAATTCACTTACACGCGGCGGTTTCTGCTCTCCGCCACAAGCCTTTTTACTTCCCGTGCGGCCCCGGTTCTCTCTGATGCCAGTTTGGGGGCTGCCTTAATGTGAAAGGTCAGGGAGAAAATTACGACGGTGCTGCAGGAGTCACTAGGCGTGTGTTGTGTTCACTTACTGCTTTGGCCTCTCTGATTGTTTGGCTTCTGTTTGTCAGTTTGTTTTGCACGGGGTCAACAAGGCCTGGGTGAAAAACTGGCCGCACTCTCGCTCTTCTCTCTGAGTCTCTTTGTTTTGACCACTGCAAACCAAACAACCTAAAACTTGTTTTCACGTAGGTATGAGGCAACTAGGAATAGGTACAAGGTGATTTGATAACCCACTCTCATAGAATTCAAATCAAGCAAATTAATTTTATAAAAAAAAAATTATAAAAATCTCTTTTTTTGCCTTTCAAAATAAGAGATTTACTAAAATAAAACACATGCTCAACAGCTGATTCACATTATTTTGATTTTTTGACCAGCGCCCATTCGGAACGGTTCCCCGACCAACTTTTGGGTCGGGACTCACCAGTTGAGAACCACTGCTCTAAACCAACCAGCTGAGAATTTCCGCTTGGGAATGCTGGACTGTGAACTACAAATTTCCCTTGATTTTTAAGGATTTGGCCATATGTATTAAGCACTTTTTAAAACCCTACGTCCACTTTATGAAGACTTTTGGGAAAACGTCTTCGTATTAGTTACGTCATTAATCCGCTACTTCCTTAGACTAGCATAGGCTAGGCAAATCTTTTGATTCTTGGGCTACAGTCGTGGCAAAATTAAACATGGAGGTGCTGTGTCTGAAGCAGAGAGATGAAGCATTTGTATGAGTAATAAGGCTAAAATGCCTTATCTGCGCTGTCTACTGGTGAAATGCTGGTATTGCAGGCAAAAGGTAGAAATATAATGGTAATATGAATTTATGGAGACGTGTGATTTGGGTTGCAGTTGTGGAGACTGATGCCTTGGCAACCCAATAAGGAAACATATGAAGATGAAGGAATGAATCAGAATAAGTTAGACATGTTGGGCAGGGCCGCAGTGCAATACCCAATGGGCCACATCTGGCCCCCGGGCCTTAGCTTGCCCATGTTAAACCTGGCATCATCATGTGTCAAACTGTGTCACTACATGCAAATCAAACTCCTATTACTCCCTGAAGAAGCCAGTTTTGCGTCTAATGCCTTGATGTAAAGAACAAGTTGAATATTTAGCAACATGATCTTCTTGTCTAAGCTTTAGAAAAACTAGACTGTGCAGTTTGAAGACTTCAGAATGTGAAACAATAACCTGCATAAACATGGATTAAACCATCTTGCGCAGAACGTAACCTTAAGAATAAACCAGTGAGTATTTTCATGTTTCCACAAACAGATTATTAAGTATGATTAATAATGTTTATTCATCAAGTAAACACGAAAAACTATATTTTTCTGCAAACCCAGTGCATCTGTCGGTGGAAACGTCTCCGTCACCAAACATCCTCAGGTGTTTACTTACCTAATGGGATCCTGATCTACCGGTGTTTAATCCATCACTGTTACACCGTCTGTGACGCACATTCAGAAGTATGTAGTCCCTGTGTGTTTTTTTTTTTCTTTTTCATCATGGCCCCGTTCTCATTTATTAAAGCTCAAATTTGAACCCAAATCTCTGCCTCCACCAGTTTGACTCAGATATTTGGATAATAACTGACAGGCCTCACTGCGCTGCTTCCCACATACGTCTAATTTTGATGTTCACCGCAAGGAGCGATCGGTTCCTACACGCTGCAGTCTTGGCTTTTTCTCCCATTAAAAAACCACAAATGCAGCCTGCGAGCTGTAACAGCCTCGTCGGGGCGTTTGTACACGTAGGCAGTGCAACCAGGGTAGATGTATTTGTGTAGTACTTTTCTACTCTTACTGATCACTTCACACTACACCTACAAACCTGCAGACATGTCACGTGACCCTGGCTAAGCTGCTGGGAGGGGTTTTAGGAAACAAACCTCTCAGCCAGGGCCAGGGATTGAACGTTGATGCCATGCATGGACAAACTAAGGCCTGGGGCCCGGATTTGGCCCGTACGTTTTTTCTCTGGGACCCACATTTTTCTACGGTCATTAAGTCACGACCCACTCTCATAGAATTCAAACCAAGTAAATTAATTTTCAAAAAAAAAAAAGAATCACTTATTTTTTCCAATTTATTCAGCAATGTGTGCCTTTCAAAATAAGAGATTTTCTAAAATAAAACACATGCTCAACAGGTGACTCACATTTTTGATTTTTGACCAGCTGTTCCGGACCCATTCAGAACGGATCCGTGACCCACTTTTGGGTCGGGAACCACCAGTTGAGAACCTGAGTTAGTCTGACTAACTGTGATTACTGTTGAGTTGTCATAAATATAATACAATAGTTCACTCTTCTTCTGCAAATCCATTTAATTCTTCATCATTCAGGGTCTGAGTTGGGCAATTTCGGTTGCAACCTGTTGGTTCTGTTTTGTCAAGTTGGTCTGGTTGCTGTTAATGAGCTGTTCCTTGATGATTCTGAACTGAAATCCTTTCGTATCAGTACTCTGGACTGTTAAAACACAGTAATGGAAAGCAAACTTCTTGTCAATGTGACATAGTGATAAACCCCATCACCAAAGTCAACAGGGGGCAGCTTTGAGCGCCCCGGGAGCAGTGAGTGGGGATGGTGCCTAGTGAAGTGGACCTCGGTGGTAACCGGGCAGTTGCTGGATTCAAACTTGGAGCCCCCTAGGCCACCACAGCAGGTGTAGTTCACTATCACTCCACCAGGTTCCTGACGCCAGTAGCCGTAAGGCTCCACCAAAACGTCAAGCAGTGCGGCTTAGTTCTTTAGCAAAGTCGTACCTAAATATTTTGGCCGATTGTTGACCGAGGTTCAAGGTTAGTAAACACAACCAGAATCCACACCTGTTGCACACTGGCTTGTACTGGGAATATAATTATTTTCCCTGCAATACTCATGCTTTCCCTATAGATGGCATAGAGCAGGATCAAAGCAGATTTAGCATTTGAGTCTTAGTGCGTCATTTGTTACCTGGTCAGCAGTCTCCACCACTGTTAGCCAAATCACACTCTACTGCACCACAAAAGTCTCGTCTTTGGGTTGACCAGTGGTGGTCAACAACAAGGTCCTCCTAGACGTTGACAAACGCTCCATCTTTCTGCTCCTATCACGATTCCCGTGTGCAATTTTGAGGCCAAATGCGTCCCCTCAACTGCACTGCAGGTTCCGTCAACACTCCTTTTTTTGCTGATAATGCGGTGTTATTAAAGCAGTCAGGTCGGGCGGGGAGGAGGAGCGAGGAGACAGGAGAGGACAAAGGCTAACGGGGTGAGAGCGTTCTAAAACAGTGAAAGTATCTGACCGAAGGCGGGGGCTTCTGTTATCAGCCGGCGTGGAGGAGATAGGTGGGATAATTGGTCTCCTATGCTGCTGCTCTGCATGCAACTTTAATGAGCCCACACTGTTGCTCGTTCAACGTATAGAGGAGAGATTGCAGATAAGGAGGAAACACAGAAGTGATGATATTTATAGACGGAGATAGAAGTCGGGACTGAGAGAAGAGAGGTTTAATTATTGCTCTGCTCCTTCTGTCTATCGTTAACGTTTTAAGTCGTTTGATGCTTCACCGTCGCCTCATCGACGTCTCTTCCTGCATCGTAGATCAGATGCGCGATCGGCGCGGCCCTTGTGGTTCTGTACGTCGGTGCAGGTGTCTGACTCCGCACACGGGGTTGAATCATTCCATGACTTCATTAAAGATATGGATCCGTACGGACACAAAGCGTCTTTTTATGTTGATTATGATATTGATTCTTCATCGTTTACTCAACTTCCAAGAGCTGAACGCAGGAAAACGCAGGAATTGATGGCATGGGAATTGAGTTTAGACGTTGTAAAAAGGCCTGTTAGTCATTTGTGACTTGAAGTAACGACTGAAAATGTACACGGAAAAGGGTTTCAATCTTGGAGTTAGAATGAGATGATCTCATCAGGTTGTGGAAGTGCATCATGGGTAAAAAGTACAGTTTGACTGCTTTTTCATTAATCAAATAGACCTGAATGTGACATTGTTGCATCAGAAGGAAACTGTTGCGTTTCGTTACTAGTTACTAGTTACTAAATTATAAAAGTAACTAATAACTAGTTACTTTACTTTAAAAACACTATCATAATGAAACGTAGTGAAAAAATCAAAACAAAATAGATGTTTAGACATTTTGACAGGCATTTTTGACTGACTGTTTATTTCCCTATAAGGCAAGAAGACCCGCCCAGGTCTCTTTCTGATTGGCTTAGCCTGAAACATTAACCTATGTCAACCAATCATCGCTCCTTTTCAACGCATGGGTTCAGTTAGTGTCCACGGCCGTCTTTCACTCATGACTGACAGGCAGCAGACAGACTCCACTGACACACAGTCCTCTCTCCGTGGCCGGGACAAACCGTCCATTTGGACCACGGATCGTAACGAGCCCCTTTACATAACAGTAACAATAATGGCGTAACTGAATGGGAAAAGTAACGCGTTATTAGTTACCTAGAAAAGTAGTTTAGTTACGTTACGGCGTTGCAAGTAACGCGTTAGTCCCAACACTGGTTAATTGGCAGCGAAAAATAATTGTCCGATCCTTCCTTCCTTCCTTCCTCCCTTCCTTCCTTCCTTCCTTAAGTGTGTCACTTTAATTGGCCACAAAACCTGTCAAGACCAGGAGCCAGATCTGACGTGATGTGTTTGCTGGCTGCAGAAAGACGACTTGAGTTCCCTGTAGGTGTCGTTAAAATCCCACTGACATCATTAATAGTCTGATCTGGATTTGATTAGGAATCAGAAAGAGAGAGAGAGAGAGAAAGACGGCCAGAAAGAGAGAGGGTGAGACAGTCGATGGAGTTTGACGCTTTAAAATGTCGCTTCTCGACACCGTGGTTCTAAAATGTACATTACAACATGAGAAACGCAGGAGTGTGAGGCAGTGACTGCGCTCTGGCTCATGTGGTCATATTATCTTAAACACACCCATACACACACACACACACACACACACACACTCTCCCTGTCTTTCTGTCTCACACACACATGATTATAAGCAGTACGGGGGTGAAAAACTTGGCGACATCTTCCCTCGTCTGAGGGGCTTGGACCAGGGCTCGGGCTCGGAAAGCTGGCTTTCCTCTCAGGAAGTGTTGTTCCTCACCGCTCTCCATAAACACTGGAAAAGAGAGTCAAAAGAAGAAAAAAAAAAAGTCCCAGACTCACTATTTCCACTGTAAACACACTGACCTACACATATTATAGCCCTCCCTCGCTTTATTTCTCCCATATGTGTCTTGTCGCCTTCTCGGGGCAGAACTC
This sequence comes from Paraplagusia blochii, assembly GCA_016785265.1. Lineage (NCBI taxonomy): Eukaryota > Metazoa > Chordata > Actinopteri > Pleuronectiformes > Cynoglossidae > Paraplagusia > Paraplagusia blochii. The sequence continues at coordinate 98,948 of JAFBJS010001680.1, read as the reverse complement.
TGGGTGTTGTCCCAGAATCACAGGAATATTACAAAGTGTTCAACGTCCAAAAGTAACTTTTGGACTTTTTTTTGGAGGTCCCTCACATGTCAAATTCCAGACAGTCTTTGTTTAAGAAGAACTTTTTGACAAATGACAGTTGAGGTGAAGTTAAAGTAAACGGTTTTAGTGAGAACAGACTTGAAAGTTAAAAGTAACTTTGATTTACTCCAGTGTTGAAGACACTGTTCTGTCTTTTACATTGAGATACGATGAGTTTATTGAATATATACAGTATATTCACATCAACCAAATACATTTGATTTAGAACTGAATCAATAAGTTGCTAATTAACAGTAGTAATATATTTAGTAAACATTACTATTCAAAACATCTTGCAGAGGAGAATTGACATTGTCAGGTGATGGGAATTGAACCCTGGACCCTCTGCTGGCAAGGCAGGCACACAAACCGCTAAGTCACCATGACACTAATTTTAGGACCAAGTCAATTCAAATATTTGCCCACACCTGCTGTCATATTTCTTGACCAATGAATTGTTGTTGTCTTCTTCTTCTTCTTCTTCTTCTTCTTCTTCTTCTTCTTCTTCTTCTTCTTCTTCTTCTTCTTCTTCTTCTTCTTCTTCTTCTTCTTCTCCTCCTCTTCTTTTTCCTTCTCCTTCTCCTACTTCTCCTTCTTCTTCTCTGTCTTCTTCTCTTTCCTCTCCTTCTTCTTCGCCTTCTTTTTCTCCTCCTTCTCCTTCTTATTTTTCTCCTCTTCCTCCTCCTCCTCCTCCTCCTCCTCCATCGTCTTCTTCTCCTCCTTCTTCTTCTTTCCTCTTTATCATCCTTTTCCATCTCCCTCTGTCCTCTGTATCTTCTACTCTGACTCCAACTACCTCCATGTCCTCCCTCACTGCATCCAACAATCTCCTCTTTGTCTCCTACCTGGTAGCTCCATCTCCAGGATCATTCTTCTACCAATGTCTCCCCTGTCCCCTCCTCTGAACATGTCCAAACCATCTCAAACTGTCTTCTCTAGCTTTTTCTCCAAACCTTCCTGTCTGTGTTGTCCCTCTAATCACCTCATTCCTGATCCTGTCCA
>JAFBJS010001680.1:75373-97636 GCA_016785265.1 Paraplagusia blochii | reverse complement strand
GAGCGCAAGCAGGCGGCCAAGGGGCTGGTTTTAGGGCCAAAGGATAGAGAGCGAGAGAGAAAGAGAGACCGAGGGAGGGAGATCGAGGAGTTCATCGGGGAGGGAGAGTGAGGGAGAGACAATAGTGGTGGCGGGAAGAAAAATAAGAAATTGCAGGGGTAAAACAGTCAGAGATGAAGGAGGGAGCAGCTGGTGTGATGGAGAGACGATGGAAAGGAGGATATAAAAAGAACAGGGGAGGGTTGGACAGAGGAAGCAGGGAGTGTCTTCTCCAGTGGAGACAGACTCTGCAAATGGCCAGTTAGTGGCTCTCAGAGAGACCATCACGGCCTCTTATTAATTTCAAGGGGCAGCGAGACGGCAGATTGGAACATCTGAGGGAATCTGTCCCAACTCCCTGTCCCGGCAGCTCCAGTGCTGTCGCTCTGTCCCTGTCTCTGCAGAGAGGTCTCTGCTGCTGCTGCAGACACAAAGATGTCACACCAACCAAGTCTCCGGTCCAAATGTTTTTGTTCTGAGGACGGAGATATTTAATGATGTCATAAAGTGCAGAACAGAGGACGTGTAGAATCTTCTTCTCCTTTCAGCTTGTCCCTTTTTTCAGGGGTTGCCACAGCGAGTCAAACATTTCCATCTCCCCCTGTCCTCTATATCTTCTACTCTGACTCCAACTACCTCCATGTCCTCCCTCACTGCATTCATCAATCTCCTCTTTGTCTCCTACCTGGTAGCTTCATCTCTAGGATCATTCTTCTACCAATGTATCCACTGTCCCTCCTCTGAACATGTCCAAACCATCTCAATCTGTCTTCTCTAGCTTTTCTTCCAAACCTTCCTGTCTGTGTTGTCCCTCTAATACTATACTATAATTAATATAGCATATTTATTATGTGGGTTGGGATGGTGATATGGTCAGAACACCTGTGTAGCAACCTGGTGGATATGACAGTAAAACCCTTGTGGACAAAAGTCCACTTCCTTAACCTTCTGTGGGAATCAAACCCATTCCAGTTGGTTTGACCACGTAGGAGAACCAGAGACTTCATTAACAGATACTCCACCGTAGGGTTCGGCCACCAGGGGTCCTCGGAGTTGATCGACAACCCGTCGATGACTGTCTTTATTAGCTGCCGCATTAAACCGCCCTGCTGGCAGCAGCAGGTCCTGAGCCATCGCTATCTTCATCAAATATTTACTCCGCCTGGATCTACAACAACATGAAGTACGGCCACATCAAATACTACTCAGTACCAGGACAATATCCAGTCCAGACCCTCGTAGTACTCACTCTCGTCCCCATCTGCCTCCGTTTGCCTTTTTTTTCCTGTCGCATCTAATCCAGATTTTTATCGACGCTCCTGTCAGTTTAGCATCAAGTCGAGGATTATCGCAGCATAAAGACTTAAACGGTTTGTTTTAATAACAAGTTTCTTCCTGCTGCTCCGATCTACAGCCGGCGGCGATGAACTGTTGGGATGTTTGACGTGTCACACTCCTGACAGGCGTCAGGAGATTGGGGAAATTATCGTAATTGTCCTGTAAATTGTAAAAAAGCATCTCTCGGCCCTGACACCAAATGGGCAAAATGGACTTGCAGAGAAACAGAGAAGACGCAGGTATTTTCTGTAATGTGTTAACAACGTGTCAAGCTTCGGCCCGTAATGCTTCCAGCAGGTCGGTGTGAAGGTGTTCTCCTCAGGAGAACATCCTGCTCCATGGAACCAGGGGGAAACGTCGGAGAAAGAAAAAAAATATATCCTGCTCGACGTGCAGTCTGTCAGAGCCGGGGCCACTGGGAGAATCTGTTTGTTTTGTTCCCTTCAGATGGAATCACGCTCAGGGGAAGATTGAAGCCCGTGGCTGCTGATTGACCAGCACTTAGAGGAGGAGACAGTGTTGCTGGTCCGGCTGCTCTGCCTGGTTGTCCAGCTGCACGGCTGCCTGTAGCCTTAGTGATTCATGTCACACTGTAATTGGTTTACCTGCTCCCTGTGTGTCTGTGCTCTGAGAGGACCAAAACAAATTACCCAAGGATGACCTCTCGCCATCTCCTCCTTCTCCTTCTCAGCACCGCCCTCCCTCCTCCCCTGCTCCTTCCTCACCTCCTCTATCTCATCCTTGGCGTCTCCCTCCGCCTCCTGATACATGTACAACTGTTTCTTCCCCTTTTTTTCCCCCTCTCCACCTCCTCCACGTTTTTGTCTCCTCACTCCCTGCTGCATTTCAAAAGAGTGGAGTGAAAGAACGCCGTACGCCGCCTCTCCGTGTGCGTCAGGGATCAGACTTAAATGAAGAGCAGGACCAGGACTATTTTGTCTTTTTAACACTAAGAGAGTGTTGTGTTGAAGCCAAGGTGTTTGTAGGACCTGTGCAGACAGGTGTGTTGTGTTGTCCACCGCGCAGCCCTTTATTCTGGCACCTGAATGCATCCACAAACAGAACATAAAGGAAACAGTTTTGTTTTGTTGATCTGTTTATTTCATTTTATACTTAGATGTCCTTGAATAAATACTGACTCAAAAATCACTACAAAAATATATATATTTTTTTTTTACTGTTTAAGATTTTTATTTTGTCTTCTGAGAATTTTTTAAAAATTAAAATATAATGTTTTTATAGCATATTATTTTATAACTACATAGCCTGATTTTTTAAAATAATTCTATTGTTTTATTTTTAAGGCGTCATTGTTATTATTTTTCTATTGTTAAAAGGAAGATGAAGTGTCTAAGTGTGACTAAGGACTGGTATTGATTCATTCACTACCAGTCATTTGTTAAGTCTCCACCACTGCCACCCAAATCCCACTGTTCCATCCTGTGGGTGGTGAACCCACTGGAATTTATCTGGGTCGGGACGACGCTGTGGTCAGAACCTGGCAGCTGGTCCACAGTGAAACCCATATTATTATTATTATTATTATTATTATTCATCTGGAGCTAATTATCTGATCATCAGCGAGTCACAGGGGGGCAGCAAACTCCACACTTGTCACCCAAATCACACTTCACCATACTGTGAGCCTTTCTGTGGTTGGTGAGCCCACTGGAAGTTTTGTGGGTTGGGATCCAAAAAGGGTCAACAAAGCACCTGGACTTCTTCTTGGAGTTGAAAGACGTTTCATTCCTCAACTGAGGAACTTCATCAGGTTCTGGTGCGTTGGGATGCAATCAAAGCCCACTGCATCGTACCAGCCCCTTACGAACTTTCATGTAGGTCATAGGTATCAAACTCAATCTCCAGAATTGAAAACTGTCATGAAGTCAGAGGCCAAACTCAGTATAGCTTCAGAAATTAACCATAAACGTCCATCTTTTTCCTTCTCTCCAGACATGAAATAGTGTTTTTTTCCTGAGGATCCACTGAATCTGGAACAGACAGAGCTTATTAGTATCAACACATGAGAAATTGTAATACAAAAAAATTCACACATCATCTGTATTTGGTTCTTATTCAGTCTCTTAGTTGAATTTTTAGATCATTTCCAATGTAAATCTTTCTTTACAGAACAAATTGTACGTGCTATAACAAAATAAATTCCATTATTATATAACAAATTCTGAGAGAACGTAAGGTCTACATACTGGTGGGCCAACTATAGTACACATTTGATTATATCTTGCGGGCCAAAAATAATTATTTTGTGGACCAGATTTGGTCCCCGGGCCAGAGTTTGGCACCTGTTGTGTAGGAGGTGAGTTCACTAAAAGTTGCCAACTGGCCAAACTGGGATTTAATCAGGCCCAGGAGGTGAAGCCTGGAGTTTCACACCAATGACATTGCCTCTGAGCCAAGGCGCCATAGTAGTAGTATTTCTTCACGCAGTACTTTTGTCCTCATGTCCCTCTCTAGACCAACTGATGCGTTCGTTTTATTTTCTTGCAACATTTCATTCCACACAGTCAGACGCCCCCAACTGACAAAACACCTTTGTCTGCGTTGACTCTTTCAATTAATGGCCTCTTGCTCTGCAGACGTGTGTTATTTCATCCTGATAGAAGCCAGATTTCTAATAGGAAATGCTTAGGACGAACATCTTTTTTTTTTTCCAGTAGTTAATTGGATTTGCTCCATAAATGATAAGAGACAAAAAAAGAAAAAGGAAAAAAAAAAAAAAAGGTTTCGTTCTGCAGGCGCCGTTTCTCCGGAGGAGGTTTTGTTGTGGAGCGTGCTGAGCAGCCAGGCTGGATGATGTTATTTTTTATTATTATAATGATTTTTTTTTTCTTTTTTTGTTGTGAGGGATGTGCTTTTGGGCAGTGGAAAGAGACGGGGAGTGGAGGACAGACAAATATATATTTTTGCTCTCTCTAATGATACCGATACTATTTCACGCTATACTGAGCAGATTGAATCACAATCACTCTTCGCAGGTCTCACCCTCTCTATCTCCCTGTTCTCTCCCCCTCCCTCTCCCTGGTGCACGGATATTCACCCCCGCTCGCATCAGCAACTATTACAGCAGCATCCACACACTCCTGTACACAGATCTGTCCCACTCTTCCCTGGGTGCAGGTTGTTTAATTGCGTCTGGGTCAGCAGTTTGCAGCCACTGAAACAAGAGGACAAGGAATTTGTCAGTTTACCCCGTTCAGCAGCGGCCGGGGGTGAGGGTGGGGGGAGGAGGGTGGAGGGCAGTGTGAACAAACAGCTCTGCTGGAGTCAGGCCCGTCAGACTCCGCTGTCAGTCACTCTCCTCCCTCATCACTTTCCCCACAGAACGGACTCAGAGTACGAGGCGTTCCTCTGATTGTCTGGCCGAGCGATAAAGGTTACGCACAGAGGCTTTGACGTTCACTCTAATACACGCTCTCTACTTCCCGTATATGTCACGAGAGATATGTATTTTTTTTTTGTGATAGGAGAGAATCCAGGGTATCAGCAGGTACAGTGTATAGGATCTGCCCCAGTTGGCATTTATCGCCCCGTAGATGTTTGACACTATGGAATAATGGAAGTTCCTCCCCCTGCTGTCGTGCTATGATCACGCAGGTACAGTAGCTTCTGCGCTAGAAATGCCGTTTTCGTTAAAAACTGTCAAGTGTCACTCCGAAAAATACCAGACATTAGCAACAAGCAGAGGAATCCTGGAATGAAATACACCTCACTGTGAGTCGGCCTCCGAACATCGTCAGAAAGTTTTCATTATTAATAAGTCTGTGCGCAGCGTGACCACCTTCAGGCAGTAATTTGAAGTTCAAGTCTTTAATAAAGCAATGACAACATTTATAAAGTATATTAAATTGTCTAGTTACTCAGACTAACTGTTGAGAATTTGTATTTGACAGTGAGCATTTAAGGCCAGAAAATATGTTTTTCTATAATGCAATAATAAAAATAATATTATATTGATGGGCCAAGATTAGCACAATGATGTATTATCATTTTTTTTCCTCCTGAGCGAGAGTTTCGCCAAATTAGTACCCTAAAGATAGCTTTGGGGATAAAGGGCTGTAGATTACAGTAAGTGTCACTAGATGGCAGCATTGTAGCTCATTGTAGTTATTATCCTATTTATTTAAAAAATTAGGGTTTTGTGCTTTTGTGCATGTTTCCTGTGTGTTTGACCGCAACCTGTAAAGCTTTGGATTTTTGTTAGGGATGTCTGTAAATGATACTTATATCGGTCGATTGTTTTTTTTTTTCTTAGATCTCCAAATTCCGATAACAAATTGCTTTGGTTTTTGCCAAAATTCCTGAATTCACACATGGGGTTCAGTAACGTTTACCTCAGTTTTCTGGGGGAACTTTGGCGAATTCTTTGGACAAGATCTGCAAAATTCGGATACAAGCAGAAGTTACATTGGAATTCCCTGCTTTGAGCCAGTGATCTGAGCACAAACACCCACGTTACCGAGTCGCTGAATCAGGTAGATTATATTTCTGACTCCCCAAAGCGAACGTTTGTTGCTGACGCAGCAGAGAAAACATGTTTGTGTCTGTGATCTCGCATCCATCGTTGGAAACCTCCTCTCCTCCCATGGGTTTCTGGAGACAAATACCTGCAGTTCTCCTTAAACGATGCTCCTTAAGGACAGACGTCGACAGAGCGACTCTCGTTTCCCCCACATCACAGCTGTTTGGAGCGTTCTCGGGCGTCACGGTGTTGCACCGTGCTCCGGTGGTTGTCATTTTAAGAACACAGGATAAACAAACGACGACGTTTACCTCGTCTCCCCGCTCACTCTGGGGAGAAGTCATTTTTATAGAGGCCGCCGTGTTTGATGCCGAGGAGAGGGTTGAGCTTTCCCAGAGGCCGCAGGGAGTGATGCGTCTAATGCTTGGGGAGAGAGAGAGGAAGGGGAAATAACAGGAAGTCAACGGAATACGAAGTTTGGTTAAGAAAAAGACAGAGAGAGGGAGGACGGGGAAGCAGAGGGGGGTGAGTGCCTTTCATAGATGCACTAAGAGCAGAGCTTGTGAAAGCAGAGAGGAGGGGGAGGCAGAGGGGAGCACAGCTGAGTGGTGTTGATTGGCCTGTTTGAAAACACATGAACAGCAGACAGAGAGGGAGAACAGGCGGGTGGACGAGGGAGGGAGTGTGCAGCGGGAGAAGGAAAGTGTCGCTCCGTGCCGTGCTCCGCCGCAGCCCGAGTCACATTAGAGCAAATGAATCCATTCCACCTCCTGTTATGGCAGCTCCCGCACGGGGCCTCAGGAAGGAGCAGGGAGGGGAGAAGAGTGGCAGGAGGGTGGGAGAGACCGGGAGGAAGGAAAAGAGAGAAAATGATGGAATTGAAAATGGAAGATGATGGAGAGTCGCTGCATGCTGGGTGGCTCTAATGATGTCTGAGGGCTATAGAAATGGGGGACGCGGCCAGAACACGGTGGGGGGAGAAAAGCCGTGGTCATACAAGTGAAGAGGAGAAGGAGGATAAGAGCTGATCTCCTGCTGGCTCCTCAGAGCAGGAGTAATGGTTTTGTTTCGCCTCTTTTCAGACTGTTGCTATAATGAAGATGCCCTCTGGCCAGACTTCACCTGTTTGCTTCTTCATACTGTGGTGGACTGCCCTTTATGGGTGTTGGAGTGAGTTCCACAAACAAGTACCAACAGGCACCGATTGTTATGCATAAGAATGAATCTCCTGCAGCTTCTGCAGCTCAGACGATGAACTCTGCTGCAGAGCTGTCAATTTTCATCTTATAATTCCAAGTTCCTTTCAACGTGGAGAGAAAAAAAAAAAAACGTCAGGAATTCTTAGTGTCTGAAGTGGTTATTAGATGTTCCAGCAGGGGGAGCTCCACTATCATTACTATTACAGAACCCACAGGTTGTAAAAAGTTCATCGTCCTTTCATTGGTGGGTTGACAGTTTGAAACCCGATCCAGGGTGAGGCCAGTCATCAAATAACTATACAATATCAAATAAAGCTAGCCTGTGTTAGTTAGGAATATCTTAATCTGCATTATTTAGTAATTTTGGTCGGGATGCTATCAGTTTTTCGTCAAAATTCTGAAAACACTGGCCGGGATCGTATATAGGGTCCTTCATTTTGATGTAAACCGTTGCATGTGGCAGTATTGGTTGATATCCAAATCGGAAATGTTTGTACGATATCGGTAAATGCTAATATCGCCAAGACTAAATGTGGTAGTGAAGGTGCTGCAGGAGGCAGCTAGCTAGGGCAGGTGGACCCAACTTGCAAGAGAGAAGGAGTGGAATTAAGTCACGTATTTATTCATGTCATTCAAGCAGTTTCTCATGCGATCACACTAGGGATGTACGATAAAATTGTTTGGCCGATATTTTCATAATAATGTGTAACATCGGTAAGATCGATTACCGATGTAACACTCCAATAACAAATTTGTGTTTTGCCAAATTCGCTGGAATCACATATAGAATCCGTCGCAATCACATATCTCAGTCTCCCTGACTGCCACCCAAATCACACTGCACCATACTGTGAGTCTTCCTGCAGGTGGTGGGTTGTGTGGGTGGTTATGCTCATAACAAACCTGGCAGGTGGGGGATTTGAACCTGAAACCCTGCAGACCCAGGTCCGCTTCCTCAACCACTAGGCCACAACTGCCACTGGTTAGCACTCCCGCCTCAAAACCAATCGAAACGAGGCCTGTTTCCTTATTGGTTGATATTGGAATTAGGGTTTCGGACATGACTAGTTTAAGGTTCCGTCAGTTTTTGTGACTCTAAACAAAAACAGAAAACCTTTCAGGGGGAACATGTGACCTGTGAGATCATCCTACAGAGCAGAGGCAGCGGTGTCACATCTTTAATGGAACCCCTGCTGACTGATTACATTCACAAAGCCGAGAGCAGGCGTCGACAAAAGGTGGTAGTCATTTGTCTGCAGTGACGAATCACGCCGTCGACGAGTGATCATGTGCCCAGAGAGAGAGACAGAGAGAGAGACAGAGGGAGAGAGAGACAGAGACAGGGGCTGATAATGAAGAGATAATTCCAGCACTTCCTCTCTTTCCTCTCTCCATGTCGATTTGCCTCACCCAGTCAGAACCTTCTCACCCTCTCGTCTCCATACTTGACTGCCCTACATATTACTCTGCTTTTGTTTCTGACTACTTATTTCTTGGCCCACTTCCCCCAATTTGTTTTGCTCAGGAAAGTGATAAGAAGGCAGATTGAGTGAGAGCGAGAGAGACAGAGAGAGAGAGAGAGACAGCGAGAGAGAGGGAGAGACATTGAATGGTAGCATTGTTTGTTGTTTGCTCTCCTCTGTGATTCATCACCGTTGCCCTCCCACTGTTGTTTAAAGACTTGTAATATGGGCTGCATTAGTGCAGTGTAATCTTCTGCCCAGCAGCTCTGGTTAGCAGCACTGAGTGGGTCTCATTAAAGAGGACGGGGGACATGAAGTGGGTTGATACCTCAACTTAAGGTGGGTGTTTTGATACTATGGGTTTGATACTAAGCACTGGTACCTTAGTAGCGTAGGTACTGGTATCAGGCAACAATGTTTCGAGTCATCCCTAATTTGTATCTTTTGTTTTGTAAAGAACCTTTACTAAAATGTATTTTCAATTGTTTGAAGAACTTTATTCATCCATTAGGAGTATCCTTCGGGAAATTATGCCTCTGCATTTAACCCATGACCATATGGAGCTGTAGGGGGGATTCGAACCAGGGACCTTGCGTACCCAAAATCCATGTCTTAACCTATTACTTCCAAATGTTCCAAATTCCAGGAAGTCATACCACTGTACAACAGGTAGCCATTGCCTTAGTCGATACTGATGTAGTATTGACTAAGCCGACCGAGGCTTAGAGGCAATGCCTCTGTCCTGGTGTGAACTCCAGGGTTCACCTCCTGGGCAAGTTCAATTCCCGGTTAAGTCGGTTAGCTTACAGTGGGCTCACCACCTGCAGGAGGGTATGGTACGGTGCGATGTGATTTGGGTGACAGTTGTGGAGATAGTTGCCAGATAATTAGACGGATGAAAGGACACTTTAGCTGTGGAGAAAAGGTTTAGGGTAAGGTAACCTGAGAGCAAGGTGACAATGGGGGCCTATGGTTAAGGAAGCAGACCTGGGTCCTCAAGGCTTCAGGTTCAAGTCCTCCAGCGGTGAGGTCTCACAGAACTTGCAGTGGGCTCTCCACCCACAGGAAGGCTCACATGGAGCAGTGTGATTTGGGTGACAGTCGTGGAGATAAACCTGATCTCATTTACAACTTAACTGAATATAACCAAGTGTTTCCAGCTCAGTCATTTTCCTCTCCAGATCCTTAGGGCTTTTCCTTTTTATTGACTAACAAAAGCACTGCCTCTCAGTAGGAAGGGTAGACGGAGGAGGGAGGAGGAAGGAGGGAGTCGGACCTGGTGGTTGAAGCTGAAAGTGAATGAAGAGGAGACATGGTTCTGGTACATGTGGGTGAAGCTCTCGCCAGCTTCACCAGTGTGTGTTTGTGTGGTGTGGAGCAGCAGGAAGTAGAGCTGCAGGAGAAGCGTTAATCAATAGCCACAAGGTCAGATGGCCGGCGTGGAGCCGGAGTGTGCCCTGTTAGCAGAGCTGCCTGGCTGCTGAAAGGGATTTGTAGCACTTGTCAGGGCTTAGAGGAGCCCTCTCTGGACCACTTGGCTCTGACTGAAGTCTGTGAAGGAACCGTGACGGCGAGTGGCAGGAGAGGGAGACATCTGCTGGACCGCAGCAGGAATGGCAACAGAGTAGGACCTAGGCCACCCATATTTAAGGGTGGTATGGTGGCCTAGTGGTTAAGGAAGCGGACTTGGGTCCTCAAGGCCCCCGGTTCAAACCCCCCCACCACCAAGTTACCGCTGAGGTGCACACACTACTCCGCGGGCGCTCAAAAGCTGCATGCCGTTTACTTGGTGATGGGTTAAACCAGTGCTTCTCAAAGTGTGGGGCGGGCTCCCCTCGGGGGGCGTGGCGTGATGCCGAGGGGGGCACGTGTGACCGTGGGGAACATGTTTTTTTTCCGCCATACTACAATAAAGTGTAATTGCACATCCTTGTAAGTTGAACTATATCTCTTAAAAAGGATACGATGTCATGCAGAGGTGTTGCTATAGCTATTTTATAGACAAACGCTATTATTTATAGTTGCGGCGGAGAGTGGGTGGTGGGGTGGGGGGCGTAAATTGTTTTCTTCTTGCTGGGGGGGCGTAACGGAAAATTATTGAGAAGCACTGGGTTAAACGCAGGAGTGACTTTTGGTTGTGTGCTGTGGTGTGAATCACAATATCACAGTGACAAAAAGAGGCCGATTACTGATGCTCAGTAATTCACCAACTGGAGCTGTTGGTGGCCTAGTGGTTAAGGAAGTGGACCAGGGTCTGCAAGGCCCCTGGTTTGATTCCCCCTACCACCAAGTTACCACTCAGGACCACTGAGCAAGGCACCGTCCCCTGAGCGAGCTGCCCACTGTTCACTTTGGTGATGGGTTAAATACAGAGGTAACAGTTTGTTGTGTGCAGTGGTGTGAATCACAACGTCACAATGAGAAGGAGTTCGATTTCCTTTCCTTCCTTTCCTTGTTATTCACTCAATGTTTCGTCTTGAAGTCTTGCCTTCAAACTTAATCACAGTGAAAAGTTCAAACCTGTGTGTTTACATGCTCTAATGTGTGTGTGTGTTAGAAAGGGAGGAAAAAAACAACGTGCATATTTGCGCCGAGATAAGCACAGCGCGCTGAGCGTTAAATCTTCCAGGCTGAGCCGCGCACTTCCATCATGTTCACCTCTCTTGTTCCGTTCCCGTCTTCTCCGGGGGGAATCTTAGGAGACCTCTTATCAGGACTCAACAGATTTCTAAGCCAGTGCCGTCTCACCCCTGCCCCCGTCCCCTCCGCCCCCTCTTCCCACCTGTGGTTTCTCTGTTTGACTTTTGTGCAGAGGAATCAGAGACAGACCAGGGCTGCTGTAGATGAACACAGACAAACTGGAACAATAGCTATTAATCCGCCCTGAATCTATTACTCAGAGTTTCGACCACTGTGTTGTTTCCATTTCAGAAAGGAAACACAGTAAAGATGAGTAATATCTGCTGGTTGAGGTGATCTTCACCAGGAACTATTGATTTTACCAGAAACTCTGAGTATTTCTACCTCAGAGATCAGATGAATCCTCCGTGTTGATCAGTTAATCAAACTCAGCTCATCAAAGCCTCCTCAGGTTCTCTCTCAACTTTCACAAATGTCTTCAAAACTGTAACTAAAAAAAGTTTCCAGCATCTGCCAGGAAAAAAAAACTCCAGGCCTTTCACTGAGTCACTGAACAAAAAAAAAAAGAAAAATCAGGATTCCCATTTTTGGAACTTTCATCCACAAACCTGCTCTAACAGATGTCTCTCCTCTTCTTTACAGGGTAAAGAACTTTTAATGGCGTCCCGATAGAGACATCAAGATGAACACGCTACCATCAATGGACCGGCACATCCAGCAGACCAATGACAGGCTCCAGTGCATCAAACAGGTACAAGTGCTTCAAACCTCAGACCTCTGCCAGGGCCGGGGCGACGACTCTCGGTTTCATCTGCACTTCCTCTCCGTTCTTTGACTCCTCGCTCTTCTCACCTTATATGGGCATCAGTTTTTCTGGCCATTAGCTCCACTTGCACAGATCATGTTGCACTGGGTCAGACAGCGAGACGGGCAGAGGGAGGTAAATCTGGCAGTGAGCTGGAGAGAAAAAAAAAAAAAAAAACTACTTCAAAGAGTCTAAAATTATTGCAGACCCGACTTCTTCTTCTTTTTTTTTCCCTCTTTCTCTGCACGTCCCACGTTGCTTTACATCGTGTTCCTGATTCATGACATTTCCAGCTCTTTTTTTGTCTTAAATGCTTCCTTGACTCCTCGCTCTCAGGGCCCAGTCCTTAAATTCAGATGGAGAGTGAAACACATTCAGACAAACAAGCTTGACCTCAGGGCTGCTGAGATTGATACTATATGAAAACTCACATGCTGGTTGGCAGGCTGTGTTTTTCTCTTTGCTACGTGGGTGTGATTTGAAGTATTTCCCCACGTTTGTGCGACACCGTTCCTGACTGTCGATGTTACGGTTTGGGAGTTTGCGATCCCACGTAAGGCATCCGAACACCCACGACTGTAATAGTAATATACCGTAATTTCCGGACTATAAGCCGCAACTTTCGTCACCCCAATTTCAACCCTGCGGCTAATGTTTTTTCCTTTCATTTTTTCTAACTGCTCGAACAGAAAAGGTAAGAGTGAGACAGGTAATGTCGAGGAAGACGCAAGTCACAACCGCCAATAAACACCATAGAAGAAGAAGTTTAACGTACGGTTACGTGCTTTGTACATAAATAAAATGAGCATAAACTGGCCCTCATCATGGAAAAAGAACGCTTATAGTCCGGAAATTACGGTACATAAAATAAGGCCGCTTTGTTGCTGCAACCTCCACGTTGCCATGTTTAACATCAACGCCTTGAATCGTTGAATCCTCCAATCCATGGCGTGTGTCTATGTGAGTACATCCAGACACCGACCACCGGTCGTTTCATGGTTTTCTGTCTTTTTTCTCCCCGCCAAAAAAACATCTGATTGGCAGAGTAAAGAAAAAGAGAATTTGTATCTACTTTTGTATCTCGAAGGCAACGTAGGTGTGAAAATGTGGTGATTTAACACAGAGGAACAAGTGTGCAGGGAGGAGCCATCATCTGTCTTTTTGATAGTACATCTGGTGTCTGTGTGAAGAGAATTGTTTCATTCAATTTATCACGGCTGGATCTGACAAACACTCTCCCTGTCATGAAGTGGAATTTCTATTCTATTTGTCAAATGTTTTATAGCAGGCATGGACAAACTTTTTGACCTGGGGGCCACAGTAGGTCCTAAAATGTGACAGGGGCCGCAGTCAGGAGCAGATAGATGCATAAAAGCCAGGAAGGAAGGAAGGAAAGCAAACTCCTTGTCATTGCGACATTGTGATACATACGAAATACAACCTCTGCATTCAACCCATCACCAAACTGAACTGTGGTCAGTGGAGTTGGGACTGTGCCATGCTTAGTGGGAACCTGGCTACTGGTGGACTCAAACCTGAAACCCTTCGAACCTCAGTCTGGTCCTTTAGCCGCTAGGCCACCAAATGGTTTTAGCCTTTCTGCAACCCCTTTGGGGAAACTAAGGCATTGCGCAGAAGAGTATAATGATTATATAAATTTAAAAATATAGTGCGCAAGGGTTGCCTAGTGGTTGGGTCCGCTAGGTTTCAGGTTTGAATCTGACACCTGCCAGGTTGCAACTGAGGTGCTCTGGGCATAGCACCATCGTGACCCACACAACTTCCTGTGATCTCACCACTCGCAGGAAGATGTGGAAACTAAATACATAAGAAGAATGAATGAATGAAATTAACAACATCATTTGGACGACTTTGCCAGGCCGGATTAAAAAACCAAACAGGCCCTTTCCAGGCCCACGGCCATACTTTGGCCCACAGGTAATGCCATTGATTTGGAACTACCCCTCTGGGCAGTTGGAGTCTTCCTGGAGTTCGTACCACCTGCAGCAAGGTTCATGAGGTGCTGGTGATTTGGGTGGTTGGTTGTGGAGAACTGAAAAGTCAGCCACTACGCTGATGACACCATTAATTATTCCCGGATCGTGCAGCCCTTCAATTTCCTGGTTTTCAACAGGCAAATCTGCATCCTGAATTAGATCAGCAGTTCAAGTGAAGGTAATGGAGTCAGTTTGCTCACGGCTACCGTCATTCGCACGTTTGTTTATGTTTTCGTAACGCTGTATTGAGTTGTACTCTGCTGAGAGCGTCAACGAGGCACTTTGCAGGACTGAAAAGTATCACCCAGTCCTAATAGAACTTGTTATGGAGCAGACTTCAGAGGCTGTCGGAGTGTTAGTGAGACAACACTGAGCTGGTGGCAGCTCTGCCAACACGCTGCTCTGGATTTTGGGGAAAGCCGCCGCTGGCAGAGAGCCAGGTGTTTGTGCTTTTTTTAAATTTTTTATCACCCCCAGATAGCACAGATAGATCTGTTAGGGGTGTTAAACACTGAGGGCAAGTCCGTCCGTCATGCCAGTGAGGCAGTTTGTTAGATATCTGTCTCTTTGTCTGCTGAAAACACCAGCACCGCTGCTCACCCTCCTCCTTCTCCTCCTTGTCCTTAACCAACCCTGAAGAGCAACAACAAGAAGATCTCCGACTCCCATCCTTTTTTTCCCCAAAACTCATCAGCGCTCCCACCCTCTGTGTTGCATGCACACACACGACGAGCTGAGGTTGTCAGGCAGAGTCAACGTTCAGCTCTGCAGCAAAAAAGGAGCAGTGGGTTCACATCTCCACAGACGGCCCCGGCTGTGCCCCTCCTGATTCCCCGTGATGAATGGTGATAGGCCTCCCATCACGCTGCAGTAATACTAGATTATGTTACGGAATTCTCAAAAAAAATCTCTCACTGCCTTCCAACTCGGTGTCAGGGCTTTGTCGTCAGTCAAACCGAGGTTTGAATCCACGGCTAACTCTGTGGAAGGTTAATCTTCACCTCGCAGAGATGAGTCACTCTTCTGAAGCTCATCATATCACTGGAACCAGACCCGACTTGCAAGGCTGAGTCGGCTGTCGCAACACTTTTGTTTGCACGCCAACCAAAATAGGGCCCTTCAAGAGAACTCTCACCTCCGCTGCACCCCAACCCCCGACATAATAGTCCCCCACCTTGGTGTAGAAACACCCAAAGGGAGATGCTTCAGTCCCAGATGAGAATAACAAACGCTCTCAAGTGGACTCGGTCTCGCCGGCTGAGCAAGCTGTAGCACCACACCATTTCAGAGCTATTAACCTCCTGAGCTGTGAGGGGAAAAAAAGAGGGAGGCCGATTTTAAAACAGCTTATTGTGTCCTGCCAGCTTGAGTAGCCTTCAGACACTGGGAAGAATGGAGTCGACTGTTTCAGGCCTCAGTGAACAGACCGGGGAGACTCATAGAGATTATACATCGCCGCAACGGCACGTTTTAAATCCAAACGTTGCTGCCAGAACCCAGGTTGTTTTCTTTGTGCGCGGCCAAGCCGGGCACTGGACTTGTGGAGCCGCCGCGCTGCAACGTTCTCAAAAAAAAAGGCTCTGAATGAGGATAAGAGCTGTGGGTCGCAGCAAAAGACTCGCCTGCGGTGCGGGTCACTGGGTGCTAAGGGGTGGGGGGAGTGTTGCCAAGAGAGATTTCCAAGAAACACTGGCATCATTGTTGATATGGGTGTGATCGTCTTCCCCCAACGCAGTGTTGCTCGTAGTAGGTTTCTCTCTACAGGGTTGTTCAGAAAGTTAGTTATGGATTAGAGACACTAGGAATACACAGAAGACAGGAGACAGAGCTGGAGGTGGAGGAGTTAAAGATGCTGAGATTCTCTTTAGGAGAGACAAGGATGGACAGGANNACAGACAGGAAGGTTTGGAGAAAAAGCTAGAGAAGACAGATTGAGATGGTTTGGACATGTTCAGAGGAGGGACAGTGGATACATTGGTAGAAGAATGATCCTAGACAAAGAGGAGATTGATGGATGCAGTGAGGGAGGACATGGAGGTAGTTGGAGTTGAGGATATAGAGGACAGGGGGAGATGGAAAATGTTGACTCGCTGTGGCAACCCCTGAGAAAAGGGACAAGCTGAAAAGAGAAGAAGAAGTTACTTTACTCATTTGTTCATCTCCAGCCACTGTCTCCACAATTGACACCCAAATCACACCACACCATATTCTGAGTCTTTTCTGTGGGTGGTGAGTCGACTGGAAGTTATGTGGGTTGTGATTGTACCACGCTCCAAGCACCTCACTGGCAACCTGGCAGCAGGTGGATTCGAACCTTAAGCCTTGTGGACCCACGTCTGCTCACTTAACCACCAGGTCACCACTGTCGGGGTTTATTTTCTTATTACTTTACATGGTATTTTTGTTGAATCCAGTTTTTATTTTCCAGACTTTCTTATGGCATTTTCTTCTTCACACAGCACTTACAGAACCCGGCCAACTTCCACTCTGCAGCCACCGAGCTGCTCGACTGGTGTGGAGATCCCCGGGCGTTCCAGCGACCTTTCGAACAAAGTCTCATGGGATGTCTGACGGTACGCAAACATTAATTATGTTTTTTTTTTTTTTCTTTCCCTGTTGAGTTTTTCAGGTACTTTTCAAGAGGCTCAGTCAAAAACAATAATTAGATTTGGATGCGAAGGATGATTGGGCGAGCCAAAGAACTCCCTCCCACATCTGAGTTGACTTTCAAAGAGCTGCAATTTGGTTTTGACAATGCAATAACTTTAAAATCTTGACGAAAGGTGTTATTACCCTTTGGCCTTAAGGTGTCTTAAATTAATAAAACAGTCATGAGAAGATTGAAGGTCTTAAACTGTGTCTTTACAAGAAAAGATCAAGCTGAGAATCTGAACTTTGATCCAGATTAGTGATTATGACTCAATCAAACACAGATTAACTCAGTCTGGATTGGTTTCAAACGGTCAATGAGTAAAAGACAGCGTTACGGTCGTGTTGCTCCGCAGAGTAAAACCCACGTATATAAAAACCTACAGTTGGAGATCAAAAGACCCACAATCCATTGCTCCCCTCACGTTGAGTGAGTGAGGTATTTGCATCTTAACCCACTGATTCACAATGGGCTCCATGTGCTGGTGTAGAAGAGGCGGTGGTGGATCACAGGCGGCAACGAGCGCTCGACCCCGTGTGACTGCACCGTCTTTGGCACGCTCTCAACGGCAGGCAGCGTGCCAGGAGTGCGGAACAAAAGGAAATAACTGCTGAAAAACTAGGTTTTAAACATAAATATGTGAGTTAAATCATGTCGGTTGTGTATTTTTTTTCACCTCGGACATAAATTTGTCGCTAATTCCGAGTGGAACGTCATCGGCAGTCTGATCCGGGAGTGTTAGCCAACAAAGCGTTCCTCATTAATGTGTAAATCACAGCAAAGGCCTCTTAAAGGAGGATGACGCGCCGAACAATGGAGGCCACCACTGAGATCTCTCACAGCGTGCGACGGCAACCGTCAGCTAAATGGTTCCATCAGAGCAAATGACTTCTTATCAGGAGAATTTTGACGTCCAACAAGTCTTGTCTCCACAAGATCTCTGGATGGTTTCAAGTACCTCCAACTGAAGTCGGATTTCATCCTGGGACGTAACGTTCCGCTGACATGTCGTACAACGCGAAGGTCACGGAAGAGTCTCCGAAAGAGTTTTGGATTTGGAGATAAAGTCGTAAAATACAAGAAGCTAGTTTGTGCCTCAAGCTGTTTATTGGCAGAGGCTTTGAATAAGAAATCATTTCACTGACAGTTTTTTGGGAAAACTCGCACAAATAAATCCAGGTCAACATTAGTTTCTGCAGCTATGATTTTTCTTCTTATTTTCAGCACAGTTACATCTGATATTTTCTCTAGTCAGCCTTGTTTGATTTGTGTTTTTATCATTTTTTTTTTCTCAAACACTTTTCTATCACGCTCATCACTGACGTAAACAACAAAACCGACGTTTTTTTTTTTTTTTGTTCCCGTCTCTTAAGAATCTGAATACGCGGCTCAGAAAACAGTCGGCGCTCTGTGTTTGTATTGACAGGAGTATGGGCTCCAACACATCCTCAGGGGAGGATTACGGCTCAGAATAAAGCTTTCTGAGGTGAAACACTAATAAATCCATGTTAAAGCGCTGCGAGCCTCTCTGGCTGTCTGTCTGCTCTCTGCTTCCCGAGGGGCAGTCAGATGACTGACAGCTCCCAGCCCCGCCCCCAATGGGAAACTCACGGTTTGCGTAATACGGTTGACGTTGTGTGAATTACTCCGAGGTGAGGAATTAGACAAACTCTTCCAACGTCATCTATCTGGAATATCTTTCCAGAACGATTGTGTGATTGGTCCCTTTATTGTGTTGTTTTTAACGTTGAAATTTCCATCCTTATTTGTACTCTACAAAAAACAACAAAATACAAAACTACAAAAATCTGCATCTCCACCATTATTATCATGCTAGTATGTCATTGTTTCCAACATTAGTACAGTTTTCCCCAAATTTCTTGCTCCACGGACCAGTTAAATGTCTAAAATGAAATATCTGGTGTTCTGAAATTTTTTCCTACCTATAAATTCTTCCTACCCAAATAAACTGTGCATGGGCACAACAAGGATTTCTCATGTGCACATACCCTATAATTTTCTGCTACCAGACCGGTATAAAAAGTTAGAATTTGTATCAATGACTCAGCGTCATTTTGAGTTTATTGTTGTTGTCTTCGCTGAGAAAATATTTCCTAATAAAATATAGCGTCATTATTGATGATGGAATCCAAGCCATTCTATTGGTCATTGGTCCATTGGTTTGTTGATATGGGTATGGATCAAGTGGAAGTAATAGCCAGATGGGGCCAAAAGGACACATTATTACTCTGCGGCCCGTCACCAATTCACCCACGGACCGATACCGGCCCCTGACCCAGTGGTTGGGCCCCACTGCATTAGTGAACAAGCACCTAAAACAGATATGATCATGTGACCCATACATTTTTTTTCATAATTAAAAGTAAGTTAAATTCACTTATTCTTCTTCTCACAAACAAGCAGAGACGTAAAAACCTGACAGTGGACACATCTGTGGAGACAAGACGTCTCAAAAACCTATCATTTTCTTCACACCAACAGCAGCCATGACCTCAGAGTGTATTTGAATACAATGAGGGGGAAGAACCAGACCAGATCTCATCGGGTCCACAAAGGCTCCACAGCCACATGTGAACATTCCTACTTGTCGCACACTGATTCCCACGGTCCATTTTTGGACCAAACGCTTTCGTACAGTGTCCAGTAAGGGCCACTAGAGGGACTCCCCACGACCTTGTTGATGGTAATGTGTGATGGAGGTCAGAGGGAATAGAGCAGTCGTCGTCTGTCAGAGAACAAAAGCAGACGGCTGATTTACGATGTTCTTCAACTCTGTGTCCTCCCTACAGACTCTTAAAGACTCTGCTTTGGAGGAGACACCATCAAACGTGACAATTTTATCGTATGAAAATAAATACAAACGCTTATAATAGTTGGTGAAGTTGTTAATTTTCACTAAGATCTTTTACCGAAACAGGCTTGATGATATTTGTTTATCCATCGTACAAACCACTGCATGAGTGGAAGACTAAATGAGCTGCAATGCTGCCATCTAGTGACTTCACTTCATTGTCATTTACCCCTAAAACTATTTTTTTGGGCACACATCACGTGATAAAACACTAATTTGGGGTTATGAAGTTTTCCTAATCGGAGGGAAAAATAAACAATAACGATTCTTAGAGATAGTACATAGCATGCTAATATCGTCCTGCTAACGTCAGGCTGCTGATATAATTGGACATCCGTATTTCTAATGAGATGCAAACTCCTCCCTCTGTGTTGATAATTGAAAAGGCTTTTCATTAGGTTTTAACTTTTTAACTTTTTACCGATTTCCTATTTTGCCGATATTGTCCAAGAACGTTATTTTCCGATACTTATTTCTGCTGGCGTTTGTCCCCAAAACTTAAATAACCCTCAGAACCCTGTGACTCGATACCGGTCCACCGTCACATTTGTTCTCAATCATTTAACCCCTGGACAATACCAGCAGCCAACGACCTGCACAGCGCCATCTAGTTCCATATTTACATGATCTGCCGCAGTAAGTGAACCTGCAGCCTGTAATCAGGGCAGTGAGGGTGTTCATTTGGGGACCGGTGCAGACATGTTCTGGAAGACTCTGCTCCCGGTGCTCGACGACTGTGGTCTGGCTCCTTCACCTCCACTGGAGGCTGGTGCAGTCATTACAGCCGTCCTGACTGTGGCTCAGCGGAGCGGGCCAGACGACAGACTCCACATTAATCTCACTGTCTGCGTCTGTGTCTGAAGTTAAATGAAGTTCCGTGATAGCGCTGGCTCGGAATATTAACACAGTTAAGAAAGTGGAAGGATTATAATGTCTTAATCAGGGCTCACGGTTCATATCGTATTTATTATTCATGTTTAAAATCAATATTAGACGTTAGGCTGCACGAGACTCAGGTCAGAACATTGTCATGTTCAGTATTTCACCAAATGTATTATTTTTATTTCAAACCCAAATGTTTCATTTGATAAAAATGACAAACATTTGCTTTAAAAATGAATAAATATATTTATTATTTAATCAAATACACCAACTTCATAATATTGATTATTCTAAATTATTATATATATATTATTATTATTATTATGACATCCATAATAATAAAGTTCTTTGAGTGCTCTAATGACTTTTCTTGTTTACGTTTTATGCTTCGTTAGTAATAAAAGTGTATTAACTGCAGTCTGGCCAAGAATATTTATGGGTATTTACTTACTTAAGGATAAAGTACAGAACAAAGTACTTTAATTGACGTGAAAGCATGTGGTTTTCATTAAAAACACTGGAGTTCAACACAGTTTTCTTAAAATAACTGCTTCATGTTGCAGAGCGCTTGCAACGATATTTTGAGCATCTCCTCTCACTACGATCATCGAGCGGCTGATTTTGTAGTAACGGCTTCCGTTTCTCCAGGTGGTGAGCCGCGTCGCCGCCCAGCAGGGCTTTGACTTGGACCTGGGCTACAGGTTGCTGGCCGTGTGCGCTGCCAACAGGGACAAGTTCACTCCCAAATCGGCAGGTAAGGTCGTTTCCTTTCTCCTACGTTCCCACATCACACACACACATCACATCTACCGCTTGTAGTGGGGACCAAGGCTGCATCGACATTTACACACATTATGTATCAGAGTATAAATATATCATCAATGCATAGCATGAAATCACAAATGACCATGAATTTTTGTTTGTGTTAATCATCCCTTATGTTGTAACGGTTAGAAAAATATACGTACGATAGTATATATGCATATATATTTAGACTACATACAGTATATGTGTCCTTGTATTAATATAACGCCAAACAGCCGTGTCCACTGACATCACACTGAATCCCACGCAGCATTATAACCACAGACGTTTTTAGTGCAGTATTGAATAATACATTTTGTATCGCGATAAACCGTCCATGTGGTTTAAAATCAAAAATCAAAAAATTCGTCTACTCTACGGTCTTTCCGCTCAAATCCACTCTTGCCTGCGTACACGCATGAATCCAGAAAAGAGGAAAGAAGAAAAAAAAACGTCAACTGTAATGCAATCCTCAGACATTTATCTATCAAATCCAATTCTTCCCGCCTCCCCCTGATCCATACCTCCTCTCCTCTCCTCTCCCCTCCTCACTTCTCCTCTCCCCTCCTCTCTGCCTGCCTGATGTTGAACATTTGTCAAAGTGAAAGATGCAGAGGTGGCAGAGAGCAGAGGGATAGAAGAAGAGATGGATCGTCCAGGAGGTGTCACTGATACGCTCTGACAAAGACCTCCATGGTCAGCATGACTCCCAGTCTTTTTTTTCTTTTTTTCTCTTTTACAAACATGGATGAAGTGAGTTATTTGATATGAAGCCCAGATTGAACTGATCCGTCCATCAGCGTTGGGCTGAGCGTCGCATCAAACCTGCAGAAAATGCATCACTTTCTGTTTTTTATTCTTTTTTTTTTTTAGTCCTACACAGTCGGGTGATATGAACAGCTGCTCAGACTGAATATCCTCTTTCAGTTGTGGTGGGAAGTGTCTTGTCGGGGGGGCGGGGGGACTTAAGTGGGCAGACAGACGTCAGCGTACCGTATTGATTGCTGTATTTCTCCCCCCTGCTCCCTCTCCATCCTCTCCGTCTGTGTTCCTGCGTCGGGATAATGTGATTGTAGTCCAGGCATGGCCCAGAC
>JAFBJS010001680.1:60373-70373 GCA_016785265.1 Paraplagusia blochii | reverse complement strand
CAGATGAGATGTTCAGGGACTGCACTCAGCTTTGGGTAAGTACCGGAGCGCCCCCTGGATCTCGGTGTTCCTATCTGGACGTGCGATCTCATGCGTAGCATCTGTGACACTGTTTTCTGGAGTGGACAGTCGCTAAAGCTGCGTCCGCTCCTTGTCCTCTTTGAGACCACGAGACCAGAGCAGGTCAGCTGACCACATGTTGCCCCACATGCTGGACTCCCATAGGTCAATCCTGAGTTTGTACTGTTGTGCAATTGTGTAGTAACTCCTAGTTGTGTCTTTTTTGGTCTTTAGTAAAACATTAAACAAGTATGCAAATAATATTTAATGTGCAACTCAGCAGTAGTTGTTTATTTTGGCAGCTTTGCAGGATTTCCAACACTTCATGTTGGGGATAAACACTGCGTCTTTGCACTGAGAAAATGACCCAGTTTGGTTTGACATGTGTTTGGAGAATCTGTCTGTTGAGTGGTTGGATTGAGAGTTGTCAGTGTGAAGGGATGATGCCGTTAGTTAAGCTCTCGTTGCAGCCTGAAGTGTTTAACACAGGTCTTAAAGGGAAAGCGTTCCAGAGCGGGAGACGAGCTTCACTCCTGACCCGTCGCATCATCTTCAAGAATCTGTTTATTTCTCCGTTTTGGCGAAAATAACAGTTTAATTAACCGTTGATCTCCGCAGCAAACACTTCCAGACATGAAACACAAACAAACGCGATACTCCCAGCGTGCAGCACTTCCTGTTTGGCCCCAGCAGGGTGTAGACCGCCTCGGCCGTCTGAATCCTCAGTGTCAGTCTGTTTCTCTCAGCTTCCTCTTTTCTCTTTGTGTCTGTTGCTTTCTGCACTTTAGTAACCCTCCTGCCTCTGCACTCTGTGCACTTCCCATCAGGCCATTCAGTGACTCATTCATGACATTTGACTTTGAACCGTGTTCGCGTGCGTGTGTTTGTGCAGCTCACGTCTTGTTTTATTTTTCTGTAAATCATTGTCATTGCTCTGCATCCCCGTTGCAACCCAGAAAAAAAGACACTGTGTTGGGTTTGTTGATGGAGAAATGAGGAAGGAACGGCTGTCGGGACAAACCGATGTCAGCTATTGTTAGCTTTCAGGGTGGAGTTCCCACAGTGCCCCGGGCCAAACAATATTCTTTCAGGATGTGTTTTCAGAAAACACATCCTGAAAGAAATGGGAGAAAACGTGTGTCCGTGTTGATCCCTCCTTCATGTCATCAGTCCTGCCTGTTCAGCACTGCAGTTACAATGTAGATGTGTTGACTTTACTCTGTTATTAAACACCGTCTATTATGGTAATTCATCTTCAACTGACAGTAACAGCAGCCTCAAGTAGTGACGACTGGCACTGGGCCGCAATAGTTTATATAGTAGAGGATATTGGTTCCAAAAATGGGGGGCGGGGCCCTGAGAGCATGCAGAACAACAAGGCAAATAAATTATGATTGCAACACCATGTTGTTGTTGTTATTATTATTATTATTATTATTGCTGTTGTTATTGTTATAGTAGTATTAAAATAAAAAGAATTCCAAAAGACTGACAGTCTTGTATACGTATATATATATATATATATATATATATATATTATAGTAGTATTAAAATAATAAAAAAAAAAATCCAAAAGACAAATAACAAAAGACAGACTATTGTCTGGAAGAAATAGGCAATTAAATATATATCAGTATATATATATATATATATGTATGTATATATATGTATATACATATATATGTATGTTTATATGTATATATACAGTGTATATGTATATGTATATATATATATACATATATATATATACATACACATTATACTGACTGGATGTCCCAGAGTCTGTCCCTGAAAACGTTTATTGTGTCCCCCTCTCATTAGTCTTAATACAATCCAAGGTCTGTTTACGTCTATATTAATATATAGGCAAAGATTCAGGGGGCAAATAAAGTCTTTCTCTGAGGCTAGAGGGCGCTGCTGAGTCTACTTGACCTTTGGCTGCGGTGCTGTTCCTACAGCTGAAATACTACAGTATATGATAAAGTAGAGATTGTTGAGCAGCGAAAAACAGAAGTGGGTTCAGTTTGTTTTTAACTCCACCCTGTCCTCATGTCAGGGTTGAACAAAACGTCTGATAATAAACCCACCAATGTATTATTAGATATCAAAACTCCATATCACTGAATCATGGACTATATTACAGTATTATCAAACATTCCTCCTCACAATCAATTCTGTGAAAACCAAACATGTTGGAAATTCTGACGTTTTTCCCACATTTTTTACCTCAACACTGCATATGCGTGAACATAGGGTGCGGCATGGTAGAACTGACGGATCGGAAATTTCCTGGTCCTTGTCGTCGTCACCTTTTATTTCCCGTGTCTGTGCACAGAATGGAACAAAATTGCCGGAGAAATTTGTTTTTTTGTTTGTTGAACATTATTCTTATTGTATCTTAGAGAGAAACTGGAAGTATCTTTGTATCTCTCACTTCCGACATAGATAACAACTGGATTTGTGTTTATTTTTATGTTTGTAGCAACTGTCAATGAAGGATTCTTCTAAATATTTGAATAAAAACGTACAAGGTACAGTGTAAGGACCATCGGATCGTAGAGTCAGCCAATCGCTGCCACGATTGCGAAAATCTGCTCAGCGTACGCCGGGCTTTGCTGCTATGTGTTTGGTGTTGATGCTGATTCTGATTCCTCTGCCCCAAAGTTTACAAACTGTGTAATTTGAACCCTTACAGAAACCAGCACCTGCAGGAGATGTCAGAGTGACTCAGGTAGAGAAACCCTCCCTTCTGGGCTTCACCATCACTTTGGCTTGTTACCGCAAACATCTCAGGAAGGAGAGGAGCCGCCACCTCTCCTTCCTCCTTCACCCTTCCTTTGTCTAGCATCCTTCCATCCGTGTTCTTCCCCCTTCCATCCTCAGTTCTGGCGCAACGCTAGAAGATGTGGATGAAATTCTGTAAAAACGTTAAAAAAGAACAATTGTAGAAAATGGAAAAGACACAAACATTTTAAGGGTTGTTTTTTTTTGTGTTTTCCTCATTTTTCTTTTTTTTTTGCTTGAGTTAGAATCCTGACCCAGAGCTGTCTCTCTCCAGGCCATGTTTGAGTTATTCTGCCTCCGAGCTGTTGAGACTAAAACTCATCTGTAATGCTCTTCTTAGAAGAAGTTTGCAGAACACAGAGGAGGCAGGATGGGGGGGATCTCATTGAATGCTTCAATGGCTTCCATTACACTTCTGCTTAAAGCATGGCTGTTTTTATTTTTTTAGTTTATTTCTTTATAAATCCTCTCCTTTTTTTTGTTGTACTTTTCATAAAATTCAACGCCGCAGAGCACAGGCCTCCGTGTCGGTGTTCTACCTCCCTTTGATATTTTTAGATTAAAATAATAAATGGCTTCTCTTCTTTTTTTTTATCATCCCACACATCGTCTCTGAAGGCTTCTGTGTCTATTGCCGCAGTGTTCATGCTCAGAAAATGTAGCTTTTTTTTTTTTTTTTTACCACCTCTGTCTGTGATGTGCTTAACAAAAACAACCTGTCTTTATCGTCTCTGCTGAAAACACAGCCGATAAGAACGGGACTGTTGGTCATTTCAGGTCCAGAGATGATGAGAGACCTGCTGTGTTTGCAGCTTCTGAAGCAGAAAAAAAAAGAATCTTTTCTGTGATTTATTTTTACCAGTTACATTGTATTCTGGACAAAACAAAACACTTTAACACAAAATCTGTCGATCTGTTCTGCAGTTTTCTGTAAAATTTTACAGCACCCTGCTGTTTTCTTCAATTTCTTCTTTATCTGCTCATTAGTTTGGACAAATATATTAATAACAACAAAAAAAGCTCATCGTTTCAGAGCTGATATGAAGGCAAAATGAACAAGAAGTGAAAGAAATCTGTAAATAACCCGTAGTATGTGTTGCATATCTTGACAGGGACACAAACAAACCTATTTTGCAACTTTCCATTTATTTGATAGAGTATTATTGACCTTTAACTTCCCCCCTCCCTCCATGTTGATACATTTACATCTGTATTGTAAACTCTGACTGTTGACTGTAAAAAAAAAAAAAAAAAAAAAAAAAAAATATGTTGACCTACGTCCCACCTGTTATGGCCTCCTGAAGGGGCCCTGCTCCCCAGTTTGAGAACCACTGTTTGTAATAAGTAGCCAATCCACATGGTATTTACTGACCATGTACTATGGGCACCTCCTCATTGCTCCACTAGTGTCCGTAAGACATTTTCAAACTTGTCTCGTGTTGTTGTCTTGTTTGTAACCTGAAATACAAAAGACTTGATGTCACTTCCTCTTCTTGGTTCCCTTCCTGTCTGTGCTCTCAGTACTCAGTAATAAGCACTGTGCATGTACATTACAAGTCCGATAATAAGGGATGTCCGATAATAAATATCAGCTGATTTTTATCGACCCGATGTCAGGATATAACGTAATATCTGTAAGAATAGTTTTTTTTCTTCCGATAATAAAAAACAATGAAACTATGCCTAAGGTTTTGCCAAATGACGTTGACTGATGTGAAAGTCACTAGATGGCAGCATAGCAGCGCATTTATTTTATATCTTACTCATACAATGGTTTGCACACATAGATAAGGAAAAATAATGTTGGTATCAATTGATTTTGGAATCGTGAACTTTGTGTTTTTTTTTACGATTTCGGCAAAAGGCCAATATTTACCCTAATTGTGAGTGAACAAACCCTTATTTTAAGGCTAGCGATCTTTCACACTCGTCCATTCAAGTGGACCAGACGACTCTGGCGTCTTATTTACCTTAGAAAAAAACATCAGATGGTAAAACAGGTACAACAGGCTTGACTGACTTTTAAATGATTTTTTTTTTGTTTGTTTGTTTATTTTACGCTGAGAATGCATTAACGTTGCAATCGTTAAAAAAACTGGAAAATATCCACAGGACATGAGAATGTCTGAAACTCGACCTGAGCCTGTGATCTGTGAATGATTCACTCTCGATAATCCTCTTCCTCATTCTGACGCGCAACTCACCTCCCCACTCCAGATGATCCGGTTTGGTTCGTGCTGGACTTTGGATTTTACAAATTAAAGGTGTTGATGTAGCGAGCAGTTCCAACTTCCTGCAGCAGCGCGAATAATGTTACACACACACACACACGCACACCATTGTCAGAGTTCAGAGTAATTAGCAATGGGTTTCCATGAAGAAACGACTTCTATACACACACTCCGTCATTAGTTAATGGGCCTTGCAGCCTGTTACCATGGCTCTCTCTCTATCTCTTTCTGCCTGTCTGTCTCTCTCGCTCTCTCTACCTCTCTGTCTCCCTGCAGCGCCCTCAGGGGGCAGATTTGAGGTGAGACCGATCCAGGGTTTCTGTTATCAGTCATCCGTACAGCATTAAACATGGCTGCAGTGACGAGGGGCCATATGTCTGTGGGTTTTACCCCCTGAAGGAGCCAGAGTTTGTAGGAAGTGGAGCAGTAAAAATGAGCATCAGGAGGAGGAGGTGGAGGAGGAGGTGGAGGAAGAGGTGGAGGCTTCATGAGCAGTTCTTAAATCAGCTTAAAGCATGAATGACAGCAGCATGACACAGTCTGCAATCTCACAACTTGTAAAGCCTCAGTGTTCCTGTGGTTCAGACACAGGCCTTTGAATACGGCCTGTCAACCTTGTCCAAATTATATTATTAATTTAAATTATAAGGATACTATTCTTGCTTGTCCCTACAATGACTTTAATTCCCCAAAAGATGTCGTAGAGAATGATCTTTTAAAAAATAATAATTTTTGCTCCTCACCCGTCCCTCGTCTCTAGGACCCGCTGTTTTTTTTTTTATTATTCAGAGTTTTACAGCCTCAGTCAGTAAAATCTGTTTAAGTGCTTAAATAGAGTCACTTTATTGATTTTTATGGTTTCAGAAGGCAATCTGATGCGGAAACGTCTATTTCAAAACGTTTAAAAAACGACAACTCACTGTCTCTATTAGAACAAAGGATTGCATTAAAGAAAAAAAAACTACACCAACCACCGCCAAAATAAGACGAACATTAACTTAGACTATAATAATGCTTTATACCTGCTTAGAAAAGAAATGTCAACAAGTCAATGCGTGGGCCGGGTATGACGCTGCTGAGCTGCTACCTGATCTACGGAGTTAATAAAAAAAAAAAAAAAACGAGTTCCAACTCAGCGTAAAACATTCCAACTTCAGAGAGGGATGACGTCGGCAACGTTCTTCGTGTTCTGACAGGAGCTTCTAAAAGTGCACTATTACCATCAACCCTGCACCTCAGGAATGAGGGAATTATCATGATATTGGATTTTAAAGCAGTGTTTGAACACGACATTGACGAGGTGCAATATATGTTTCAATCACAAATGGAGTAAAAGGTTATTTGTTTCTCAAAATGTTAAAATAAAGAGGGTTGAAGTAGATTTTTTTTAATTATTAAAAAAAATATATAGTTTATAAAATACTAGTTTCAAGTTGTAGCCGGAATTCAGTAAAAAATAATCAGGGAAGGGGGAAAATGTTTGTGTGTTTATAACAACTATTAACCCAGTTATAGAGCCATCAGTAGAGTTGATGAGCTGCAATGCTGCCATCTAGTGACTTTCTCTTTAATATGCATCCGTTTATTAACAATTTTTAGGGCACATTTCGTTTGGTCAAACCCTGGCATTGAATTCTTAACTTTAATGAGACCTGTCTCGTGCATCACGTCAGTCTCTTTAACACTCCAAGGCCGTCGTAGTAGATGTTTACGTCTCCGTGTTTACGTCTCCCTTCACACAGAGACTTGAGCGAACGTTTTATCCTTTTCCGACCTTTCCGACCCTGGCTGCTCTCCAGCAGGTTGTTCTCTGTGATGAAGAGCGCTTCACACACGACTCTGGTTTGAATGGAGAGAGCATAGAGAGAAAGGCGTGCGCAAGTCACGTCCACGCTGTTGGTGTTTCTTTCCACATGTGAATCTAACAGAATGACGACAAGGGTTTGGGCCAGTGGTGCCAAACATACAGCTTGAGGCCCAAACCAGCCCGCTAGGGTGTTGGGTACGTCCTACTTGATGATTTTTGAAAATAAAATAATACACAATAGACTTCATGTTTAGGATATTTTTTGTAAAAAATACTTTTTTTGCATGAAAAACTGGAGCTTTTATAATTTATTTATTATATATCATATTATGTTATGATTTGGCTGAGTTCAAGATGCTGAGATTCTCTTTAGGAGAGACAAGGATGGACAGGATCAGGAATGAGGTGATTAGAGGGACAACACAGACAGGAAGGTTTGGAGAAAAAGCTAGAGAAGACAGATTGAGATGCTAGCACCTGAAAAAGAGACAAGCCGAATGGACAAGAAGAAGAAGACGTTATGTTAAGATTGTGTTGTACTGCTCCTCATCTATCTTTCTGTGTAATTAGATTTTTTTGTGGCCTATGAACCAGAATGACTTTGACAGCCTTGGTTTTGACCAGGGATGATGGACTCATTTTGGTTCAGTTCTTACAAACAACCTGATTGAATGTCAAGTGGACCAGACCAGTACCATCATAACATAACTACATATAAATAAGAATAAGTCAATGTTTTAAGATGAAGTACCTGTGTTTTTTTTTTCACTTTTGAAAATTCATCAAGCAGGCCTTATTGAATCATCTAGCGGCCCAGATTTGGTCCATGGCCCTTATGTGTTGCACACCTGGTTGGCAACAGAAGACATAAGATCACTGAGACGCGTGTGTGTTAGGGGCGTGTTTCTGTTCTGATTGAAGCTGTGGAGACAGAGCAGTGTGCCGGCGTGTGTGTGTGTGTGTGTTGGCAGGGGTGAAAATAAGGTCACATACACACACACACACACACACACTCGCGCTGCCAAAATTGCTAAATATGCACAATACCCAGTGGAGATATCTGTTCTGAATGACGTCTGCCTTGGCAGCAGCTGATATCCTCTGGCTCGTGGCCACGCTTCATACAGCTACAGCCAGTCGCCGACGCTCCTCCGCCTCCTCCGTCTCCTTCTTCCCTCTGAGACTCCATCACTTGTGCTTGGACTTGATCTTCCGGTCTAAATTGGTGGGTAGCCACTCGAGGAGACAGCCCCTCCATGTGGAGGTGGTGATTTAGTGGGGCGATAAGCTGTGGCTAATGGCAGGGTAGAATAATTCCTCCTTAACTGGGAGGCTGGCCACTCTCCACCCTCCACAGCAGAAGTACACCACTCTGCTCCTCCGTCCTCTTTGTCCTGCCGAGTGAAAGGCATCTTCTCAGATCAGATGGCTTCCATCAGAAGACTTAACTAAACAAACTCACAATAGAGAGAGTAGACACCTTGACAAATGTGTCGATTCATCTTGTAGCGAGCAAAGAAAATGGGCCAGTAGGTTAAGAACGTTCATCTTCATCTGTTACCAGGCTGCAGAGGCAGCAGACCCTAACCCTAACCCCAGACCACACTCCACCATACCAGACGTTCATGAGATTCGATCTTGCCCAGGACATTGAACCCCGGAGTTTAACACCAATGACACGGACATTGACTCTGGGTCAAAGCGCCGTTGTTGAAATACCATATACCGTAATCTCACAACGAAAGTCTCAGTCTCAGTTTTGTGTGTCATTACTATATTTAACACACACATAAGGCGCACCCGATTATAGGGCGCGGGTTTTATATATACGATCAACGTCAACACTTCACCCTTTAACGTTCTCATGGTATCGTCTACTACGTCCGCCTTACAACAACACACACAAGCATACAAGTGTGCGTATTTAAAAGCCACAGTTCACCCTTTAAAGTTCTCATGGTGTCGTCTACTATGTCCGTCTTACAACAACACACAAAAGCATACAAGTGTGCGTATTTAAAAGCCACACTTCACCCTTTAACGTTCTCATGGTGTTCTCTAATACGTCCGTCTGACAACAAACACAGGGTACACTGCACTATAGGGCGCGTTGCACATTTTGAAGAAAATCTAAGACTCTATAAGCACCTTATAGTCGTGAATATACGGTAGTCATTAGGCACCAAGTTTCTATGGGAATGGAACCCAGAACTTCCTGTCCGAGGCAGTTGTGTCTTACACTTAGTCGTATTATTACATTTATATTGATTTTAGCTCTGAATTTGTTAAAATATCTGAATAAAATGACCCATTTCCTGAACAAATTGCAATTTAAACATTTTTAGTTCCATCCATTTGTTGCTTCCTCTGTTCTGAATCGTCTCTTTCTTGTTTTTCGTAAAGAAAATGCGAGTTTTCAGTTTGTTGAGACTAGAATACTTTGACTGTTGGAACAGAGGAAGTGGTGTGAAGTTGTGAAAGTTTCTCATTTACTGCTCAGATCTTATCAGTAAAGATAAACCTTCCCGTCTGTGTGTGTGTGTGTGTGTGTTTTCTTTTTGGTTTTATTTCCAATAAGCAATACTGTACAAATATCACTGTTCCACTGCAGGTAGAGATGATGTGGTTGTAACTGCTGTGATGTGCACACGGTTAACAGGATGGGGGTAGATTGTTGAGAAATGCCGCCCCCGTGAGGCCAAAATAAATAATGATTTGTTGCGCGGCGTAGCTCACAATAAACGGGACGAGCCGTGTGTATTTGATCAAAACATTGTACCTGACACAAATAAATATAATGACTGCACCTACAAAGAAAAGAAATTATGATATATATTTCAATAATTATAATTACATACATTTGATAAAACTACTAAAAAACAATCATAAAAATATTTATGAATAGAAAAAATACTAAAAAAAATAAGTATTTTAAGGTTTTTAATGCAATATTAACAATAATAATAACAATATAAAAAGATTTTTATTTTTGTTGCAATGCATCCAAGCCACAGTTACACACATTGATCATCATCATGATCTTTTTTTTTTTTTTTTCATGATTCTGTGTTTAATTCCCGTCCATTTCTTTAGCCAGGAGGCCCATGTGTGTGTCTGT